>JAOTOL010001397.1:0-565000 GCA_034440575.1 Imbricaverruca yamaguchii | reverse complement strand
TCTTCTCGCTTCGTCACGCTCCTCCGTGGCTGAAGTGAGCTCCGCGTTATTTTGAAGCCACGGTCAGTGCTGATGACGTCATGTCGCGGCGATGAGCGGGCAGTGCTCATCTGTGGCCGCGTTCCAAACTATTGTGAGGGCCGCCAGCTTCTCATCAACTTTGATAGCTTCGTAGAGCGGTCTCGAATCAGCGTTCAATAGGCTCAGACTCCACGGCCTGATGGTGACGGGGGCGGGGCGCGGTGGGAGCACTTCGGTGAACCTGGGCTGGCGGTCGGCTGTTGGATCCGGGAGTGCAGCGGCGGATGCGGAGAGGTATGTGATGCTCAATATGATGAGGTCCGGCAGCGTGGGTGTAGGGATGATGTAGGTTGCCTGCATCACCAGATGTTTGAGAGAAAAAGTTTTAAAACGTCTTTATGTATTTTGATGACCTTGACCTGAAGACAAGGTTGCCGTATTCAAGAGTCCCACGTGCATAGATCATGTCACGTGGGTTGGCGAAGGTTTCATGAAATTGTGTTCAGTGGTTTAGGAGCGTGGTCATGGCAAAAGTTTTGGAAGTGGTTTTGCGCATTTGGGATGACTGATATAAAGCCAAGGTCACCATGCTTAAACGTCCCAAGAATATCAACCATGTAATGTCGATTGGCGGAGGTTTCATGAAATTCGGTTCAGTTTAGGAGCATAGCCACTAAGCAATGGAAAATAAAGATGTATACATTTTGCGAGATTGGGTAAAGATCAAGTACACCATATTGGCAAGTACCAAGAAAATCGACCTTGCTGCGTTCATTGGTGAAGGTTTCATGAATTTTAGTCCGGCCGTCTAGGAGCATAGGTTCCGCAACATTTTCCAGAATGGTCGCTCCAAATTTAATGGGAAATTTAACAGGTTTACATTACGGTGAAGATCACCATATTCAAAAGTTCAAAGTAAATCGATCCATATGGATGAATTGGTGAAGGTTTGATGAAATTCGGTTCAGTGGTTTCTGAGCATGTTCGCGGCCAGAGCACGGCAACAAATCAGGTCAACAAAGTAAACTAACCCTAATACTCCCCATAAAATATCGGTATGAGTCAAGGTTATATACCATTTCTGGGAAATATCGCCTAGATATTTCGATATATATTTTTGGTGTATCATTGATATGAATCCATTTCTAAACTTCTAGGACTTTAGTACGTTTCATTACTAAAGAAAATATTTTCCTTTCGTGTATATTCATGCTAAAATTCATCTAGTATGTGCTGTGAAATCCAAAACAGTACTCCCGAATCAGAAATGATATTCAGGGAGTTTGTCTTTGCAAATATGAACGTTTGGCCAGTTGAACTAAGGCACCTGCTGCTAGGTAGGTCCTACCCAAGGGAGGTGGATACTTGGCCACCTACTTACCTAGGTACCTACCTGTCTGCCTACTTAGGTAGGTACCTACTACCTACTGGATCGCGATCGATAGTCGTCCACTGAACATTCCTGTCACTTGACTTGATCAGTGCTCGGGTCCGCAGCTAGTCAAAACTTGTATTTGAATTTACAACAGATCAGGATAAGCGCAAACAAATCAACTGTAGGCTGAAACTCATGGCTGTAAGTCTGGCATACCGGTTCCTATCTAGGACCTATAAGTATGTACCTAGGTTCTTACCTTGTAGGGAAAGAAGGGGGTATCTGAGCATGTTTCTGTTTCCTGAACACCTACCTTTGGACGTCTCCCACATCATGTTCAGCTGATAAATAATAAAAGGTAGAGGTATTCATAAATGATGGGCCTGTCTGTACCAAAATGTGAAGGTCTGATCATATAGTTATATTTATTATGTGTGTATGGAACCTGTGAAGTTCACAGACACCATTTTTATGCTTCCAAGAGCAATTGGATTAAGGAAACCATGAGGAAGTGACTTTCAATATTTTTGCTTGCAATTACACCAGCATTTTGTAGTGGCTACTAATAGCTTGTATCATAACAGCTACAGTGAGGTAATCCTGCACAGAGGTAATCCTGCACACCATTTTTGTGTTCATAATACACCACTCCACTACACAATATTTACCCATCTTAAAGTTGCTCTTTGCAAGTGGTTAGAGGATTTTCATTGAAAGGAACTGTTTTAATATGAATTGCTTGCTCATTATTGTGTTCAGTAAACACAGTATGATTATTAGCTCAGCTGTACAGAAGCAACAGTAGAGATATTTCTTGCATGATGCCTTAGGTGTTCAGAAATTCCCCTCCTCCCTACTAGCTGGAGGAGTGGGAGGGGAGGTGTTCTGAACATGTTCCATTTCATGAACTATTGCTCACAACCTGAAAAGTAAGCATTTGCACATACAATGGCAGTAAGTATTTGTTTCATCATCATCATAGTGACCTTTATAAACATGATATTCCAAAGAAAAATATTTGTGAAAAATATTTCCACACAAATATTTTCCAAAGAAAAATATTTGTGTGGGGTTGCCTGATGTGCAAAATCCATCTGTCATTTGTGTAAAGATAGAGTAAATGGTCAAGGAGTTAGAGCCTCAGGCATTTTTGAGATGTCACCCAACAAGGGTGTCTTTTGAGGTCTTTAACCCGCACCATCTTTCCGGTCAAATCCTCACACCCTGTCTTGGGGGTGGTTGAAGAATCCCCCTCTAAAATCCAAACTAGCATCGCACGAAAACGAAAGAGGTGTCATCGGAAAGTGCTCAACGAGTAGGGTCGG
Source organism: Imbricaverruca yamaguchii (assembly GCA_034440575.1). Taxonomy (NCBI): domain Eukaryota; kingdom Metazoa; phylum Arthropoda; class Thecostraca; family Neoverrucidae; genus Imbricaverruca; species Imbricaverruca yamaguchii. The sequence continues at coordinate 562,279 of JAOTOL010001397.1, read as the reverse complement.
GTCCGCCCCCAAATGTTTCCCAAAAAGTGACGTCACCAGGGGGCTAGATTTTCACTACTTTTCATGACTTACATTATGGTTTTTTACTCTGGGGAATTCATTTTGGGGATATATGAAGAAAAAACAAATTTATTTGGAATGAGAAAAGGACAGCAAAATCGACCAGGGCTATATTTTGTGGCCCCCCAAAATAATATTTTTGGGGAATTTCTAAATTTTGAGTTTTCAAGTTTTCTTTAATTTTCCTTTTCCAATGGGTAGAGCAGACTGAGAAACGTTGTTGTAGGTCCACTTGCCCTAATAAAAAAAATGCTTACTTTAGCCAGAATCCTGTATTTGAACTGCAATATGCAAATATGCAAAAGTTATATGTAGTCAAAAACGAAAAAAGAAAAATCAACTCGTACGTTTTGTTGCATCCGTAAAGATAAGCAAACGCTGACAGTTTCATTGAAATATCTGCATCCGTTAAAAGGTGACGACTAGTTGATCTTTTTTGGAGGTGACCTCACTTGACCTTGACTAACTCGTTGACCGAAGATGACCTGACCTACATTTTTTAATCAGCATGTGAAGTTGATGTGGGAAAAGGTATGCCAAATTTGGGCGCGCTGCCGCGCGCCGTTCGTCTGCTATCCGCGAAAAAAAATTGAGGGGGAGGGGCGGTTGAAGACCCCGAGACAGGACGGGTTAATACAATAAAGAGCAATCTGACTTGTGCACAACTATATACTGATGAACTGTATATTGATCATGCACACAATGGTACAGTGCATCTTTTGGATATTTTATATTTTTGTTTATGGGGTATTTGAAATTGTGACATCGCGACCTGCGGTCGCGTGACCTGTTTTACCTTTCAGGTCAGTCATAATATGATTTAAAGATTGCAGGAATTAAGTTTGATATATCTTCTTTTGAAGCAAAAGTGGTTTTGCGCTAGCTTATCGCGACCTTTATGAATGTGTGTTTATAACGTTATATTACTGAAATACAAGGCCTTCTACGTTCGAGCCACGTGCTGGGATGATACTGTTGAGTCAACTCATTTTGGAATGTTGTATTGCAACACTCAAAATCAGCTCTAACTCGCGATGTGAAGGGTTAAACACAATGGCAGAAATATCTCCAAATCGTGGTAGTAGTTTATTTATGAGTTATACTTCACGATGAATTATCAGGAAAAAAATTCCACAATATAGCAATCACCTTCCGATAATCAAGAAACCATTTCTACAACCATTTATTGCACCACGAAAATATAAACCTGCAAATGTAGTGAAACATCAGGAAAGACAAAAACAAGGGGAGTGAACGCAATGTGCGTGAGCGCAAAAATACGTGTGCGCAAATGTACATGCATCGTCTCACACGTACATTTACACTTACATACGTGCATTTGTGCTTGCGTTCTTTTGTGTATGCGTAGATTTTCACTTAAAGACATAAAGACATGAAAGGTTAGTGCAACTATGAGGCACAAGGGCCCTTCTTGGTTGCACTCTGTACACTGAGCCAGTTGCCCACCAAATCTGTCAATCAGCCCTCCCTGTAATACTGAAAAGCAAGCCCTCTATTCTTATAATGATTGTCTATGCTGTTTTTTTAAAGATGTTCAATGTGCTGCTACTGACAATGTTTTCTGGCAGCTGGTTCCAGTGTTCTACTACCATGTTGGTGAAGAAAGTCTGCCTTAACCTTGTTCTGATGTGGTTAACTTTAATTTTGAATTGATGACCTCTAATTGCATCATTTCTGTTAAATTCAAACATTTCCCCAAGATATCCCCTCTCCAGACCATGGACAAATTTAAAGACCTCGATGAGATCTCCTCTCAGCCTTCTATATCTAAGTGAAAACATATTCAATTTCTTCAATCTTTCCTCATATCCCAGGTTTCTTATACCATTAACCATTTTTGTAGCCCTCTTTTGTACTCTCTCTAAAAGCCAACAATCTTTTTTCATAGTTAGGAGACCAAGCTTGGATGCAGTATTCCAAATGTGGCCTTACATATGCACAGTAAAGCTTCCTGATGACTTCCTCACTTCTGTATGAGACATTCCTATTTATTGTCCCTGAACATTATCAGTGCCTTCTTCCTGGCTTCCTTGATCTGTTCTGATGCCCCCAATTTTGTGTTTAGAATAACACTAAATCCTTCTCCTGTTGAGTCACTGATAGCACTTTGCCACTCATCAAGTATGGAACCTTCATATGCTGCTTACCTACATGCATGATTTTGCACTTATCAAAATTAAATTTCATTTACCATTCTTTAGACCACTTCACAAGTTCGTGCACAAGTCTTTTTGCAGCGAGATATGCTCATGTTGACCTGTTATTGCCCTAAGGACCTTCGAATCATCCGTAAATTTCAAAACTTTACTGCTTAGTCCACTTTCAATGTTATTTACAAATATAATGAACAATAGTGGGCCCAGTACTAACCTCTGGAGGACACCACTAAGAAAATTTTGCCATGATGACTGTACCATTTAGCATCACTCGCTGTCTATCTGAAAGCCACAACGCTATCCATTTTAAGATGCTACCTGCAATACCATGGACCTGAAGCTGTATCATTAACCGTTTATGGGGTACCTTGTCAAAGGCCTTACTAAAGTCAAGATATGCTACATCAACCTGATTTCCCTGATCAAATTGTTCTGTGGCGAAGTTCAAAAAGTCCAAGAGATTTGTGAGACACGACCGTCCTTTCCTAAACCCATGTTGAGTATCGTGCATCAATCTGTTGTATGTACGTATGCGGGAATGTACGTAAGTAGGACAGTGCGTAAGTACAAATGTATGTATGCGCATGCATGTAATTGCAAATGTACGTAAGCGCAAAAGCGGTAGCTGGACAAATGTACGTACGTAAATGTACATAAGGAAATGTGCGTAAGCTCAGACCTACTTATGTCAATTGTACTTAAGTGCAGATGTACGTAAGCGCAGATGTACGTATTTGCGTACATGTGCGCGACATTTGCGCAATTGTACGCACGTTTGATGCTGTGCATACATTTGTGTATGGCATCAAATGCCATACACAGTATGACATTTCATTGCGCCCTTACATGTTGATAGTAAGGGCACTGACTAAGCTCTGCTGAAAGAAGTGTGGGGGACTGCCCTCTCGTCTAGTACTTCCGTGCGCATCAGTGATGTATTTGGGAAGCAATTTGCTCAACTCGCTCCGGATAAAACGATAATCCATGTTGTTCAGTCGCAGTTTCTGGAAACAATTCGCTCCGGGTCCACGAATCTTTGAAAACGACCAAATTCTACTTTCTGTTTCACCCTCAATGTATCGCTGCCTCTTGACGATCTCGAATCTGCACAGGCGAGGCACGACAAAACGCTGAGTAAGCGACTGTCGTGGTTGCTGCGCCACGGCGCCGAACGCGAGGGCCTGCAACTGTTGCCGGGCGGCTTTCTGCCGGTGTCGGCCGTCCTGGTGTTGCCCGCATTGCGCCGCTACACGGTGGCCAGCGTGCGCCAGGTGGTGGCCGACGACGACAAGCAACGCTTCTGTCTGCGCGACGATCCGCAGCACGGCCTGCTGATCCGCGCCAACCAGGGCCACTCTCTACAGGTGTGTCACTGGTCGTGGTCCGTCTGGTGCACACCCGCACTGGCGGTGATCAGCTGGTACACTTCTGGACTGGCGGCGACTGTCTGGTACACTTCCTGGACTGGTGGCGACTGTTTACTACACTTCCTGGGCTGGTGGTGACTGGTGCACCTCCCAGGCTTGTGATGACCGTCTGATACACCTACCGGGCTGGCACACTTCTCCACTGATGATCCCGGCCCGGTACCTTCAGGGTGGTGATGTGGTTCGTTACACTCAGCTAGTGGTGACAGCTTGATGACGACGTCATGGCGTTGAGCGGTTGTCGCTTTTGCCGGAAGCCACACGGTGCTGGTTGACGGTGCGGCTATAAACATCAAGAACACATGTTGGTACCGGGCCGAGCAAGTGCGGCCTGGAGCCGGAGCCCGAAGGGAAAGCTGGGAACCAGGTACCTGAACTTGAGGATGTGGGTTAGGATCGTTACCCGAATGGTTGGTTGTGAACACTGATCCGAACGTACGTGATGGGCCCAAATCACACGAAAACCTTCACGTTTAATGGAAACTTCTGTGTGATGCTTTTCATGAAGAAGGTGACTATACCAGCAAACTCACGTGAGGTGTAATGGAACTTACAAATGATCACATTAGCGTACATGCACACCGATCTGATTAAATTGCACCTATCATCTTAAATCCGTCTTCAGGTTGAAGAGTTGGAACTGGAGAAAATAGCGTCCGGTGAAGATTTCCCAGTTGTGGTGCATGGTACTTACTACAAGTGCTTGTCAGCCATTAAAAAGCAAGGTCTCAGGTAAGGTCGACAGCCGTATGTACACCGAAAGTCGAATTGCCCCTTTCTTTTGCTTTTGTTTAGAATGACCATTGAAGCCCCGTTCATAACATGGTTGCTGTTACCAAGCTTTAGTGGCCTCAATACGTTCCTCTGCATGACCATTCACTCTCTTCCTTAGAACAGCTTGGGTCGATTTCCTCTGGTCTGAATGTCAAATTGAAAAGTTCAGCTATGAGTTCTTCGCTAACTCGTCCGCTTTGGCCGCAGCCGCATGAACCGACAACACATCCACCTGGCGTCAGGTCTGCCTGGTCAAGGTGGTGTCATCAGTGGCATGCGCTCATCCTGCCAGGTCCACGTGCACATCAACATCGACAAAGCCATTGCCGGTAAGTTAAGTTGCATGGAGCGCCTTCGGTAGTTTTCGCCCTCATTGTAAATTTAAGGAACATATATGTATATATATATATATATATATATATATATATATATATATATATAATGTGTGTATGCGTGTGTGTGTATGTGTACGTGTGTATGTGTACGTGTGTACGTGTGTATGTGTGTACGTGTGTACGTGTCTGCGTGTGTGCGTGTGTGCGTGTGTGCGTGCGTGCGTGCGTGCGTGCGTGCGTGCGTGCGTGCGTGTGTGCGTGCGTGCGTGCGTGCGTGCATATATTCATTGTTCTAGACGACAGCATTGTAGATGTTTTATCCTCTTCTGGCCATTTTATAGTTTCTGGATGACTTCGTTGTTCGTTAGGGGCATGTAGCAGGTCACCGAAAGAAGGAATCGTGACAATGAAAATTGGTATAAAACTAGATGCACACCAACCTCACTAACTGCCATGTTGGTGTGTTCAAAATCGATCCAGGCTACTTCGCTCCCGATCGGATTTGAGCTGAGTTCACTAAAATTTGGCAAATCCACACTAGCCTAGCCTAGCCTAGCCTAGCCTAGCCTAGCCTAGTCTAGCCTAGCTTATCCAAAGATAGCATAACCTAAACTAACCAAAAAACCTAACCAAACCTAACCAAACCTAACCAATCCTAACCAATCCTAACCAATCCTAACCTAACCAAACCTAGCTCATCCTAATGAAACCTAACCAGACATGACCAAACCGAACCAATCCTAAACGAAATATACCCAAACCAAACCAAACATAAGGCCTAACCAAACCTAATCTAACTGAACCAATCCTAAGCAATATCTAATTAACCGAAGCAAACCTAAAGGAAGCCTAACTTCGCCGAACCAAACCTAATCTAGCCTAACCTAAGCAAACCAAACCAAACCTAGCCAAACCTAATATAATGTGACTTGACTGGACCTAGCCCAAGCAGACCTCATGTCGTGCCACTCTGCCCTTCTAATCGACCTACCCTGCCTTTTTACCCTACTTGTCATACCCTGCTTGATATGTTCGTATGCAAATATGACCAATAGCAGAGTTTTGGGTGATGATTGAAACACTTCAATATTTGCAGACGGCCTGATACATGAAGCATGTAATATACATCTCGTGCGTAAAATGGCTCTTTATATATACTCCATCTCGGAAGAATAGCTATGCCATAAGTATGTCAGAACGACTTGCGGCTCAATTTTGCTTACTATGGGAATTTTGTTCGCTTTTATAGTCGTCCTTAACCTAACCTACCCTAGCCTGACATGGCCTTACCAAAGCTGACCTGATTTGACCTGAGCTAACCCTGCCCTTTCCAAACTTCATTTCCATACACGCAATAACACAGCTGCACTGCCCTGCGCACACCACAAGACATATTCACTTATATAAAATCCTTCCCCCGGTAGATTGCATGGCGTGGTAGCACGTGCGACCTGTTTAATTTTGGACCGATGAAGTTGGGTCCAAGCAAATTCACCGATTCATCAACGCAATGAGCCGGCTGAGCAAGTGGAAAGTGATGTTTGGTAATGCTTCATGGCAGCTTTGATTGCACAAAAAGTAGTTTCGCCAGGAAAAATATAAAGGTGTCGTGGAATCACAACAGTTTGGGCTATGCGAGCATATCACTTTTCATCACTTTCATTCATTTCGTTCGTTGGCAACAGTGTGAATTAATATGCGTAAATGATGTGCAAATCTGCGCTCCAAGATCACTCGTTACCAACAGCAATGCTGACCTTTTCTAAGTGGAGCCGCACTCGTAACTGTCGTCTGTATCGCTCGACCAATCTCACCGTGGAAGGTACGCTCACCCGATACACGGCCATCCAGTTCAGGGAAAATGTGGCGTAACGGCACTTCGTTTAGATGCAACGTGCAGATAACCAAAAGCAATCGCTTACCTAATTTGTGTTCTAATGAGGTTATGACATCTGCCAGATACCCTGTATCCACACTTGCTGAGTCAGCGTTAACGATGATTGACTCGTATTCTTATGTCATGTTCCTGAATACAATCATAAATACTCCTAGCAATTGTTTCTCCGTCACCACTATCTGACGACAAGTAGTCTAAATCCAAGCGACCCGACTGACTCGCAAAAACGTGAAGTTTCCTCAACTATTATCGGATGCCACCCATCTTATATTTACACAAATTACTTACACCTGTGACCTCTGTGCACTTATGGGGGGAATGTTCTCTCGTTGGGAAATTTCATTAAGCGTAATAGCAGTGTGCTTTGTAGACATGTTCTGGAATCGTTCGATGTATCGCATATTCTCCTTTTGATCGCTTGTAGATGAACTGTAACATCACCAAATGACATTTTAATATTGCATATTTCTTTAAAGTTTCGAGCCACCTGGACCATTTTCAAAATTGACGCTCTACACAGTAAAGTATAATGCATACATCTTTTTACAATATAAAACGTTTTCATTTTTTGGTAAAGTACTACTCATTGTAAATCATTGCATCCAATTACCTTCAACCTATCTGACGTCATGCATTACGTGTTAAACCATTTCACAGATATCGTTGTCAGATATCGTTAGATTATCATACCAGAGGACGAGTAGTCTTGGGGTAAATTTCCCGTCTTACAATCGAAAGGTTGTGGGTTCGAGTCTCACCTGTCGCTACTCTTCGCCCGCGGCCGATCGCCATGTGCCCTCACTGACGTCCCTACAGGTCAAGTGTCACATTTAAGTTGCCGCTTTAGTGTTGGGGCCCCTTCATTCGTCTCTCATCGTCGTTGTGGATGAGTCGCCGTCCCCTCTCAGCCGTGGCTGTTGTTCAAGAGTTCAAAACTATACTCTGTTCACATCTCGGCATAGTTATTGGCGAATTGGCAACCCCATAAAGCCTTGTGGGATATCGAACTAGCGACTTTTTAACGGTTGCTTCCTGCTTAATAACATGTTTGTGATATGGCAGCTACAGAACCATGACATTTGGCACACGATAAAGCCAGGATTACCTTGTGTGCATTGTTCACAGATCAGTGAACTCCTTTTAAGGATGAGTTTCGATTTCCACATTACAAAACTCTCGGTGTTGCATTTCAGACGGAGTGCAGTTTTACAAGTCTGCCAACGGCGTGATCCTCACACCGGGCGATTCAGAAGGTCTGTTGCGGCCGAAGTACTTCACAAAAATGGTAGACGCTAGGTCAGGTCAGTAGCGGTCATGATTTTCGACGCCAGACAAGCAATTCACACACACGCACATGCACGCACCCACGTACGCACACATTCATATATATATATATATATATATATATATGCTTGTAGTCGTGTATCATTTTGCACCTTGAGTGTTAACCCTCGCCAGTATACGGCATTTTACCACCTTCGGTCGTATGGGGGGGGGTACGACCCCCTGACGATTCGAAACCGTGCATGTTACGAAAACGAACCAAAGACCAAAGTTATAGATCTGGCCGAAATCTCGCGATTGGAATTCAGTATGACCTTATAAGGTCAATGGTTGGCCTTCCAGGTCAGTTCAAAGGTCTATAAAAAAAATTGTGTATTTTCCTCAGAAAATCGTCAGCTGTATCTAAACTACTGTATCCACGAAATTCCCGGAAATATGTTTATTTGGACATTGGGAACATAACGACACGCCACACGATGTGATCGGACCGATATATCATGCACCAAACGAGGTCAAAGCCACAGTGTCCTAAAATTATTTAACCATTACTGTGAGGATGAAGAAAGTTCTGGGAAAGTGAAAGATTCGAAAAAATAGAGGATCGTCACTAAGGATGAAAAAGGAATGCCTTTCACCAGGCACATTCATTTTACATTATTTAGCAGTCATGTCAAATGACTGCCCACAATGCAAAATGTAAAAACCTAAGGCAAGGAGAAATACACAATCCATAACTGGATATCCAGGCCACATGGTCAATATTACACCAAAGCCATGACCCCAAATATCCAACTTTTCGAAAAGTGGTTCCAATTCCAATTTCCAAATGGACGCTGAATTCGAATTCAGAACGAAAAATTACCGTAGGTCAGCTAAAAAGGGTCGAAAGGTCAACCGAGGTCAACTGAGGTCGCCGATTTTTGGAACTTTATTTTTCAATGCGAACCCATCTGGGCATCTGTATTTTTCATGATATGCATATGATTACGCTAAGTACGTAATAAAATGCGTGCGATAATCACGTATTTGTTGAAAACTGGTTGGAGATCCTCCCCTTTATGACCTCATAACTCCGTGACCTGTTATGACCTCCCAAAATACTTTCGCCGAAAGTCGTCAAAAGGTTGCCCCAGAGGGTACTGAAAATTTCACAGCGATCCGTTCATCGGTTTGGAAGGAATCAACAAAAACCTGACGGGGGGGATGGGGGGTTGCACCCCTCCCCTATACGGGCGAGGGTTAAAGAAAGAGGCACATTTAGCTTTAGCTAGTTTTCGGTCCAGGTTCTCGATTGATCGTAGTGTTCCTCGTTTCGTTGGGTAGTTGGTGAATTATTTCACCAAGTGACGTGTGCATGTGCGTGCATAAAGCGCTAGAGTGGCGCTCCGGTAGGCTGTGCGACCGGTGGGATTGGGTCATTAGCACTGCCAGCGGACTGGCAATCGTGTCAATCATAGCAAATGTACTTACGGCTGCAAATCCCATGTGTATCGATGGATAAAATTCGGCTTTGGTGTGAGAAGCAATATTTATTAACCCTCTCCTGTCAGATCCACACCCCCGTCCCGGGGGGTCGATAGAGACCCCCTCTAATCTACCAAACTGGACGTCGCACGAAAACGAAATAGGTGTCATCAGAAAGCGCTCGACGAGTAGGGCCAGACACCATCCCCAACACTTTTCCCCAACAAGTGACGTCACTAGTGACCCTAGAGTTTAACTGCTTTGTTTGTGGCTCTGGGGGGTTCATTTTGAGGGAGATTTGGAAAACAAATTTTTTTGAAATCAGAAATGGAAAGCGAAATCGACCAGGACAATACAATTTTTACCCACCCAAAAATCAGTTTTAATGAAAAAATTGAGTTTTCAATTTTTCTTTAATTTTCCTTTTCTAATGGGTAGATCGGACCGAAATAAATGTTGTTCGAAGTGAACTTGGTCCAATAAAAATGCTTTCTCTAACCAGAATCTTCGATTTTAACTCTAATAGGCAAATATACGAAACTAATAGGTAATCAAAAACGGGGGGAAATATCTGGTGCGTTTTGTTGCATCACTAAAGGTAAGCAAACGCTGAAATTTTCATTCAAATGCCTTTATCTGTTAAAGCGTGACGACCGGTTGAAATTTTTTGGAGGTGACCTCACTTGACCATGACTAACTTGTTGACCCTAGGTGAACTGACTTCAAAATTTTGACACAACATGCCAAATTAATGTGGGAAAAGGTATTCCCAGTTTCAGCGCGCTGCCGTGCTCCGTTCTTTCACAGTCCGCAGAAAACCTTAGGGGGTCGTCACCCCCCCGGTCGGCGTGGGTTAAGCAAGGTAGCAGATTTCAAGAGATGCTTTATCATCGCGAGAACACTTACCTCATACTAGCCTGTCGAAATTCTACCTGTCAGGGACTAGGATGGCCGAGTGGTTAAGGTGTCGGGCTATGTTGGCTTGAGGGCGCGAGCAGAGCGTCTGGCCGCGCCCAACCTTTCCTCCCGTTGCCCAGCAAGGTGGGAAACGCAAGGTGTGAGTGAGAAGTGAACAGAGCAAGTGAACAGTGCACGAGAAAAAAGAAAAGAACCATTGAACAAAACCGGCGTACTTATACGCTACACGTGTGCGAAGTGACGGACTCAGTGGACTTTTCTGCTGGTTATTCCTCTACTATTTACAGAGCAGTGAAGGGACGCCGGAAAAACTAGTGAGTGCAGAAGCGACAGTGCCTTTCTCCACAGTGACTTCCCTTCCATCAAGCATCAGGTACTGCCCGTCTTCTTCCTGCACTGCGGCGAGAAGGAAATTATCTCACTGACGACTTGGTGCCGCTCGGAATTCCTGTGTCTTCAACAACAGTGATCGTCTACCTCCTATCGTCTAGCTTCAGATCTACCAGATTTCCATCTTCAGCTCTACCATACAACGGATCTGCTAACCATCGCCTTGGCCAAATACCATCACCTCCCCCATAATCAACGTGCACGCAGCCGAACAGGGCTGCGACGTCAGCGCCCCCATCACTGTGACGTCATCAAAGCCTCGACCTGGACGCCCCCGCCAGTCGACACCCCTCCCAAGTGAGAAACCAGACGAGGGGAGCGTCGCCGTCGCCGTCGCCGTGACAACGCCCACCAAGAACACACGCCGGTGCAGGCGCGGCCCAGGGGTGCCAAATAGCTTTCTATCACTTCTACAAACCACACGTTTATAGCTAGTATTGCAAGCACGGTGTTTGTAGTGCAGAGTGATATGGGTATTGTGTTATGTTGGTGTACGAATGTTGTTGCGCATCTGCTCCCACTACTGACCACAAATCATCCTTTCTTTGTAAATATCTGTGACCCAGACTGTCCGTAATAGCCACTGCACGTGGAGGGCATGTATTGTTAAATAAATAAATATGGGTACCAAAAGTACCGGGTTCGAAACTAGCGCCGCTCAGGAATTTTTCCGATCCCGCGGTCCACCGAAGAAGCAGTGTGGGTGGCGCCATTAGCCATGAATGTGGATAAAGTGCGTCTTGAACCATCCAATGAACAAACAAATTCTACATGGGCGCTGTATGACCGAAGCAGTCGATGTGCCCCTAAGCCCAAATAACCAACCAAACAAATTCTATATATCAACTAGTTCTCGGAGAGGCCTTTTAGTGAAGTATTGGGTCATGGTCACGTTGACATTGCACTGGTTATAAAGCGTCGGGCGTTCCCCCACCCCTTACTGTATCGCGATCACTGCCATGTCAGCGGGAATATAGGGGAGGTGTGATCCTCTTCACCTGTCACGTCCTGTGTGTGGCTGTGGACTGCGCTCTGAGCTGACGTCGCGTGCCGACTGATGGTCAGGTGGTCGCCATGGCGGCCTGTGAGCCCAGCTCGGTGGGTGTGTCGGTGGCGCCGTGCCGCTTCTGCGACCAGCGCCACCACGACCAGCAAGCGGCCAGAACCCACCTGCTGAGCCGCCGCCACCAGAGCAGTGTCCGCTCGGCTGGCCATCGCCAGGAGTGCCGTCGCCGCTCTGTCCTCATCACTGGTGAGGTGACGCGCTGCGACGCAGGCACATGCTGAGTCGGTGCAGCGCGCCCCGCACCCTGTCATTTCAGACGGCACTCAGACCTGCCGCAACCACCTCAGCCGTCTCCTCAGACATTTGAGGGTGGCCTGAGCCAGCATGTTTTGTTGTATACCTTGCTTTGTTAATGTTCTTACGCCTAGTATGCGTTAGAGCATGAGGTCTGAAATAACTGTTTCGAAAATTATCAGGCCTTTTCGTGTTACATTTTTTTGCAAGGTCATTTCTTCTTCAAATTATTTATCGTCCTCCAACTTGTTACGCCGTCTGGCCTCAGCATTGGACTGTGCATCATGAAGCCTGCCCTGGTGTGATTCCGACATGAGCGCCTTCGGTAGAAGGGAAGTGTCTACTCCTTAATGGCACTAGTCCAGGAAATAATTTAAATGTTTTTGGACAACTACCCACCCCTGCACACTATCCCAATGGAAGTGTCATGCGTTGTAGCCTGGTTTGTTAGCCTACTCTTTGACCAGTGGATTGTTACATTTCTTGTGTGTACACTTCTAATTCATGTACATTTGATTGTTCTAACCAACTTTAAAAGAGGTATGCTGCGAGCAATGATCAACGTGCCAAGTCTTTTGAGTGAGGTAATAACAAAGGTGCCCGAACGTTTAAAGGTATGTTCTTCTAAGTATGCAACTTAACTGGGACCTGTACTTGGTGCTTCGGTATCTGTCCTTCGTTGTCGTAATGCTATCTAATGTATGCAGTGTGATACATCATATGGTATGATCTCTTCATCAAACTAGTACGTACTTTGGTCATTTATGCTCACGCTTAAATTGCCATATAATGTGCATAAAATACGAAGTGCAATATTCATAGCGCACTTGCAGAATTACGTGACGTGCTGTCCGGCCTCGAAATGTTGATACATCATATTAAGGTGGTCTGTCATGACTATTAAAAGGACGACAAGATTGAGCTGTATCGTATTGTAGTGCAACTTCAATGTGCCTGGTAGTGATAGGCTAGGGTTTCGCTTCGTTTCTATGCCAACTGATTCTCAGATTTAATAGCTTCTCTAAACCACTAAGTTCTCAAATCCAACAGCCGTTATTCAAAACCACCAGAAGTTAATGCCCTTGTATTGACCGGGCTGATTATTAAACAAGGCGACAACTTGTGCAACAGTTTCCCCAAAATCGACGAATGTTTGCGCCTCAGAATCAGCCGGCAACTACAAAGGCCAACTGTCCAGCGGCTGTACGCCTGCCACCGCCACCCGTTCGGCTGCATCTTACCGCCTCAGCCGTCCAGTCGGGGGCTGAATCGTTTGCATAGAGGGGGGGGGGCTGTCAATCCCATGGGCGGGGCTGAGGCATTGTCCCACTGGTCCACCGCCCTGGTCTGTCATTTGCCGGCATTACCTAATGCACCACACCGCGCAGGGAGGGGCCCGGTCGTCGCATCCCAGACACGCCCCACATGTACGACATCGTACAATAGTACAACACGACATCGTCGCGCGGGCACCGGATCTGACCAAGTATAATATCCGTCTAAGTCGCGACGCGAGTACTGTCGTCGGCATCGGCAGGCGCCGGCCGACAGACCGGGATCCCGTCGTAGCACGGAGTCCACGATACACGAGGGCAACGGTGATTAGGCTGCTAAATGCATTCGAAAGAGGGGTCCAAAGCGGACTTCGTTACATTACCAGGAAAATAAATCAGAAGGCCTATGATGTATTTGAATAACAACGTCAACTCTTCCACCAAAGGTCCATGATGAATAATACTCTTGACAATGATAAATGATGGAAACGTTGAAGTTTTGGTAGAAGCACATTTTAGGCGTTCGGAACTACCTTACTGGTATAATGCACATCGTCTTGTTCTTTTATCAGTTATATCACACAAAAATACTGCTATTTCTAGTTATGTTAAAGGTGACCTGCGTATCATTATCGTAAGCCCAACGGCTATGTTTTTTCTCTTCAGACACGAATCCACTTCAAGGGATACCAATCGACAAAGTACTGAACCACTTCGCTGAGCTGGGCAAGGTCGTCGATTTTCGATTTAAGAAAACAACCGAAGGCGCGCTGGCAGTTGGGTCGTCGGTCTTCGTGGAGTTCGAGACCAAGTGAGCAGCATACGCTCAGCGACTACTTATTTGCAAATCTGGTGCGCCCGGGGTGCACCGGCCACCACCACCACTATTATATGTTCCTTTACATGTATTTAAATATTTCTCTTCTTTCTGCGACACCATGGAAGTTCAGCGATGTTAGGGCATGTTTGTGGTTATGCTTCATTGGTGGAGTATACATCAGTTACGTGTCTCAGACACCTAGCCGAATGTGTCTCAGACCGCATACCGGAGGGATCTGTGGCAAACTTCAGATCGGTGTCTCAGATCGCAGACCAGATTGTTCTGTGGGGATTGCAGATAGATGTCTCAGACCGCAGACTAGAGGGCGCTGTGGGGACCTGCAGATCGGTGTCTCAGATCGCAGACCAGATTGTTCTGTGGGGACCTGCAGATCGTGTCTCAGATCGCAGACCAGATTGTTCTGTGGGGACCTGCAGATCGGTGTCTCAGATCGCAGACCAGATTGCTCTGTGGGGACCTGCAGATCGGTGTCTCAGACCGCAGACTAGAGAGCGCTGTGGGGACCTGCAGATAGGTGTCTCAGATCGCAGACCAGATTGCTCTGTGGGGACCTGCAGATAGGTGTCTCAGACCGCAGACTAGAGGGCGCTGTCGGGACCTACAGATCGGTGTCTCAGATCGCAGACCAGATTGCTCTGTGGGGACCTGCAGATAGGTGTCTCAGACCGCAGCGCAGAGGACTCTATGGGGACCTGCAGGTAAGAAAACGTGTCATTGCAAGCAATGCGGCTACAACACCAGGTTCGGTGTCGGCAGGGGCCGCGGTAGATCAGTTGGTAGAGCATCGGACTCTTGATCGCAAGATTATGGGTTCGAATCTCAACCGACGGCATTTACCGAGTGCACCCGCGACCAGTCGGCGTGAGAGGTTGGCGACGCTATATAACTTAGCGGTTGACTGCGTCGTAAAAGAACCCAAGGTTCTTCAGTGCCGACAACACCAATTATCTGCTGCTGGTTTTCTCATGGCGCATGACTCACATGTGATGGCTTGTCTCAGGTCGTCAGCGAGCGCGGCTGTGGCACGTGGTCTGGTGCTGGCCGGCACCACTGTTCAGTTGACTCCGCCGCCTGGTCTGGGCACTGTGCCGACCCACCAATCGGCCACAGGTGAGGCATGCTGGCGCCACCGGCTGTGGGTCACGAGGCGCACAGCACGACCACCGGCTGTGGGTCACGAGGCGCACAGCACGACCACCGGCTGTGGGTCACGAGGCGCACAGCACGACCACCGGCTGTGGGTCACGAGGCGCACAGCACGACCACCGGCTGTGGGTCACGAGGCGCACAGCACGACCACCGGCTGTGGGTCACGAGGCGCACACACGACCACCGGCTGTGGGTCACGAGGCGCACAGCACGACCACCCTGGGGTCACGAGGCGCACAGCACGACCACCGGCTGTGGTCACGAGGCGCACAGCACGACCACCGGCTGTGGGTCACGAGGCGCACAGCACGACCACCGGCTGTGGGTCACGAGGTGCACAGCACGACCACCGGCTGTGGGTCACGAGGCGCACAGCACGACCACCGGCTGTGGGTCACGAGGCGCACAGCACGACCACCGGCTGTGGGTCACGAGGCGCACAGCACGACCACCGGCTGTGGGTCACGAGGCGCACAGCACGACCACAGGCCCAGACCGGCTGATGGCCCAGTGGTGGCACTTGCTGCTGGGGTTCGACAGCATGAGGCGGTCGTCGAGCACCGGGAGCAGGTCGCTCGGTCCTGCTCGAGGTTGTGTTTCAGCTGTCTAAGGCGTACAGGTCACGTCACACTCAGGATCATCGGAAGTTGTCGGATTATATATTTTCATTAAAAAGGGTTCACGAAAGACTGGAAAGTAATAGACATTTAAAGATTTGTATGGCAGACGCAAAGGAAAATAATTCAAGTGGCAGGGACTGAGGTATAACCTCCTGGTCCAATCAACTAATGACAGCTCCGAAGTGTCATGTAGAAATTGGTACGTTTTATTGAAAGAGGAGATGCTGGTCTTTCCTCGTTTGCATCTCAGCGTACGATGTTTGTTTACTGTGCATCGCGTATGACTAAGCACGAATTCGTGTGATCGCAAACAGAGTCAAAGGATCATTACTGCAAACAATTATGATGTTGAAGAATAGTTTGCGTTATTCTTCAAATGGGAAACTGAAATCGTACAAAAAGGTACATCCTTCAAACCCTCAAGTCCTGTTTCGTACCTTTCCATTAATTAATTTATGATTATAGTTTTAGTAATGAAATGTTAAGCCTGTGTCTTAATTGTAGTTTTACAAACTTATTAAACAAAATCCTTCCATCATTTGGTGCATGATTAATTTTTATATTCATATTACTCACCTATCTCAATGGTTTTAAAGTCTGGAACCTATGAATGCAACTGATTAGGCTCAGAACAGATCGATGTCTTGTGTCGTCGCAGAACATATTTAGCTGCAGCTATAGCTAACATATTTAGTCTTCCGGTAGCTGCAGTCAGATCGTATTGGTCCTGCCTCAGCAGTCCTCCACTGCTTTGCTGGTGCGGCTTGACATCTGGCTGTTCAGTTGGCAGTCGTAAACCGCTACGTACATGCCGACGCCGCATGTACCAAGTATACAAGTAAAATGTCCCTCCTGCTGCACGAGCGCTGAACCAACAGGTACCTTACAAGGTGCAAATATATGCGCCTGTGGAGATGCGATAGGCATTTGCAGAATTGACTTGAACACATTGAACATATTAATTGTCGCTCTCTTGGGGAAATTTCTGCTGTTGGAATTCTATCGTTAAACGTCGTCGAACTTATTACGGTATCGAACCTACAGATTTCACATGTTGAGACGGAGCCGGTTTCCCAGGTTTTACGGCGGAGCCGATGAAGACATCATGCAAACGGAAGCCGCAGAGGTCTGAGCCTCCCGACCCTCTGGACCACGAGGCCCTGCGTGCCACCATGTTACAGATGAAGTCCACACACGCCACGGATGATCTGATGCGCTGGCTGAGTGACCAGCTGCTCCTAACGCCAGCCGAACACCGTCAGAGGATGCGGCTCTGTGGGGACCTACAGGTGAGAATCTCAGACGGTAAACCAAATGGCTCTGTGGGGACCTGTAGGTGAGTATTTCGGACGGCAGATCAGACAGCTCTGTGGGGACCTGTAGGTGAGTATCTCAGACGGCAGACCAGACGGCTCTGTGGGAACCTGTAGGTGAGTATCTCAGACGGCAGACCAGACGGCTCTGTGGGAACCTGTAGGTGAGTATCTCAGACCGCAGACCAGACGGCTCTGTGGGGACCTGTAGGTGAGTATCTCAGACCGCAGACCAGACAGCTCTGTGGGGACCTGTAGGTGAGTATCTCAGACCGCAGACCAGACAGCTTTGTGGGGACCTGTAGGTGAGTATCTCAGACGGCAGACCAGACAGCTCTGTGGGGACCTGTAGGTGAGTATCTCAGACGGCAGACCAGACAGCTCTGTGGGGACCTGTAGGTGAGTATCTCAGACGACAGACCAGGGGCCTCTGTGGGGACCTGTAGGTGAGTATCTCACACCGCAGACCAGACGGCTCTGTGGGGACCTGTAGGTGAGTATCTCAGACGGCAGACCAGACGGCTCTGTGGGGACCTGTAGGTGAGTATCTCAGACCGCAGACCAGACGGCTCTGTGGGGACCTGTAGGTGAGTATCTCAGACGGCAGACCAGACGGCTCTGTGGGGACCTATTGGTGAGTATCTCAGACCGCAGACCAGACGGCTCTGTGGGGACCTGTAGGTGAGTATCTCGCACCGCAGACCAGACAGCTCTATGTGGACCTGTAGGTGAGTATCTCAGACGGCAAACCAGGGGCCTCTGTGGGGACTATAGGTGAGTATCTCAGACGGCAGACCAGGGGCCTCTGTGGGGACTACAGGTGGGCGTTTCAAACCGCAGGCCAGAGGGCTGGGCCGGGACCTGGAGGTGGACGCGTCGCCACAAACCATCTCTGTGGACCTTCGGGTGGGTGTCCCAGGTAACAGACAAGAGGACTCGGCCGGGATCTGGAAGTGGACGTGTGATTACAAATCAGAGGACTCTGAATAAGTAGTGCAAATTATACAAATCATTCAGTGATTGACGTCAATAGCAATTTGAAGCCCTTAAAATGTGTTCAATTCAGATCCACCATGAGGAACACCACTGCTTAAATCAATCGTATTGTTTCGGGTGTGCCAATCGCAAAATAAGCTTCTTAAAACATCCAGCAAGAACAAATCAGACTGGGGACGAGTAGCCTAGGAGTAAGTTGCTCGTCTTACAATCGAAAGGTTGTGGGTTCGAGTCTCACCTGTCGCTACTCTTCGCCCGCGACCAATCGGCGTGAGAGATTGGCGACGCTGCATGACTCAACGGTCGATGAAAAATATCATGATTACGAGATCCAGTCGGGTTTGAATTTATAGGATTATTTTGGTCTGAATCTCCCTTGCCCCACAACTTTTTCAACGCATCTACATCCATGGGTGAACGTGTCACCACAGACCAGCGAGTATTCTGCTTTAGCGGGTTCTAAATCTGTTGGTATGTATCCGAGGCTGATATGGCGATGTCTTCTGTTGCACTGTCGGGTCCCCTGGTTGCTCTGATGCGCGTTGTGTGGTCACCACTGGCCATTGAGCGGCGGCGCCGTGTCCGCAGACGGCGATCCGTGCCAGGTTCCGCACTTGTCTGGTGCAGGCGTTCGGCTCGTCCGTCAGCGGGCTGGGTTTCCGCGGCTGCGACCTCGACATGTACGCCTATATCGACGCCAGCGGGCCGCACTGCCGTCTTCCGGCCGACGCCAGCGACGCCGACAAGGTACCGGCATCTGTACCGATAAGGTACCGGAATCTGTACCGACAAGGTACTAGCATATGTACCGATAAGGTGCCGGAATCTGTACCGACAAGGTATCAGCATCTGGTGCGACAGAGTTGCTTTATTATTCCTTTATGTTGATGCTTCCTTTGTAATTACGTAAATTCTTTCTTTTGGGATTTTGTTGATTCCAGTGTTGGTGATGGATGTTTTAAGAAGTCTGTACTTGTAGCTTTGCACTTTGTAAAGTTGTATTCTTATACTATTCTCAGATCATCGTCATGCTGAAACCAGCACAGTCATATGCTGCAGCAATATCTCGCGTTGGATATACTGATATTTTTTTAACGTCACACAGGTAAACGTGGTAGCGTCGCTGCTGAAAGGTGAGCACGACATGTGCCGCCAGCTTATTTGCATCAAGCACGCGCGCGTACCTATCATCAAGTTCAGAAGCCCACGGCTGGGCTGGCGACAATGTGACATGAGCTTCCGGAACCCCCTGTCGTGCCAGAACTCGCGTCTGATCGCCTGGTTCATGCAGGCAGGTATGTGTTGTGGTCGGGACAGCACGCATAGCCTTACTTACTTCGTGTCTGACAGGCTCTGGGTCTAGAGAAGCATGACAAAAGTCTCATTTCCGAGAGATCTTGTGTCCGTTAATATCAATATGAATCTCGATTCAATGTTCGAAGTTTAGATTCCTGCAAACCTCATCAATGGATGTTCTCTCGATAGCTTTTATTCGTTCTATGCCACTCTAAGAGATTCTACTAAAAGTCGCTCGATTAATTTAACTGGCATATTATTGTTAACACCGTCTGGTACCCCGCTCTGCAGGGGCTCCCGCTTTGGTTGGTGACTAACGAGGATAAGGACATTAGCTCCCCATTCTTGCTCTTCGCACTCCACTGTCTGTTCATTGTCAACGACCCTGTCTGTGTCCTTCATGCCATCGTACAGCAACCCCTTTCCTTGTTAGATTAACTTCTGCATGCTTACCTAACTTCATCGATACATTAATTCATTGACTGTCACTGCACACCGATATTGTTACAACATGATCACTGGGATCGGGTGGGCGCTGCATGACCAATGTAGTCGATGCGCCCTAAAGCCCTAATAACTAACTAACTAACTGGGATCGGGGCATGTAGTTAATGCAACCTTACTACAGGGAATGTGAATAGTTAAGCAGCGCGGGTTGTCGTGTTTGCCTGTGCTTGCATTTCGCCTAATCACTTCATTGTGGGTCAGGCGCAGCTTGCCTTGCAGGTGCAGCGTGGCTTTGACGCTCCGAAATGTGGTAGTTGTGGTGTTGCTGTCAGTGATGTCAGTCCGTGCGTGTGTCTGTGCGACAGACCAGCGGGCGCTACTGGTGACCGTGGCCGTGCGCTACTGGGCCAAACGTGTGTCTGTGCGACAGACCAGCGGGCGCTACTGGTGACCGTGGCCGTGCGCTACTGGGCCAAACGTGTGTCTGTGCGACAGACCAGCGGGCGCTGCTGGTGACCGTGGTAGTGCGCTACTGGGCCAAACGTGTGTCTGTGCGACAGACCAGCGGGCGCTACTGGTGACCGTGGCCGTGCGCTACTGGGCCAAACGTGTGTCTGTGCGACAGACCAGCGGGCGCTGCTGGTGACCGTGGCCGTGCGCTACTGGGCCAAACGTGTGTCTGTGCGACAGACCAGCGGGCGCTGCTGGTGGCCGTGGCCGTGCGCTACTGGGCCAAACGACGTCACGTGGCCGGCGGCGATCACAACCCCAACAAGATGTCCAGCTACTGCCTCACTCTGCTGGTGATCGCCTT
Organism: Imbricaverruca yamaguchii; assembly: GCA_034440575.1. NCBI lineage: Eukaryota > Metazoa > Arthropoda > Thecostraca > Neoverrucidae > Imbricaverruca > Imbricaverruca yamaguchii. Next base: position 541,503 of record JAOTOL010001397.1, on the reverse strand, counting down.
CCTGCAGCAGCTGGAGCCGCCTGTGCTGCCATCTGTGGCGTGGTGCGTCAGCTCGCAGTCCTGCCGCCGCTCCCGGACGGGGTTCTCGCTCGCTGCCGCACCAGTGCTTGATAACCGGGACGGTGTTTTCACTCGCTGCCTGACCAGTGCTTGATAACCAGGACGGTGTTTTCGCTCGCTACTTGACCAGTGCTTGATAACCAGGACTGGGTTTTCGTTCGCTGCCTGACCAGTGCTTAATAACCAGGACGGGGTTTTCACTCGCTGCCTGACCAGTGGCCGGCACTTGATAACCGATTGTGTTACGACGCTCTTTATTGCTGAATGAATATATTTAATGTATTAAATGCATGCATTTAAATATCTTGAATGTGCATGTAATGTATTAGATGAAATGCATACATTTAATGTCGCATAGGTTAACTGCAGACGCGTGTTTTCGTTTAGCACGTGCACTGGAGCGGGGTGGAATCCACCGACCCCTTGTTTTCTGATGGTGTCTCATAAAATGACAGGGATGTTGCAGTTAAATATTGTGACTTTGTTGCACATTGACGATCACATCCTATGCAAAAAAGAGAAATGCATGAAAGATCGCCGATAAATATAAGGAACTATACTGGTACACAGTTGGCCGACCTAGGCTCGGCTTCCAAGCGTTCGAAGTTCCAAATGCTTCTTCGGGGCGTCGCGGCGTGCCGGTAGACCGCAGCCTCATTTGACCCTAACGACATTGGCCTGGGGTCATCACATTTATACTACAGTTCGCTATAGCCGAAATATCCCTTCCAAATTTCGCACTTCTAGATTTCGTAGATTCCAGAGATTTTATGGGGCTGAACAGCATCCCTCTCCGTCGTGCGTTATGTGAGAAGCCCTCCGGTGTGCATGTTAATGTTGGCAATATTTTCATGCCTGAGCCGGTTTTGTGATATCTGTTTTCCGCAAATGCGATTAATTTACCGTCGCTCTAACTTCTCACACCATTGGTGAGTCAATGGCGAAACCAGGGATTCTCATTTGGAGTAGGGTACTTTTCCTCGGAGGAGCGCCTTCGGCGGGAAAATCATAATGGAGCGGGCGTGCGCTCGAGCATACTGAAACCTTTTCGCCTCAAAGGGTACTTTTTCTCTGAAAGCAGCATTTCGGTTGATGCAAATTCATTAAGCATGGGGGTGCACTCGAGCTTACACGAAGGAGCGATTTTCCTGGCTGGCTTGGTGCCACGTTTTCATGGGGAGGAGATGCACGTGCCCCCTACTCTGTATCCGTCCGCGTAGCGAGTAGCCATTTCCGATGCCAGTGAGCACTAGCCCGGACTGCAGCTAGCAAAGCTCACCCGACTACTGAGTGATGTGTGTGTGTGTGTGTTGCGTCGGCAGGTCACAGGCGCAGGTGCCGGAGCTTATGATCGACGTGTGGAACGCGGCTTTCCTGTCGTCTTCATTGCAACGACCAGACAGTCAGTGGCGCTCCACCAGTGTCAGCTCGGCGGCCGACCTGCTGCGCGACTTTTTCCGCCATTACGCCGCCTTCGAGAGCGACAAGTTGGTCGTCTGCCCGCTGGTGGGTCGCTCCGTGTCGCGCGATGTGCTGGCGCTGCGCGACGCCTGCGCACCGCCTGAGCTGCGCCGCTACTGCCAACTGGTGTCCAGCGGTACGGTGCAGCCGCTGAGCATGGAAGCGCCGCTGGTGGTTCAGGACCCTTTCGAGCTGAACCACAACGTGGCGCGCGCGTTCCGCCTGGAGGCGCTACAGAGGTTCGTCGACTGTTGCCGACGTGCCGATGGGATGCCGTTCGTTGAGCTGTTCAATGAGCAGCCGCTCGGCAAGCTAAGAGCGAAGAAGAAGCCGGCAGCGGTCGAGGTGGGGACGAGCTCGTTGTCAGCAGTGTCGGGGAAGAGAGAGCGTCAGGTCAGTGGCGGCTCGTCGGCCGGTGAAAGCCAATCGAAGCAGGCTAAATCGTCACACGAACCGCCTTCCATACAACCGACAGGCATACAGTGCCAGTCCAACGGCGATGGGCCAGTAAAGCTGCGCCCGGAGGCAGCGAGTTGTGGCAGCAATGCTACGGAGGTGGTGCGGAACAGTCTGGTCTCTCCAGCTGGCGGTGCGACCAGCGGCGACTCTATGGGCTCGGTTTCGCCGCCCGTGTCGGGAGCGGTGGCGCTGCGGGAAAACGCCGGCCTCCTGGAGCGGGTGCTGGAGGACTTCGGCGTGCCACCGACGCGAGTGGTAAGCGTGCCGCTGCGGGTGGTCGGCAGCGGGGCGGCGGAGCGGCGGCGCGGCGCGCGCGCGCTGGCTCGCCTCCTGCACGACGTGTTCGAGCGCGTGCTGCTGTTCGACACGACGGCCATGTCGTTCGCCGGTCTGGACGTGCACCTGGACGTGCTGATGGGGTGGCAGTGCCGCGCGCGCCGTGCCACCTGGGAGTTCCGGCGCGCCTGCTCGGTACGCATGGCCGGCCGCGCCGTCAGGGACGTCGACTTCGAGGTGACGGTGACGGAGCGGGTGCTGACCAAACTGAGTCCCGAGCAGGCGTCCAAGCCGCTGGCCGAGTTCACGTGTTACCTGGTTCTGGACGGCGGCTCGGCCAACCTGTGCCTTTATGAGGGCGTCACGTCCAAGGAGGGCAAAAACTGTCACCTATTCGTGGCGTCATTCGTGCAGGACATGAGCAAAAGGATAGACTACTGTCGAGCGTACAACGTTGAGGATGCCATGAGAGTGTAGTGACAGGTTACTGAATTACAGGCGCAGCTACGGAGCTCAGAATTGTACTTTCCTTTGCGTGCATTAATAGTGTGAAATACTCGCTCTCGCTCTGGGGTCGCATCGTTATCGTGTCGTTTGAATCCGGATGTTGACCAGTTTCGTTGCAAGTTGGAATGTGCTGAGACATTGAGTTTTTATTGTATGTCATTCACCGTTTTCCAGGTATTTCAATTTGCTTAGCTGGCCGTTTCGTAATCGGTCGATTGTGGTGAGTTGTGCTCAACGGCAAACGGAACATTATTTTTTACAGAAAATCCAAGTTCCATGGAACGTGACGCCATTGAAGATATCAAGCTGTCAAATCAATTTTCCGTGCATAGCATAGTGCGCCATTTGTAGCGTTGTGTTTTGCCTGTCACATATGCTCGCTTGCTGATCTGAACGTTGGTTTGAACACCGGAGCATGTGCTCGGTGTTGCTAGTAAGCGACCGTAACAGTCTTACAGCATTGTTTTCATGAGTGAGGAATGGAATTAAAGTTTTGGTTCCTTTACATTGATTGATTGATTGATTGATTGATTTTCTCGCATTGTTTCGAGAAAGAGTGACAATGATATTTACACCGAATAATAGACAGTTTGAGGCGTCTAGGCCAGTATTGAGGAAATCCCACCTCGTTGACGCTGCTTGATAATTATCTTCATTTCCAGACCAGTTTTCTCATCCCTGTTGCTGTACACAATGCTAATTTTCATTTGGTGTAAACCCTCACCTGCGTGTAGCTCTTCGTTCTTGTGGAGGCTATTCGCATGCACGCATACGTACATGCATGGATACATACGTACTACATACATACATGCATACATACATACATACATACATACATACATACATCCACCCACACATCCACACACGCACGCATGAAGCACACGAATGGGCCTATACCAACGCAGTCGATGCGCCCGAAAGCCCAAATAACCAACCAACCAACCAATGAAGCACACGTACACATATGCACACAAGCACAGTCGGAAAGCGTGTTTCACTGACGGCGTCAACTGTTGCGAATGCTGTATTCAGCAGAGGAGCTTGGGCAACCTAATTTGCTGCCATTGGAATAAGGAATTTCCCAATAGATGCAAATGCTCCAATATGACTCCCTGGAGACGCTTAGACGAATACAATGCTCAATGGACGCAAAATGTATAAATCAATTAAAGGCCCTTTAATTGATTTATAGGGCCCTAAAGGCCATTTAATTGCCCTCAGCCATTAAAGCCATCCTCCCCAGCCCCATCCCAGAGCTCCTCTGGTCTCACAGTGCCGGTCTCCTTTCCTGACCCATTCCTCAGTCCGGTTCCTCGTCACCATTTCCAGGCTTCTTCCACTGTCCCCTTCCTCATTTACATTCTCCGTACGCTACCCCGTGTACTTCCCCTATTCCCTTTCCGACTATCTTCCCCGACCCCTCATCCGGTACCCATCCCCTATACCAGTCATTTTCTTCCCGATACCCGTCTTCGATGCTCTTCCCTGGTCCCCTTCCGCGGTCATCTTCCCCGTTCCCATTCCCTGGTCTCGTGCACCAGTCCTCTCCACCGGTGTCCTTCACCAGTTCCACTCCAGGATCTGGACCCTCCTAGACGGATCCAGGCGCAAAACACGAGCACCAGGCCATAGATCTGATCGCGATACCTTAACATTGCATGCCATATAGCTCACCACCAAAAACTATGTTCAATGAAACTTGACTGCATATGTACGTTGGCGGCGCGCTATGGTGCAAGCCAGATGTGTGGAGCGGACCGAGCATAGTCCGACCACTGGGTTGGGAGGGGTTCTTCACTTTCAACGTCAACTGTTGCCAGCGCTTGATTCAGCGTTGGAGTTTGGGTAACCGAAGCTGCTCCCATTGTAAGCATGCATTCCGCAATGAACACGAATGTTCCAATATGATTCCCAATGAACATGAATGCTCCAAAGCTCGCAATGGACGGAAAACTTGAGCATTTACTCATGACCCTGTGGTATGTAAGCTTGATGATCTTTTCAGTAAACATTAATTGACATCAACACGCCCAATTGCTAGTTTTGTTGTACGTTTTTCCATGTTCCCCTTCTAGATCCACACCCTAGGTTATCTCTGCCGGTCCCGTTCCACTTCCACATATCCTGTACCACCTTCGGTCCTGCTCCCCTTTCCCGTTCCCATCCATAGTCCATACTTCCATAGCCACCCCATGGGTCCCCATCCCCGAGATCCTCTGGGCCCGCGGTGTCGGTTTCCTTCCCGGAGTCATTCATCAGTCCGCTCCCCCGTCGTCACTTTCAGTCTGCTTACACATTCCTCTAACTCGGTCCGTTCACCGGACGCTTCCATGTGCACTTCACGTATGCCCATTCCGATTATCTTCACCGACCACTTCACCCAGTCCCCACCGCCTGCATCCGTCCTTAGGTACTTTTCCGATCTACTTCCCCAGTCACGTTCCCCGGCCTCGTTCCGTTCCGGGTCTCGATATCGTTCCCCGGTCCCCAGGTGGCCCGTCACGGTCCAATTCCGAGTATCTCGTCCCTTCTCTCACCCTTCACGGTCTCATCCCCAGTAACTGGTCCCCTACACTTGTTCCATTCACTGGTTTCCTTAACCGGTCTTCTCCATCGGTCCCTTCACCAGGTCCATTTCCGGATCCGGACCATTCCAGGCGGACCCAGGATGCAAAACACTAGTGCCACGCCATGAAGTTGAACGGAACACTTAGATATTACAAGTTAAATATTTTACCACGAAACTGCGGGCGACGAGGCTCCGCGGCAACGAAATAGTCCATTATATGTATGTATGTTCGTTGAACTTCACGTGCACTCGGCGCCAGATTCAATTTTCGAGATAAAATGCTGATTTTCAGGGACGTGCAGGATTCACGATTACGATCAAACGACTCATCGCGGAACAAATATAAAGATACCGTACACGTTAGAACTCTCCGGACCATACTGACATCGCACTTGAACAGAAACTGTGATAGGGACGTCATTGAAGGGGGAATGAGGTCTTTTTACGGATTACAACCTGTGTAATCGTGTCACGACAAATCACCACCGTTACACGACAGATGTCGATGTTCAATAGGAAATGTGCAGCCGAAACATGTAACCAAGGAATAGAAGGAACGACGTTGTACCATGTTCCACCGTTTTCTATTACCGGACAACCGCGAAAAAAAACGATGAAAAATGCTGCTTTTGATTTCCACCGTTCCCCCGATTGCATGCGCCACGCCCGGCAAACTTGTTTGCACTGCTGAGCTTTGCGATCGTCTTGGCTACATAGGGGTTTTCGTTTCATATCGATCCGCCCAGTAGTTCCCGAGCTCTGTTGCGCAAATTTGATCCGTCCAGCGTACCGATATTGGCTCAAAACCGGCGCTAAAAATGATAATTTGCAGTATTACAATGGCAGCCGGTGGAACTGGCGCCAATCCACTCCCTATGTAGGCTGTCAATATGTAATATGTATCAGTAATATACGTTATCGTTTTGGGTCAAATCAAATGTCAAAGCATGTGAACAAAGAAGTGAACAATAGATGGCACTTCCTTGCACCAAATTATGATAATCAACACATCTTCGTTTTGCATAGCTCACGGGAGCAATGCGCTCTCTTTTCACTGTTGGCTTCAGTACGAGGCTGGCCATGTGAAAAACAAACAAAAAACTTCACACTTCTCCATCAGCTCAGATTGCATATCTATCAGATTGCATACCTATCTATGCAGCCAGGGGTGTTGATTTTTTTTAACATTGGGGGGGGGCGAAATGTACTGGACCTCCCCCACGGAACCAAAAACTTGTCCGATTTCGCCCACTATATTTTTCGACCTCAATAATTTTTATTTGACGATGTGTATGTTTATGTTTATTCAACATCCTCGCCAACGGGAAGAATGGTCCAGTAACAGGCGAAGTCACATAAGCAAAAGAGCAGTGCACCGTGCATCTTAGCATAAAAAGTGAGTCGTAGCATGTGGATACAGTGTCATACAGTGTACGCGGGTCCATCGTCATCGTCATCATCCACCTCACCGTCACACTCACCTCACTCCGAACACCAACAAACACACAACGGCTTAAATAAAATATTTTTGCGCCCATATGCAGACGAACACATCGGCCTTAATGTAGCATTGGAGCACAGCCGGCCTGAGCTGTGATGACGATGGGTGAAGGTATTTCCTTGGTGCCTAACATTAGGGAGGGACGAAGCCAACGTTTTGGTGGGGCGAGTTCAGGGTCGGGAAGTCCACTATCGAAACCTAATCTGTTTCTTTACAGCACAAAATATGCTGGTTAACATCAACTAAATTTTCTGTGTAGCGTGGTGTTTTCTTTTTTCTTCCTTTAGCTTTCTTTCAGCATAAAGCCAGCGTAGGTTATTGAGGGAGGGCCAAATCAACATTGGGGGCCAAGATCAACATTGGTGTGGACATGGCCCTCACAAAAGGAAATAAATCGACACCCCTGTATGCAGCTACTTAAGCCACATTCGGGCAAGGCCCTTTACGCATTCGGGTGTGGTAGCCGTGCGCATGATTTTCGCTTCCCAGGTTGTTTCCAGATACCTCTGCTGGAAGGTAGATCGAAGTTTTCCTTCAAGCCAGCATGACGTCACGCGAAGGTTTTTTTTCATATGGTATTAATCTGGTTGTAGAGTATTTTCGCCAAATCATACGCAATGGTTACGTATATTTTACTTCCTCCATGGTTCTTTCAGATAGGATTCCGGGGTCTCCTATACAATTGAATACAGTTGTCCTTCTCTGACCAGGTGAGGTAAAATCCTGTTTTGTTTTTTCCAGTGAAGATTTGTTATGGCACTTTTTTGTCATGCATGGGCAAGGTTGGATTTGTACATTGAAATCATGGATGTGGAGAGGAATATTTTGTCATCATCCAGTATGGAGTATATCCTTCAAACCTTATGCGTCATAACTCGGTTCCCACACCTCCCAGGGAATTTTGAGCACCTTTACTTGATCACAGCAGCTAATTGTTAAACATTTAACAGCTTGTTTATTAACAAGTTGTAAAGGGAATCATTTGCAATGCCTTTTGTGGCCCACTGCTGCAGATATATATATATATATATATATATATGTGTGTGTGTGTGTGTATGTATGTATGTGTGTACACAAATATGCACCTATATATTGCATGGGCTATCAGTGGAGCCTCCATTCAAAGGGGGCCTGCAGTGTTAAGGAGCCTCTTGGTCTTGCTATATGGGTCCTCCTGTCAGTGGTGAATCCAGGGAGGAAAGTTGGGGCATATTCCTCTTCCCCATGGAAGGTAACATCCCTTCAACCAGGTAAATGTGGCAGATCATGAAGGCTTGAATGCACTCTACCCATCAATTTTTTATGCAGCCAGACCCTGGGGAGGAAAGCCACCTCTAAAGGTACTTTCACGGTGGTGCAAATCCAGACACATGCCCCCTCCCTCATGTGACAACTCCTGGATCTGCATATTCCTCCTGTGGCAGCTACGGTTTTCCTGTGGAGGCTCATAACATCAGTGGGCCTTTTGCTGTGGGGCCTAGGGGAGTGGTCAGATTATTTCAGGTGATCTTCTATGGCTTCCTTTTGTATAAAATCTGGTCACTGGGGGGGGGCAGGATAACACACTTAACCCCCACCCCCACAGTGACTGTCCTTTTTTCTGCTCTTGAATGAGGGTGACTATTTCACAAGTTAAAAGAATAGACTGGAGAGGGAGCCAACCAATATTGGGAGAATATTAATAGGCTCAATTGCTTCATTTTGAAGATGCCTAATGACTAGCCTGCCTGGAAACTGCACATTGTTAGGCAGGATGATCAGTACTAGGTTATATAGGGTACCCTTGTTATATAGGGCTCAAGCTGAAGAATAGGTATTTCAATTGATATTTTTAAAAGTACTCCATATTGTCATACAATATGCAAGATAGCATAGAGAAAATTGGTAAAATTGCATGTAAACCAATGGTGAAGGGAACCTTGAAGCCGGCTACAAAACAAACTTTATGGGGGCCCAGTTTTTGCTGTGGGCATGAATGATCAGCCCTGGTTGATGTGCCCTAAACCCCAAATAACTAACTAACTAACCAGTTTTTGCTGTATGCAGTGCAGCAGATTGGTCATGTTCTTGTGTTTGTGGCATAACACTGTTAACAAGGTGTTCAAGGTTGCTAATTGTTTTGATATTAAGTAAAACATACCTTGCATCAATTGGCTGACAGACAGATTTCAGAACCAAAAACACCAATGCAGCAAATTCTGTTTGGTGCACTCAGTGACTCCAGAAGACATCTCTTAAAACTGTCAATTTTCCCACTAAAGGGTGGCTAGAAGGCAGGTTTCTGGAGTTTCCTCAGATGAATTTGTAGTGCCCAGAGGCCACTTATTCAGTGTGCAGGCATGCTGTCCTTCCTATTACAAGCAGCATTGACACACTGTTGCCAGAATTATCTGTGGTTGTGGTTGAATGTGGTGTGTGTTTGGATATTGTCTGGGTGCTTGATGGCACAAAAAGTGGCTCGTTTACTTGGTAACCATAAGTAGAATAGCATGCTGCATGACCACTGCAGTTGATGCGCCTCTAAGCCCCAAGTAGAATAGCATGTTCTTCAGTTGATGTTGTCTTGCATTTGTTTTAGTGATATTTTTGTTCCTTCTGCATGCTTGTGTCAGAGTGCATGTGTAGCCCTTCCTATCCAGTACGAACCTGGAGTGCAAAAATGTTTTCAGAGATAACATTTCTGAAGAAGTGCCTTAATTCCCACCCTACTTAACAACTATTTTATCTTAACTTGTTTTTATCAGTATCCAGCCAATGCAATGCAGTCATACAAATGGAATTTTTATCATTATATAGTAACCTTCTGACCATTCTCATGCATTCAGGGAATATTTACATCATAGGCCACTATCATGGCAATCAAATTCCTTTGAGAAATCCATAGGTAGCTAGTTTAAAAGCCATAGGTAGTTGAAACAAATTCCCTTGTTCAACTTCCAAAAACTTCAGCATCCAAAACCAAATTCACTTGTTGGTTTTACCAGGTGAAACCAGACAGTGACATACACTTGCCATGTAGCCTGGTTCAGTTCCATCCGAGTCCGCCGTTGGGCATGATGCACACACCAGGAAGTCAGAGTGAGAACTGTATTGGGCTTGCATAGCTCAAGTGAGGGGACGACTACGGCGACATCTACTGGTGGTTAACTCAACCACTACACCCCCTCACTAGATATTACACACAATGTGCAGTGCATTTATGTGTGATGCGATTGAAGTATTATTGCTTCTGCCCCAAAAATACTTAAACGACAGATTTCAGCCGAGCAAAAGTAAGTGACTTTTATATCACAGAATGCCATCTCGTGCACGCACACATTACGGCCTCACCCCCCCCCCACACCAGTCCGGGTGCACGCAACGCATCACTTCTATGAGGCGTTCTGGACGTCGGCGCAAACGATCGGATCGCCGCGGCGCACCCACGGCGGCGGTCGGCGGTGGTGCCGGACGCGCAGGCTGGGACGGAGGCGGATCTGGTGCCTGAGCCGGCGACGACACCAACTCAACCTCGTCCGGCGTGGCGTGGGCGTATTGCTGACGCAGATGACGTCTGTTTCGTGTTAATACTCGTCCACCTGGCAGACGGACGAAGTATCGGCGGTGTCCCGCAACCTCTGTTACAACACCGCATCGATCCCATCTGCCAGTCGAGGGATTTTGCAGGGCCACCTGGCTGCCGACCTGAAGTCCCAGTAGATCACGCGCGCGTTGGTTGTAGTGGGCCTCCACTTGGTCGCGGTGAGTAGCGGCAGCAGCTTCAGCATCATCGGCGGTGCGCTGTCGGCATGCTGCGAAGCATCGTCTGTGTGCCGGCAGCATGTCCCGCACGGGGTGTCCGAACAAGATCTGTGCTGGAGAACGGCCATCCGGTCCCGGGGACCGGATGACCGTTCTCGATCCGGATGACCGGATGACGGACGACTTCGTTCCGGATGACCGGATGACTGGCAAAACAGCCGATCCGAGTGGCTCGGGAGTGGCATACATAAAAGACTCCCCACGATGTGGGCGCGACCACCGGCGGTCAGAGCGGTGCCCTGCTCTAGACAGACGGTGTTTGCAGTGCGGTGAGTCAGAACACTTCGCCGCAAAATGCAGATCTCGTGCGTCACGAAGACCTGCCGCGTCTACTGTAACCCTGGCCTCTGTATCGGTCATGCCAGCCCCCAGGGTGATGGTGGAGATCATTTCCGAGTCAGGAATGCAATGCGGCCACATTAACGCGCTCCCCGACACAAGAGCAGATGTCACTGTCGCCGGGCTGGATTTTGCAGCCCGTATTGGACATGACGACCAGAACTTGAGGCCCCCAACTGCGCACCCGACGGCCGTCGATGGGCGAACGGCGCGTTCTCTGGGTACCCTACCTGTACGGATCCGTCTGGGCACCGTTACCGTGACTGATATGAATATTATCAGAGGAGTCAAGGGTTTGATACTTTCTTGGCGCACGACGCGAGGCCTGCATGTTATACCCGAAACGTACCCGCGACAAATCAAAGCGCATTCTACGGCCGTGAGCGCAATTGTGGCCGAACAGGCAGAGTTGCCAATCTCCGAGAGGCCATGCCTATCTCTACGGTCGCCATCACCAGTGACCCGTCGCTTCCAGTATAATGCAGTGAGTCAGCATTTTGCAGATACTACGGTATTGCTGGCATCACGAGAAACTGACTCTGTTGTGTCTGCGCCACTCAATGAGTACCTTGACGTGCTCGATGGCGTTGTGCGGGCCATGCCAGGAGAAACTTTCAAGATTATATTTTTAGTATTGAGGATCGGAATGAGCGGACGGTGATCCACCAGCAGATCAAGATGCTGCAACCCACCGAGGAAAAGGCGGCATTTGCGGCACGCCCACGCTACCGCCAGTAGCTCTAATTCGATAGTGGCGTATCGAGTCTCCGCATCCGACAGGAATCACGAGCCAGCTTGTACTACACGCCGTGTTCCATCTGGCTGTTTCTGCTGCAGCAGAAAACCCAGCCCTTTGAGCCGACTGGCGTCTGTCGACAACATCGTTTGGCGCTTCGGGTCGATGTCGCTTCTGCCGAGCACCGTACGGCATATCGTCAATATCCGAGCACTACAATCGCAGGATAGATGAATGCCTCAGTGGGATCGACGGTATCCAGCGACTGGTGGATGACATCATCGTCTACAGTAAGACGAGAGAGGACTACGTGCAAAGGGTCGAGCGATTCCTAAGCAGCTGCAGGGACCGCCAAGTAACTCTGAATCCCGCCAAGGTTCAGCACATGCTGAAGTCAGTGAAGTTCGCCGGCTTCATTGTCTCTGAGAATGGCTACGTGCCGGATCCTAATCTGACCAGTGCTGTCTCCGGGCAAAGCGCCTGACCTGAAGTCCCGGTAGATCACGCACTGGTTGTAGTGGGCCTCCACTGGGTACGCGGTGTGCTGCAGCAAAGCAATTACGCCCTGTCTTGAATATCTCCCCGCGGTCTGTTGCGAAGTCAAGCTTCTCTGGTTGCGTAGCTTTCGAAAACCATCCAATGTCTCTGGGGCCAGCCACAGGCAAAAGTTGCTGTTCAGGTCGCGTATCCTGCCGGCTGCACCATGGTTCAGTTCCATCCGAGTCCGCCGTTGGGCACGAGTATTGAGCTTACATAGTTCAGGTGAGGGGACGACCACGGCGACATCTACTGGTGGTTAACTCAACCACTACATAGCCAAGGCATGGATGATGCATATATATGGATTGGAAACAAGCATCTGATTGCATATCAGCCATGAAAACTTCATGGGTAAGTAAATGCCCAGAAATGGTCATGGAATCAGACAGGAGCATGAAGTGTGGTGGATTGAATTGTTTAAATTCCAAGCAACAGAGTCCTGCTAAGACATTTAATTGGGTTCATTGAAATACTGCAGGTAAATGGATGAAACAAATCTGAATAATCTATGGGAAGTCATCAGATGCAGATCTAGTGAACTGGTTTTCAGTCAACTTTAAGTGGGAGTTGTATGACCATTGCAACTGATGTGTCCCTAAGGCCAAAAAACTAACCAGTGAAGTTTGAAGGGAGATGTGGGTGACATTTTATTGAGTTCCTTGAAATACTGCAGGTAAATGGATGAAGCAAAGCTGAATAATCTATGGGAAGCCATCAGATGTGGATCTAGTGAACTGGTTTTGAGTCAACTTTAAGTGGGAGCTGTATGACCATTGCAACTGATGCGTCCCTAAGCCCAAAAAACTAACTAACCAGTACAGTTTGAAGGGAGATGAGGATGAAAAAGCACACCTCAGCAAATGAAGAGAACATCAGATTTGGATAGCTTAAAGGGCACGAACTTGACTCTTTGGGTAAAAACAATATCTTTTATACAAAATGTCCTGGTTATTTTGTAAATCATGAACAATGGTCAATTTTGTATAAAATAAAGCCATCAGGGAACATGGACCCATGGATGTTGTTTTGTATACTTTTGATGGGAAAAGTACTTCTCAGTGTTGGCTTTGCCCCCATAGTTTTAACTTTTAACATGGGACCCTATGAAATGTGCCCCCTCCCAATGCTTTTGGGCCTGCCCATTGACTTCATGAGTTGTGCCCCCTTCCAAGTAGTTTTCATAAACACCCCTGTATGAACCCCTGCCCTCTGGATCTTTGTCTGAGACTCATCCTCCAGAGTTCAAGAAATATAACACCAAGGCTATGGTAAGGCATAGAAAAAGCATGCCTCAAGCATTTCCATCCCACCCATATCCAAAATCTGTGTCAATGCATGCTCATGATGAAAATGGGTGGTTCTATGTCTGCCCTCACCATCTCAACTCTTTAGATATTGGAAAAAGTCATACAAAAACATGTACCCACACTCCCATAGGCACACAGCCTAGAACCAATGGCATTTCTGGCTTTACTTAGTGTCCACTAGTGGCAGGTTGGTGCTGCTGATGGCTGCATATGATAGATGCAACTTGGAGTTTCCAATCCAGGTATGTCTGATGCATGGCCAAGGTTGCTAACATTGTTGGCTGATAATTAGATGTGCTCTAAATTTGAGTCACTGTGTGCAGGCGACATTGGGCTTTTGTATGAAGTCTGACGCATGCAAATGGCATCATCATGCACAAATTCCACTGCTTGTTTGACCAGCTTGGATGGAAAATGTGGTATTGAAGGTATTTTACCATCAACACCAGTTTGTATAGCTACATTATAAATATGTTAATGAATGCATGATTTGGAGCTGCTTTGCAATATCAACTTTCCCATTTTGAAACACCAACATTGCTGATGACCTTCCATCTATGCATGCTGAAACCACATATAGAAATGTGGTACAGTACACTGCCTTTTATTCATATTAAAATCCACGAATTTTGTATTCCATGCAGCATGTTGATTGTGCAGCACAGGGGAAACCATTTGGTGAGCATATTGTGCAGGCACATGGAGAGCACTACAACTTTCTGGGAGCAAAACGAGTATCCACTCTACTCCACCAACAAGTCACAAGCTTCATGTGGGTTGTTTCTGTATATGTGTGAGCTATTTCCTCAGAACCCAGTTTCTGTGGACCTGTTCATTGTTGTCAATGTTGAAACGAAATATCCATGCAGTATTTTATGTACGATTTTGTAGATGTGTGTGCTCATAACCATGCAGAGTGCGCTTATGTTGCAGCAGACATTTCTACTCAGATGGGTGTGATCAAGGCGATATATTCCGGTGTGATAATGATTGTGATTTGTTATGTTGCAGAGTGTAAAATACCTAAGAATCCAAATAGATGAGCATGAGCAGTGCAAAATACAGTGCCCCTGTGTTGAAGAAGCTGAACTCAAAGGTGGGAGACAGATTAGAGGACTTGGAGCACTTGCGTACCATCCAGAATCAGTTGCAGCAAAAGAAGGATGATCTGGAGAACGAGTTGGCCATCAGCAACAAGAGCTCTGACTCGGTGCTGTGTCAGCTGTTGAGGCGCGCTCAGACGGCGTCGGCCGCCACGTCATCGCTGCAGCTGGGAGCCGAGCCACTGCTGCGGGACTGCGACGCGTTTGTGACGGCCCATGGCGAGCTGTGCAGCCAGCTGGAGCCGCCGCTGGCTGCCGCCAAGGCGCGTCTCAAGGAGCGTGCCTACCGTGTCCGGCTGGGCCGACTGACGCAGCTGAGCGACGCCGTGCACGACCGGCTGTCGCACGGCGCCACCGACGAGGCGCTGGCGCGGCTGCGCGACCTGCACCAGCAGACGGCCGGCGTGCTGGCCGAGTCGCGCTGCCGTGCGCTGGCCGAGTACGGCGGCGCCCTGGTGACCGCCTGGTACGACCACCTGCTGCGGCTGCTGACGGCCGCGCTGGACGCGGCGCTGGCGGAGCTGCGCTACCCGCTCATCAGCACCAACTCGGCAGTGAGCGCGGCGCCGCCGGGCGCCGAGCCGCAGGCGCGCCTGCAGGCGGCGCTGCGCCGGCTGTCGGCGCTGTCCGCCTGCGGCCCGGCCGGTCCTCCGCCGCGGCCGGCCACGCTGGCCGCCCTGCCCCCGGCGGCACTGCCCGTGCGGCTCCTGCTGCGGCCGCTGCGCAAACGGTTCATGTTTCACTTCTGCGGGGACAAGCAGACTAACAACCCGGCCAAGCCCGAGTGGTACATGGGCCAGGTGCTGCAGTGGATCACAGACCACGCGACGTTCCTGGAAACGGCCGTGGTGCCGACGCTGGCTCAGGTAGGTGGTACATGTGACGGTGTACTGGCTCAGGTAGGTGGTACATGTGACGGTGTACTGGCTCAGGTAGGTGGTACATGTGACGGTGTACTGGCTCAGGTAAGTGGTACGTGTGACGGTGTACTGGCTCAGGTAAGTGGTGCGTGAGACGATGTACTGGCTCAGGTAGGTGGTACATGTGACGATGTACTGGCTCAGGTAGGTGGTACATGTGACGGCGTACTGGCTCAGGTAGGTGGTACATGTGACGATGTACTGGCTCAGGTAGGTGGTACATGTGACGATGTACTGGCTCAGTTAAGTGGTACATGTGACGGTGTACTGGCTCAGGTAGGTGGTACATGTGACGGTGTACTGGCTCAGGTAAGTGGTACGTGAGACGGTGTACTGGCTCAGGTAAGTGGTATATGTGACGGTGTACTGTCTCAGGTAGGTGACATGTGTGCCGCCGAACCTAGACCAGTGGCCCATACTTCACGAGGTTGGGCGCGATATGACACCCATAATGACACAATCTTCCACCGTTTAGGTGCTGTGTTGTGGACAAATCTCCACTCCTTTTCATTTGAGAAAAGGAGTGGAGATTTGCATTTTTCTCTTGTTATGCTCCTCCTCTCTTCTCACACTAATTTGTATATTTGTGTTACAGCTGTCACACTATGTGAATCAGTGGGCTCACGGTCAGACGAAGGAGGCAAATATGGAACAGGCTTTTCACATTTCTCTGGAATATCTCACTTTTTCACCACCATCTGTGATTAAAAAAAATATCACCCTGGTGCAAAATCAATGCTGAGACACTGCGCCAGATGGTACTGTTGGTGTGTGTTTGTGCTGTGCCAGATGGTACTGTTGGCGTGTGTTTGTGCTGTGCCAGATGGTACTGTTGGCGTGTGTTTGTGCTGTGCCAGATGGTACTGTTGGCATGTGTTTGTGCTGTGCCAGATGGTACTGTTGGCGTGTGTTTGTGCTGTGCCAGATGGTACTGTTGGCGTGTGTTTGTGCTGTGCCAGATGGTACTGTTGGCGTGTGTTTGTGCTGTGCCAGATGGTACTGTTGGCGTGTGTTTGTGCTGTGCCAGATGGTACTGTTGGCGTGTGTTTGTGCTGTGCCAGATGGTACTGTTGGCGTGTGTTTGTGCTGTGCAGATGGTACTGTTGGCATGTGTTTGTGCTGTGCCAGATGGTACTGTTGGCGTGTGTTTGTGCTGTGCCAGATGGTACTGTTGGCGTGTGTTTGTGCTGTGCCAGATGGTACTGTTGGCATGTGTTTGTGCTGTGTCAGATGGTACTGTTGGCGTGTGTTTGTGCTGTGCCAGATGGTACTGTTGGCGTGTGTTTGTGCTGTGCCAGATGGTACTGTTGGCGTGTGTTTGTGCTGTGCCAGATGGTACTGTTGGCATGTGTTTGTGCTGTGCCAGATGGTACTGTTGGCGTGTGTTTGTGCTGTGCCAGATGGTACTGTTGGCATGTGTTTGTGCTGTGCCAGATGGTACTGTTGGCATGTGTTTGTGCTGTGCCAGATGGTACTGTTGGCGTGTGTTTGTGCTGTGCCAGATGGTACTGTTGGCATGTGTTTGTGCTGTGCCAGATGGTACTGTTGGCGTGTGTTTGTGCTGTGCCAGATGGTACTGTTGGCATGTGTTTGTGCTGTGCCAGATGGTACTGTTGGCGTGTGTTTGTGCTGTGCCAGATGGTACTGTTGGCGTGTGTTTGTGCTGTGCCAGATGGTACTGTTGGCGCGCAGGGTTAAAATAATGGTTTTTCGTTAGGTGTGAGATGTCGAAACGGGCACAGTAGGATGTCGAAATATTTCATGGAATTAGTGCCATTTAAAATGCTTTTGATGTCTTTCAGACCCATATTTGAACCAATGGAGTATTTAGTAATTATGACTACATTTATAATTCCCCTTGAGATTCATAATTTAGGAAGGGCTATCTTCGGGACAGGGAAAAATTATATCTGCTATAAACTGGTGCCGTACGCCATATCACATTATAGTTAATCCCTTTACCAGAAATTGCGTTGTGAAATGTTCGTGCATCACCATTTCATATCAAGAGCATACCTATACCTATATACGAGATGCTGTAAGAAATGAGACATGAAGACTTCATAAGCACGCCTCAAGGAGCAGGATGTCGATGGTTATTGGAAAAGGATGTCGATTGAGTGTTCAGAAAGTGGTATTTTCCACCCTATTCCCAGAAAATTGTATCACTGCTGGCGTGTGTTTGTGCTGTGCCAAAGACTGGTGGCTGCGTGTCGCATGCCGGTCGTGGCGTACTGCGTACATTTTCAATGTTCATGGAGGTGATCAAGATTTAGTACTACCGTGCCAAGGTAGAAAATAAAAAGTCCCCGGCGCACTAATTGGAACCTATGCCCATGGACGGTTATAGTACACAAGTGTACAATGCAGATAATAATGCTGTGAATTTGGCCTATATCAATTTGAGCAGATCAGAAGCAGTGAAAAGAAAATTTCACTGATCCAAACGGGGGCGCACATTTTTCTTCCTTGGGGTGGCAGAGTGAAATTGAATGGTTTTGTCTTGCGTTTTTATTCGAGCGTGCAGTGTTGCTGTTTGCGCACAATCTACTCCTTCATGCATCTATGTTGGGGTGGTCTCGTTTTCTGGGATGGACGTGCATCTGGTGCTGGGATGTCTGTGGCTGATGTTGGGTGGAGCGTGACGTCGGCTGTGGCTGCTGTTGGGTGGAGCGTTACGTCGGCTGTGGCTGCTGTTGGGTGGAGCGTTACGTCGGCTGTGGCTGCTGTTGGGTGGAGCGTGACGTCAGCTGTGGCTGCTGTTGGGCGGAGCGTGACGTCAGCTGTGGCTGCTGTTGGGCGGAGCGTGACGTCAGCTGTGGTCGGCCTCAGATGCTGCCCGACTGTCGGCCACAGCTCGAGTTCTGCCGTGGCCTCGTGCAGCTGGTGCTGGAGAAGCTGTCGCACGACCTGCCGCAAGTCCAGTACGACGACGCCACGCTCTCGCACACCATCGACGAAAGTATCCAGCTGCACGGCCAGCTGCTGCTGCTCGGGTACGACCGCCGTCCTCTGGCATTGCCTCTGTCGAGCACATCACTGTCTTGATTCTGCCTCTCTGGTCTGATTGCAAGGCTGCAGCGAAAATTTTGGAACGCAACGCAAATACTTTAGAGCGTGTATTTTATCATGACACTAATTCAATATGGGCATTATGCATACGTTATGCTGTTTAGATGGTGACGCTGACAAATAACAGTTGCGAAATTGTTCCTTACAAAATCAACTGCTCATTTTCATGCAAGGAAAGTAATTTTTCGATGCTGAAAACTACAGGAAAACTCTTATCTTTTTCAACCTGTCCACCTTGCCCTGTTCTGGTCCTGACCCATTCCTGTCTCCCTACCCTGCCCTGATGTGCCTGGAACATTGCTACCCCTGCCGGGGCCGCGGTAGCTCAGTTGATGGAGCGTCGGACTCTTGATCGCAAGTTGTGGGTTCGAATCTCACAACCGACGGTATTTACTGAGTCCACCCGCGACCAATCGGCGTGAGAGGTTGGCGACGCTATATAACCTAGTGGTTCAATGCGTCGTAAAAGAACCTAAGGTTCGCTACCACTGCCCATCCCTTCTGTAGTGCTTCGTTCATGTCCTGCCTGCCCTGCTCTGTTCCTGTATCTGTGTATTTGGTGACTTGCATCAACACTTGCCCTTCTATTTGTTGTAGCTTCTTTCTTTATTCTAAGTTTGAAGACAGGACTTCCTTCATTTCTGCATTCCCTGCTGAAAATACGCAATTCACATTACTTGAATTTTATCCTGCTTTAACCGAACAAAGGGGATAAGTAGCCTAGGGGTAAGTTGCTCGTCTCACGATCGAAATGTTGTGGGTTCGAGTCTCGCCTGTCGCTACTCTTCGCCCGCGACCAATCGGCGTGAGAGATTGGCGACGCTATATGACTCAACGGTCGATGTGTCGTAAAACCAATAACCAACCTTTAACGGAACAAAAACTGTTGGGTCGGTTTTATCCGGTTCTTTTCTCAATCCTGGATGTGGTTGAAGTTTTCCTCTTAGTAGAGTCTTGAAGTTGTATTGCTGGCATACCAAGTTCAAGCATTTAAAAAATATTGTTTGTGTTAATCAGCATTTTAATGACATATAGCGTTTGGGAGCCGTGCGAACCCGTAGCTATGATGAGCTGTTTTGCGGTTCTGTTGGGAGCCATTGGTGCCGACCCTCTGGCAGCAGTTCTGCTCTCCTGGTCAGGTACGGCGGCTCTCCCGACCAGCCGGGCCCGCTGGACATTCTCTGTCGACCACCCTTCCTGGTGCGCTGGCTCTCCATGGAGCGCAAGTACGCCATGGAGAGGATGGACGCCATGTTGGCCTCGGAGACGGCCTGGGACGTACAAGGCGACCCAAGCTCCGCCATTACCGAGGTGTGTGCCTGGCAGCGCCACCCGCGCACGTGATCTCGGGTCTGCCCACCTCACGTCGGTTACGTTACAGCGCTCTTACGGCACCGGAGGATGTGGCGGTATGTGTTGACGTGGACCTGCGGTGGGCGGTATGTGTTGACGTGGACCTGCGGTGGGCGGTATGTGTTGACGTGGACCTGCGGTGGGCGGTATGTGTTGACGTGGACCTGCGGTGAGCGGCATGTGTTGACGTGGCCGCGTGGGTGGTATATGTTGACGTGGACTGCGTGGGTGTGTGGTGGACTGCGGTGGGCGGTATGTTTGATGTGGACCTGGATGAGCGGTATGTGTTGACGTGGACCTGCGGTGGGCGGTATGTGTTGACGTGGACCTGCGGTGGGCGGTATGTGTTGACGTGGACCTGCGGTGAGCGGTATGTGTTGACGTGGACCTGCGATGAGCGGTATGTGTTGATGTGGAGCTGTGGTTGGAGGTATGTACTGCCGTTGATCTGCGGTTAGCAGTATGTGTTAACGCTGGTCTGTGCCGCCAGGTGGCGGACGGTGTGCTGACTCTGCTGCAGGCCATCACAGAGCGATACCAGATGCTGCCAGAGCCCGGCCAGCGGCTGCAGTTCCTTGAGCTGCAGTTGGAGCTGCTCGACGACCTGCGGGTGCGTCTGCTACAAGTTTTACGTAGAGAGAAGCAGCAGCCGCTGAGGTGAGACCACGCTTGACAGTCGTGATCGGCCATTGCGTGAGTGGGAAATCATGTGGCACTGCTCCAGGGACGCTGTCAATGTGAACAGAAACTCCACTGTGCTCCTCTCGTTTTAGTCGCCTCGGTTTCTCGAGAACCTCATGACGCGTCTGTCACCGTGATGACAGCATGATCTGCTGTTCCCTGGCTGGCGGTATGTCGACAGCACGGTGTTCCGTGCCCTGACTGCTGCTATGTCGACAGCGCAGCCTGCTGTGCCCTGACTGCTGCTGTACTGACAGCGCGATGTGTTATGCCCTGGCCGCTGCTGTGTCGACAGCACGGTCAGCTGTGCACCGACTACTGCTGTGTCGATAGCGCGGTCTGCTGTGCTGACAGCACTGTCTGCTGTGTCAACAGCAATGTCTGCTGTGCCGTGCCTGCTTCTGTGTCGACATCACAGTCTGCTGTGTCGACAGCACGGTCTGCTGTGCCCTGCTCAACACGGCGCACCACTTGCGCGGCGCACTAGCTGAGTGGGGGGAGAGACCGTCGATGCTGCACCTGCACTACCTGCGTCGGCGACTAGAGGCTGCTGAGCGGCAACAGCAAGAACAGCAACAGCAGCAGGAACAGCCACCTCTTTGTCTGGACCAGGTCAGCCAGTCTTCGCACCAGCCGTTTTCGTGAAGCTCTATCCCGAAGTGAACCTTTAGCATGCCATGTCTAGAAGGACAATGCTAGCTAATTTCTGATAGTCAGTATCAGGACAAGTTAAATCTGGTTGTACAGTGTCTGGCAGTACCTACCTGCCTTGACAAGGCTGGCCTGAGCAGCACATGGTATCACATGGCGTCTGCTATGCTATCGTAAGGGGAGTTTAGTCTTACTCTGAGCTTAGTTGCGTGCTGGGTGTTGTCGCATGCACTCGCTGCAACGGGCCTTAGGCACTGACTTACAGACATAGTGTCGCGCGGTCCTGCGGACATTTAAGTGATGGGCGCTGTATCACCAACGCAGTCGATGCGCCCGTAAGCCCAAATAACGAACCAACATTTAAGTGAATAAGCGAGTGACTTACGCTGCTGGATAATAGCTAATCAGAAAAAGAGATCCGGGGAGGTGCCGGAAAGAATGCGGAACTTGGAATTGGATGAGGAGACAGGGAAGCGAAAACCGTCAGAGATTGAGCTGCTGGCCAGGCTCATCGATCAGCAGAAGGAGGCGTCGCAACGGCGGAGGGAAGGAGTATGTTCGCTGCTGGAGCGCGTATGTGCCACTCGGCCACCGTTGTGGTCGTCGTCCCCGCCACCGCCGCCGCCGCCGCCTCAGCCGGTGAGGCGGGCAATTGGCGCGGAGGCCAAGTGAATGTGCCATCGGCAGCGGCGCAGGCAGGATTTTATTAACGGTGGGATCCAAACAAGAAAAATAAATGGCATAAAAAAGAACGCTTTCGTCACCACCGACGCAAGCGGTCGCGCCGAAAGGCGGTGTCGCTTTCTGAAAAAAAAAATGGTTTTACGTGTTACAGATTTCAAAGTTTCGTCTCTGATCTGGTGTACTTTTGGTTATAATGTGTTGGTGGACCCCTGCCCCCCCCCCAAATTTGGCCGCGTATCTAGCCATCAGTGCCATCGACGCATCGTCAGGCAACGGTTTGGATCCTCGTGCGGAAGCTACGGCAGCTGTATCTATATTAGCTGCCGCCGCCGCCGCCGCCGCCGCCCGCCAGGCAGAGTCTGCGTGTTTTGGCCGACGCCAGTGCGGTGGGCAGTAACCCTGACCTGTTGCGGTCACGGCGGCATGGCCCTGGCCGGCTGCGGTTGCCAGCGACCGCGACGCCAGCCTCTGGCTTCGTTTCGTCAGGCTCGCTGAAGGAATTCGAGTCGTGAAGGAACAAATTCGATGGTTGGTTGCAGCAAGCTATTGGTAAGCTTAGGTGAGCTGCCACAAACTGCTGGGGAATGTGCTGCTCTGCTGATACTGCTGCACTCGGGGAGACGGCTTCTTGTCGCGACTTTTATACCCTGTGCTTCAATGACGACTTGAGTTTTGTAGGCTGTGGCCCTGCGGGCAACTGGCGGCTGGTGTTCGTGATGAGAACGCCTGATGTCGAATGCCGAGGCTGCCGGAGCTGGCGCTGCGGGCGGCGGCCGGTATTCGCCGCACCTCAGAGGACGCAAGCAGGCCAGCCGTCCAGGAACAAATGACGTTATCGCTGACCCGGATGTGGCACCGGCAGCTGGGCAGGCGACGACATCGGGAATGCCAACTTGAATCCCGGCACAACCGTGAATCCGAAGGTGTGCATTGTGTCTGAGTTCAGTCGTCTCTGCGGTTACAACGCCGGAATCAGCGCTACACGCTCAGCGGAAAGAAGTCGAAGAGAAGTCTTCAGTTTCGTACAACCGGAGTGTTGTGACTAACTTCAGGCCTTTCCGGATCTGGCCCATCAGCTGGGATCGTCAAGAGGGCGCTGGCCAAGCCCCCAGTTCCCGATTTTGTCGTTTACAAGAGAACAGCCTTCGAGATCGGTACAGGGCCCTAGGATTAAGCTTGGGAGAGGAGGATGAGGCCGGAAACTGGGTCACGACCCGGTGCAAGTGAAGAATCTTGACAAGCACGGAGACACGTTATGTCATTATCGAGGTGGAAATGTTGGCACTTGTATGGTCCACGAAGACGTGCTCGCCCCACCTACTGGGAATGCAGAATTATGAAGTGGTCACAGACCACCGGCCTCTTCTGCCGACCTTGAATAAGGAGGGCATCTAAGACCATAGAGACCATAGAGAACCCTCTTCTGCAGCGTCTTCGAGGGTGCCAACACCCTTCAACTTCATGGCGATGTGGGAGCCTACACCATCAGGGGAACTCCACGTCATGCCAGACGCTCAAGAAACCCGGGCGATGCGACCACTGAGGAGAGTGGAGAGGCTGAGAAGAGGGTTTCTCAGGAGATCTCCAGGGTGACCATCTGCATGCGGGCGAGCATGCAGGCGGATCACACTATATTCGAGGACATGACTCCGTCGGCGGTACGAGCAGCTGCCGAGCAGGATCCGGCGATCGTGGTGGTGAAGGAGGTGGTGCTTACCGGCTCCCCAGACTACATCGCATGTGGAGCGACGTATTCGACCATATTGGGACGTGCGGGACCGTCTGGCAGCAGACGGCGATTCAGTCGTCTGCGGACTGCAACTGGTCTTGCCCACCAGCCTGGGTCATGATGCTCCGGGGAAGCTCCACGCTAGGCAATGGGGAGAGGACGAAGAAAGGAGTGCGACAAGTCGTTTACTTGCCAGGCATCGACCGGAACATCACAAATTGTGTGAAGATCCGCCCAGGAGACGGATTAATTTCACCTGTCGAGTCATGAGAGGTGCCCAATTCTATGGATGCAAATGTCCACAGGAGTGTTCGAGGCCGTCTCATCATATTTATTCCGCTACTCTGATAGCACTTCTTGGCCTACGTGGACTAGCTGTTTGGCTAGACCTGGATCAGTCACATGAGCAGGTCAGCATCGCCACATCAGCTGACATCGAGTCTGCGAGACGTTTTCACATCTCCTGGGGAATCGAATTTTCTCTCTAGTGATGAATCTTCTCTTCAGAGATCCTCAGTTTGCCGCCAGGGAGAAGATGTATTTCTTGTGAAAGTTGGGTGGCAAGCATCACTGTAATCGCTTCACTAGACAAATGGAAATGCTGAGGCTGAGGTAATTGAAATGCAACGAAACTCACCAAGAGCGAACGCGCGTTCCCTATCCCATACACTATCTGACTGCCCTCTGAGGTCGACGGTCTCTGCGGCTTTATGCGACTTATCGAGAGCTGACGCGCGTTCTCCACTCTATGTACTATCTGACCAATATCTGGGATCGGAATCAATGGCGGGTGTGTGTTTTCTATCCAAAGTACTATCTGACCCTTTGCGGTAGATACATAGGGCGGACGCGCGTTCCCCATTCCATGCACTAACTGACCACCTTCTGAGGTCGATAGTCTCGGTGCACCGGCGCTCGTTTTCCGGGTACCAAGACGGTCGGAACCGGAGCAGCGTCGGTGAGCTGCTGGCTCTTTGTCAGGTGCTGGCGGGATCGGACGAGGATGGCATGGCGGTGAAGAAAGCTGAGCTGGAGGCCGCCGATACGTTGGCCGGACTGGACACTACTGCGTTCGACGCCAGTGTGCAGTTGTTTGGCCGGATTGAAGACGACATAATACAGCTGATCGTGGACCAGGTGGGCAACTTGAGCTGGGCACTGCACAACATCTTCTAATGTGGTAGCAGTTCGCTGTCTGGCTTACGGTGTGTTGCAGCGGGCCAAAGCCGACGCCTGATCGCTAGATTGACACACGGATAAGTGATGCAGCGAACTCACTGTGGTGCCCTATGGTGCATTTTTCTGAAATTGTGGTACCTCATCATGTTTGATTTCATCTCAAAGTTCAGCTGACTTCTCGACTCAATTGTCCCCGCTTTGATCGAGCTATCGATATGCTTGCAATGCCTCGTAAGCCATTCTCCATCCCGAATTGTTCGGTCACACACTTGGGCCACTGGGCGTCCTCATATCCTTCGTCGTACACAGGGCCATTCGGTTCACTTCTGCTGCCCACATGACATCGGTGGAGTTACTGGTATCACCCGTCCATCTGTGATATCTGATTTTCATGGTGACATTGAATCATAATGTGGAACACCAGTTCAACTCGTAACCGGAGCCTCTTTCTGTATGCGATACCATTTACAGTCGTAATGGGTGGTCTGGTATTGATGGCGATCAAAATAACAAGCAAGGAACTGCGGGATCACCTGGTTTGGTGACGGACTGTGAAGGCCCATCTGTTCGGTTGGTTATTGAGTTTACGACACATCGACCGTTGAGGCGTGTAGCGTCACCAGTCTCTCACGCCGATTGGTCGCAGGCGAAAAGTAGCGACAGGTGAGACTCGAGCCCACAACCTTTCAATAGTGAAACGAGCAATGTACCCCTAGACGATCTGGTCCATCCAGATGGTCTAGGGGGCAAATTGGTCCATGGTCCATCTCCTAGGTCCATCTGGTTGAGTGTGCCTTAAGCACATGGAACTAACGATTGTGGATGCCCATTGGTTCCGTCACCTATTTTGTGACTGTCCGCTGGCTCCGTGACTTATCCTGTGAATACCCACTGATTCCATGACTTGTCCTGTCACTGTCCGCTAGTTTCGTGACTTATCCTGTGAAGGTCCGCTGATTTTGCTACCCATTCTGCGACTGTCAACTGCTTGCGTGCTCGGTTTCTGGAATGTCCGCTAGTTCCGTGACCTGTCATGCGACTGTCCACTGGTTGGATGACAGATTCTCCATACCGCCAGGTGTTGCTGGAGGTGCGGGCCCGCAGTCGGCCGTACCGTAAGTACACGTGGTTCGCGATGCAGCCGCCCGGCGAGTCTGTGTCGCCCGACCTCAGCCCCACCGCCTGCCCCATGCTGCAGGTCAGCACCAGCCGCTACCCGTCGGCCGCCTGACCACCGTTCCGTGCTGCACTGCGCTAAACAACGCTGCACTGCGCTTGTTCGGTGATGCGTGCGCGATTCGGCCACACGTCAGTCAAACGGTCTCGGCACTCTTAGCAAGGGTCACGGTCCTGGCGCTGCCTGTGTCCATGGGCTCCGATGTTGTCCGACATAGTACATGATAAAATTGGGATGTTGGCTGAATACAAATTGGTACAGAGCAAAGTAGATGTATTCGTTTTGCTCACCTTCGCAACATCTTAGCATCTCAGCATTTTAACTAAGTTTCTGCGCTCCTGGACTTATCAGGCACTTCGCAGGTATCTTGGCAGAACTTCTTTTGGCAAGTGATAGAACTAGCGGACCTCAACTTTGACGATAAACCCCGGATATAAATTCAATGACTCTTTGTCTTAATCTTGGAGCTCTGATCCGCACATCTCTCTTGATAGGCACCGCAAATGCAGCACTTTTATTTGTCATTAATTAGCAGACAAATGGCAATACTTATTCAGGTTTCAATAGTGTGGCGTAATAGACAAAGTAAGACACTAGTGGCTTTTAAACGACAGACAGGTTCAGCCGCTTGATAGACGACAATTAATCAGGCCATCCCACCTCTTGATATACGACCCTATTGGTTTCGGTATTGGTCGGTGCTGACCGAGTGTGTTCCTGACGACGTTCCGGTATTGGTCGGTGCTGACCGAGTGTGTTCGTGACGACGTTCCGGTATTGGTCGGTGCTGACCGAGTGTGCGTGACGACGTTCCGCGTTGACAGGCACTGACCGAGTGTGTGCACAAGCTCAAGTCGTCCCTGGCGGCGGCCGTGTTAGTCGTTGCCTGTCGCCGCCTGGCCAAACGGGTCTGCGAGTTCCTCTACGACGAGCTGGTGATGTCCAACCTGTTCAGCGCGGCGGGCGGTGCGCAGCTGCAGCAGGACGTGAAGCGCGGCGTGCTGACCGTGTTCGCCGAGCTGCCGGGGCGGCCCGAGCTGGCGCTGCGGCCGCTGCTGGCCGCCTGCAGCCTGCTGACAATGCCCACCGGCTCGGCTCTGCTGCTGCGAGACGCGCTCACCGACCAGCCTGATAGCGGCCTGCGCGCACTGGCAGAGACCGGCGTGCACGGCCTCGACGTGCACGAGGCACTGGAGGTGCTGCAGCGCAGGACTGCAATGTCGGTGGTGTGACGGGACCTGTGTCGGGGCTGTGGTCACAGCCTCAGACTGAGGGAGGTGCTGCAGCACAGTGTCGGTGGTGCGACGGGACCTGTGTCGGGGCTGTGGTCACAGCCTCAGACTGAGGGAGGTGCTGCAGCACAGTGTCGGGGCTGCGGCCTCAGACTGAGGGAGGTGCTCCAGCACAGTGTCGGTGGTGTGACGGGATCTGTGTCGGGGCTGTGGTCACAGCCTCAGACTGAGGGAGGTGCTGCAGCACAGTGTCGGGGCTGCGGCCTCAGACTGGGGGGGGTGCTCCAGCACAGTGTCGGTGGTGTGACGGGACCTGTGTCGGGGCTGTGGTCACAGCCTCAGACTGAGGGAGGTGCTGCAGCAGTGCCGGTGGTGTGACGGGACCTGTGTCGGGGCTGCGACCACAGCCTCAGACTGAGGGAGGTGCTGCAGCACAGTGTCGGTGGTGTGGCGGGACCTGTGTCGGGGCTGTGGTCACAGCCTCAGACTGAGGGAGGTGCTGCAGCAGTGTCGGTGGTGTGACGGGACCTGTGTCGGGGCTGCGACCACAGCCTCAGACTGAGGGAGGTGCTGCAGCAGTGCCGGTGGTGTGACGGGACCTGTGTCGGGGCTGCGACCACAGCCTCAGACTGAGGGAGGTGCTGCAGCAGTGTCGGTGGTGTGACGAGGCCGGGGATGCCGTCGGCACCGGATGCCGTCCGTTACTTTGATGTCGACTCGAAAAACGGTAGTCCAGCGACGCCAACTAACGTTCTGCCTCTCGGAGCCCACTGTTAGCAGGCAGACAACGACAATATGGAAACTCGGCTTTCGTCGGTCTGAGGCCATCAGCCAGTCACTGATATTTGTGACTGAGTGATACTGTCCGAATGTTACTACAGCACAGGGATAGGCATAGTGCACTTGTGCAATTGTGACGTCAATAGTTGTGTAACCTACTTATGCCAGTGCTGGTACATCGATGTAATTGGCTTTGTTAACAGCTGATGATGAACACTGCGACTCCCGCACGTCTCCTGCAGTAACAGTGACAGAAGTTGTTCTTGAGAACCTTGCCGTCATCGCTCCCACACGTCTACCTTGTGTTGTATTTTCCTTTCGTTTCAAATGGCTATATGCGCGATATGGAAACGGCTGTTTGCCTTTACGTGTGGTGCATTCGGTTCGAACGTACGCGTGATTCTGGTCGATTGCTGAGTGCTTATTGGAGCTTGTAAGTAGGACTGCCATGAATTAATGCATGCTACCAATGTCAGAAACGTTTAATATATTTGGTTATGATGTTCACAGTTGGTTGGTTGGTTATTGGTTTTACGACACATCGACCGTTGAGTCATGTAGCGTCGCCAATCTCTCACGCCGGTTAGTCGCGGGCGAAGAGTAGCGACAGGTGAAACTCGAACCCACGGTCTTTCGATTGTGAGGCGGACAAATTACTCCTAGACAACTCGTCCCCGTGATGCTCACGGTATTCTAATCCATTTTGTAATATTGGTATCAGATGTGGAAAATGCAGCAGTTTTTGTGAACTCAGGTTTAAAAAATGTATTGTGTGGTTTGGTTGATGGTGGCGGAGTTCAATTGATATATGTTCTATGTCCTATCAAGTCGCGCAGGTAGCTATTTTCATTGGGGGTTCATTTGTTTTGAACAAAGCTATGCATATTTTGGTGTTAAAATTTTGCTGATTTGTCGATAAATCCGAAGCATAGATATGTGGCCGCTTATGTGCTTCCTGTCGCGTGTCATTTTCAAGCGCAATCTTGCCACTAGGACACTTGTAACTGGAAAATTACGCCTCAACTACTTCTCATTAAATTTCATTCGAGCAATGTTCTGCCCTGTCATTTCGCTGTGTAACGCCTCACCATGCGGGATACTGCATGGTATATGATCCCCTTTCGAAAATATTGGTCAATATTGGTTCCAAAATGAACTCACGTAGCTATTCGGAGGGTTGAAGCAGTACGCACTTCCGATTCTCCAGGCGCTAAATGCTCACGCTTTGGTCGAAACGCCATTAAACTCAAAATAACCGAATCTCCTGGTCTTCACCTCCGTGGCGTCTCGCCACCTGGAGTGGGACGAATCGGCACTACGGATCGTACAATAACGGCCAACCACACTCCCAACGGACATTAGCAGGTCCAGGCACGCTGTCCCCCCGCGCCCGCCCACACCGGCACTGTTGGGATTCATGCGTACCAGTTAGACGTGGCACCTGATGGGAAAGCAAGCTCGCCAGATGCATGTTGGAAGATGTAAGCGTGGCTGGTAACACCAGACACTGGTAAAGCGCCAGTTTCGGCTCTTGTGACATGAGTAACGTTACATTGTTTAGCACAATACGCGGCACTGACCGTTTTTGTTATTTGACGATGCACGTCAGGGTAATCTTTGTCGTTGTTTATTTGGGCGGCTCACGACACACTTTATGTATCTTCACGGCTAACGGCGCCGCCCACATTGCTTCGTCGGTGGGCCGAGGGATTGGGAAATGTCCCGAGCGGCGCTAGTGTCGGACCCGGGACCTTTGGTACCCAGAACCCAACACCTAACCACCCAGCCATCCCCGCCCCTCACGGTAATCTTTCAAGAAGAGTGGATGAATTATGATCAATTCCTTGGAGAAAAGACAAGATTAACGAATAGGACGCTGCATGACCAACGCAGTTGACGCACCCCAAAATTACAATGACCATCCAACCAAGATTAACGAATAGTTTATCTGCCATTAAAACCCAACCAGCGTTACCATACAGTTGAAGTTCCTGGTAAGACGGGGGCTGTCCACGTCAGCTGAAGGGCGTACCAACCGCATCGGGTACAGCACCAAAATGGTTGAGTCAGAAAGCCACCCACCCGTATCGTATGTCCCCCACCGAGCGTTATGGAAGCCGGAATGGGTTCACCTGCACGCACACCGAACAGGGACCAGTGCGAACAAACACCGTCATCAATGTCTTGATGATATATTGGTGAATCGTGACAGCAATGCCAGTATACACACAGATGAGTCTGAACAGCATGTGTGAATCGCATGCGACTACAGGATGGCTGCCGGCGCGTGAGCAGCCTGACGCAATGTAGGCGGCAGGCGAACACTGCAGTCGACTGTGGTGACGGGATGTACACATATGGGACCGGTGGCCTAACGGCGCCCGGCGACAGGTCGCTGCAGTTGACTGGTGATGGGATGTACACATATGGGACCGGCAACAGGTCTCTGCAGCCGACTGTGGTGACGGGATGTACACATATGGGACCGGTGGCCTCATGGCGCCCGGTGGCGGGGCAGAACGTAACTACATGCAATACGCAATGTGGAAGTTTCGTGCAGAGTAGCAGCGAGTACGGAACAAAACTCTCCTCCCCCGGCCAGGTGGCAGGCGACACGTCACGGTTGGTTTGTTTTGGCCTAAAGTTGAACATTTGCGTGAACATGCAACATGCAGTCGCGTAATTCACATTTAATTTGCTCGGTAACACAAGCCGTTCGCACCGCCAGAAAATGCCTATCACGGAAACCTCAGACAACTGATACACCAAGCCGAGAGGTCAGGATGCAAAATTTCGAGTGGCCCCATCAACAAAGTGTAGGTTTGTGGTTTCTATTAAAGAAATTTGAAGTGGGGCGTCCAAGCCACCAACTACAAGCACAACCTCCCGAGCCCCACGGTGCTGACCGTGAACCACTTCCAGTCCGAGCGGCAATGCCAGTAAGAGCAGCTGCGATCCTATCATGGCTACTACGCGTTCACACAGCACGACACCATCGGCCGCCAGGCGATCCCTCGGCTAACACACGGAAATTGTGGCAGGAACATCCTGGGCTGAAGCGTCCCGAGCCAGCACCAGACAGCGGTCGGATACTCGAGACGGACTGGACCGCCGCAGCGTCGCGGACTGGACTGGGCGGTCACAGCGGCCTCACAAATACCGGCTCAGGACGCTGAGCTCACGATGGTGCGCAACCGACCGCTGGTGCTCGGCAGCACCGCATCCGATCGCTGGTGCTCGGCCACCTGGCACCATCTCGCCCCTCAAATGAGTCTGGTCATCACCTGTCAGCGGCAGACCCGCCGATACTGACTGACGCTCAGCGCCCCGACCTCGGACGAGTCACGCCAGCCCGTCCGCCGTCCGAGACCGTTCACTGGCGTCAGACTCGTCGTCCACCTCCATGGGCTGCTCGTCGTCGGCCGGCTCGGCAGATGCCATCAGCCGCTCGGGCAACTCCGCCACCGCCAGCTGGTCCACGTCGGCAGATGCTGCCGTCTGACGAGCCGCCCCCGACACGTCTCCCGGCACTACGGTCACCTGGCCCTCGGTCACGTCCTCAGACATCTCAGTCAGCTGGCCGTCGGCCACGTCCTCAGACATCTCAGTCAGCTGGCCGTCGGCCACGTCCTCAGACATCTCAGTCAGCTGGCCCTCGGTCACGTCCTCAGACATCTCAGTCAGCTGGCCCTCGGTCACGTCCTCAGACATCTCAGTCAGCTGGCCGTCGGGTACGTCCTCCGACATCTCAGTTAGCTGATCCCCGGCTCCGTCCTTTGTTACTACAGTCAGCCGACCCTTGGCCACGTCCTCCAGCACCGCAGTCAGTTGGCCCTCAGCCATGTCCTCAGGCACCTCAGTCGCCTGACCTTCGGCCATGTCCTCAGACGCCATAGTCAACTGACCCTCGGCCATGTCCCCCGGCACTTCAGTCGCCTGCCCCTCAATCATGCCCACCGGCACCTCAGTAAGCTGACCCTTGGCCGCGTCCTCCGGCACCACAGTTAGCTGACCTTCGGTCATGTCACAGGCCTCGCTCATGCTACCACTCGGGGTCTCCGGGACCGCATCTCCATCCATCTTTGACACTGTTCCTTCGACTTCCTCCGACACGGGCTCTCCAACCACTTCTGCATCTGGCTCTTCCACAATTTCCGGCGCCGGTATTTCAACCAATTCTGGCACTGTTTCTTCAATTATTTCCGACACTGTTTCTTCAACCATTTCTTGCACAGTGTCCTCTACTACATCTGGCACCGCTTCTTCACCCACATCTGCGACCGTGTCAACCGTTTCTGGTAGTGATTTCACAACCGCTTTCGACACCACCTCTCCCATCGTCTCGGACACAGTTCCTTCGGCCGTCTCCAGCACCGCTCCGGCCGTCTCGGGGCCTGCTTGCTCGGCCGTCTCCGGCACCGCTCCGGCCGTCTCGGGGCCTGCTTGCTCGGCCGTCTCCGGCACCGTTCCGGCCGTCTCGGGGCCTGCTTGCTCGGCCACCTCCGGCATTACTCCGGCCGTCTCGGAGTCTGCTTGATCGGCCAGCCGCTCAGTGTCGGGTTCGCATTGCGACTCGCTGGCGGCCACCTGCTCGCATACGTCGGCCAACTGGTCCGCCACGTCGGCCGCCTCCTGGCTCGGCGTCGAGTCGTCGCCCAGCCGGTCCAGCACGTGCGTCAGCTGGTCCTGCACCTCGGCCAGCTGGTCGGCCGCCAGGTCATCGTCGGCGAACATCTGCGCTGGCAGCGTGGCGTCGCGCACCACCGTGCCGTAGGCCAGCGGGAGCGGTGGAGCGGCACCCTGTGCCGGCAGCGGACCCTCCGTCACGTGGCCGTTCACCACGGCCGCCTGCTGGGGGGTCTCCTCCTCCTCACCATCCTGTGACACACACACACACACACACGTCACCACACCTCACACCATGGGAACTGTGTGCACAACCACCATCAGGAAGCAGTGCATTTCCTGGATTGCTATCCAGCCGTTGAATGGCTACGGAATACTACATTCCCTCCCCACTGGACGATCGAATGGCGCTGCCTGACAATAATTTGATCGTAATTTATTTACTTTTTAATACAAAGCATTGTTATTATATTCTCCCATTCATATTTCCTTATATTCTAGCAACAACAAAAAAAAACTTGCCCAAGGCAGGAGACAACGTCAGAATCACATGAACATAAATTTCAGTTCCATTGCGTTGTCGCAAAATACAAGCAAATAATTAATTGTACCGGCGGTATCATGCCATGTAATGACATGGCTGATAAAAACTGAGAACAATGCTCTTCACGTTGTGTGGCTTGCGCCTCACCCTGTCGAGTCTGAACTCTGAGTACAGGCGCAGCCCGGCGATCGGCAGCCGTGGCCGCCGACGGCTCACCTCGACGTCGGCCTGCGGCACGGTCGGCTCGGCGGCCGACGCCGACTGCGGCTCTGTCGGCGCCGGCTGAGCTGCCGGCTGTGGCGCAGGCTTGAACTGCGACAGCACTACGCACACCATCTCTGTGCCGACGTCGATCTTCACCTGGCCGCGACTCGACTCGTAGTGAACCTTTGGCGGCCAGCGGGTGCGTCGCAGGGCCGCGCCCTTGCCTGCAGACCGGACCGCACGCGTACACAGGATGGTCGCACGACATTGGTACAGATACACTACCTGCACCACTTCATTGGAATGTCTGGCAAGGTCAAGTCGCACACCAGCTTCAACGGAGCGAGCCCCACACCAATCATGCTTTCAGTGGTCTGTGGATTGTTTTCATGGTACACAGTATACACATTTACGATGATCTTTATCTTGCAATGATATGCACACTCCATTATTTGACAACACCATTAATCCAACTTCTGCATCATTTTAGCATTCATGAAAAATGCATACTGTGCATAAACACAATTCCCTACATACCGCAAGCAATAAACGACCTAAGCTTGATTGCTTTGATTCAATTATTCTCCTACGAGACTGGTACGGAATATACTAACAGGAAACAGACTGATAAGGAACATACTAACAGGGGACATACTGATAGGAAACAGACTGATAGGAAACAAACTGACATAGGAAACAAACTGACAGTGAACAGCCTGACATGGAACAGACTGATAGTGATCAGACTGGCAGGGAAGAGACTGGGAGGGAGCAGAGTAACAGGGAACAGTAAGCAGCATCGTCCGGTCGTACCGCAGTTGTCGTCCATCTGCAGCAGGAACTCTATGGCGGCCTCCTCGGAGCCCAGCTGATGCACCAGCTGGCGCAGCCGCTGGCCGTTCTCGGGCCGCACGGTCAGCTGCAGCTGGCTGACGTCAGACGGTGGCGGCTGCGCGCGCCGCCACACGGTCACCGCCTGCAGGTCCTCGTCACGACTAAGTCGGAACTGCCGCCTCACGGCCAGCATCAGCGGCGCCGCCGACACAAACTCGGCTGCTGGCCGGCCCGTCAGGCGACACAGCCACTGACGCACCTGTCAGCCACAGCCGTACGTAAGGTGGGGTATCCTGTCGGCCACAGCCACCTGGGATGTGGGACACACTGTCAGCCACAGCTGTACATCAGGTGGGATCAGTATAAAATAATGGATGACGTGACCTGGAAATTCACAGTTAACGGAATTGTGCTATTTCATCCTTGTCTTAGGTTTTTACGGGTTTGCCACATGATGTATGGGCAGTCATCATGCACACGACTGCTAAATACTGTAAAAATGCATCTGACTGAAGTGGAAGTCATTCCGCTTTTTAATCCTTAAGTGGCGATCCTTTATTTTCTTCCAATCTTTCACTATTCCGAAGCAACTTCTCTCCTCATCCACACAGTTAATGGTGAAGTAATTTTAGGACACTGGGTGGGATACACTGTCAGCCACAGCCGTCCATCAGGTAGGATACACTGTCAGCCACAGATGTCTGTCAGGTGGGAT
Organism: Imbricaverruca yamaguchii; assembly: GCA_034440575.1. Lineage (NCBI taxonomy): Eukaryota > Metazoa > Arthropoda > Thecostraca > Neoverrucidae > Imbricaverruca > Imbricaverruca yamaguchii. The sequence goes on along the minus strand of JAOTOL010001397.1, from coordinate 506,463 downwards.
ATACTGTCAGCCACAGCCATCCATCAGGTGGGATATACTGTCAACCTCAGCCGTCTGTCAGGTAGGATACACTGTTAGCCACAGCCATCCATCAGGTGGGATACACTGTCAGCCACAGCCATCCATCAGGTGGGATATACTGTAAACCTCAGCCGTCCGTCAGGTGGGATACACTGTTAGCCACAGCCGTCCATCAGGTGGGATACACTGTCAGCCACAGCCATCCATCAGGTGGGATACACTGTCAGCCACAGCCATCCATCAGGTGGGATATACTGTCAACCTCAGCCGTCTGTCAGGTAGGATACACTGTTAGCCACAGCCATCCATCAGGTGGGATACACTGTCAGCCACAGCCATCCATCAGGTGGGATATACTGTAAACCTCAGCCGTCCGTCAGGTGGGATACACTGTTAGCCACAGCCGTCCATCAGGTGGGATACACTGTCAGCCACAGCCGTACATCAGGTGGGATATACTGTCAGCCACAGCCATCCATCAGGTGGGATACACTGTCAGCCACAGCCGTCTGTCAGGTAGGATACACTGTCAGCCACAGCCATCCATCAGGTGGGATACACTGTCAGCCACAGCCGTCTGTCAGGTAGGATACACTGTCAGCCACAGCCATCCATCAGGTGGGATATACTGTCAACCTCAGCCGTCTGTCAGATGGGATACACTGTCAGCCACAGCTGTCCATCAGGTGGGCTCAGCAACATTTCAGCAAAAGTAGAGGGATGCACACAGTAGACAGCACCTATGGTGATAGGCATATTCAGGTAATATTCACCTCCAACGCTGCTAGGACAGGTGTAATCAGTAGAAGACAGTTGGGAGCATTCAGGATGGTAGCATGTCTCCAGCACTGTTCATCAGTTGGTACAGTTAGATCTAGGCTAGCTACTTGTCTCCAGCACTGCCAATCAGCTAGATCTAGGTTAGCTACTTGTCTCCAGCACTGCTAATCAGCTATATCTAAGTTAGTTCCCTGTCTCCAGCACTGCTCATCAGTTGGTACAGTTATATTTATGTTAGCTACTTGTCTCCAGCACTTAATCAGCTATATCTAAGTTAGTTCCCTGTCTCCAGCACTGCTCATCAGTTGGTACAGTTATATTTATGTTAGCTACTTGTCTCCAGCACTGCTAATCAGCTATATCTAAGTTAGTTCCCTGTCTCCAGCACTGCTCATCAGTTGGTACAGTTATATTTATGTTAGCTACTTGTCTCCAGCACTGCTAATCAGCTATATCTAAGTTAGTTCCCTGTCTCCAGCACTGCTCATCAGTTGGTACAGTTATATTTATGTTAGCTACTTGTCTCCAGCACTGCTAATCAGCTATATCTAAGTTAGTTCCCTGTCTCCAGCACTGCTCATCAGTTGGTACAGTTATATTTATGTTAGCTACTTGTCTCCAGCACTGCTCACCAGTCAGTACAGCTATAGTTACCTGTCTCCAGCGCTGCTCATCAGTGGGGTAGAGACAGTCGGCTGCATCCAACAGCTCCACCATCAGACTGACAGGGAGGTCAATGCTCTCCGGCAGCGGATCATCGCATCCCAGCAGCCAAGTGCGCGTCACGCCCAGCGCCTCGGCCACCGGCCCCACCATCAGATCGGGGTCTTTCATCACGGCTGCCTGCAGTCACCCGATACAGTGCACACATCACACAGCGCCTCGGCCACCGGCCCCACCATCAGATCGGGGTCTTTCATCACGGGTGCCTGCAGTCACCCGATACAGTGCACACATCACACAGCGCCTCGGCCACCGGCCCCACCATCAGATCGGGGTCTTTCATCGCAGCTGCCTGCAGTCACCCAATACAGTGCACACATCACACAGCGTCTCGGCCACCAGAGCGGTGTCCTTCATCGCAGCTGCCTGCAGTCACCCAATACAGTGCACACATCACACAGCACCTTGGCCACCAGAGTGGTGTCCTTCATCACTGCTGCCTGCACTCACTCAATACAGTGTACACATCACACAGCGTCTCGGCCACCAGCGTGGTGCCCTTCATCGCAGCTGCCTGCAGTCACCCAATGCAGTCCACACATCACACAGCATCTCAGCCACCAGAGCGGTGTCCTTCATCACAGCTGCCTGCAGTCACCCAATACAGTGCACACATCACACAGCGTCTCAGCCACCAGAGTGGTGCCCTTCATCGCAGCTGCCTGCAGTCACCCAATGCAGTGCACACATCACACAGCATCTCAGCCACCAGTCTCTCACAGCTGCCTGCAGTCATGTTAGTAATGCAGTGTACACCCCAAACATCTTAGAGAAAGAAGCAGCTTGTCCATGATAGTTTAAGAGTATACATCAATGGTAATCTTTAAACTACTTCCCCAAGCATAGGATATGCTTGACTTAAAGTGTGGACTTTAAGGCTAGCCATCCAATCAAGGGGAACAAAATTAAAATTGTGATTGACAGTAATGAGCTTAAAAAGCTGCATTTATGGGAAGATGGTTGGAATCCTGCCTTTCCATTAAGCTCCTTGTTTAACAGGATGGTGTTACAGCAAGGTGTTCCCCTGAATGTATGCACACACATGTAGTTTCGCAGCTTGACGGTGGCGTGGTCTGCAGAGTGCAGCTCAGCACAATTACCACCATCGTCACATAAGTCTCAGTTATAATTGCATGCTACACACTGTGCATACAGCTGTTTAGCACAGCTTTCTCCACCACACTGATACCAGCTTCGCCATCGCCTAGCTTCGGCCGTACAGGTAATGTGGCATGTCGACATAGCCACATGACTGTTGGCTGCCTTGCAAGCCATTAGGAGGTGCTGGCTAGATTCACATCAGTGAAGCCACACCATAAAGGTTTTTCTTGAAGAAAAATATGCCCATAAATCACAGCAATGTCCTGAAATTCCTAAATTTATGTGAAAACCAACACTCAACACAAATCTGATTTCACCTTCTCTTTTGCTTTGACTGCCTGAATAGACTGCAGTAAAATATAGCTTCATTCAACTACAATGGTTCATTCAATTTTGCAATGCTACATTTTCATATATTTGCCATGAAAATGTTTAACTAATATCTGTTATTCTTCTCATTTTGCTATTTTTGTCTACAAAATATTCTTGACTTATGTCAACATCATAACTGGCTTTCACACCTTGAGTCCATAGCCTCCATCCTGAGAAATGGATTCCACAGAACTTATTCACAGACAAGGTTTTGGTGAGTTTTCCAAAAAGCATACGCTTTTCCAAAACATTGTGCTGAAAGTTGGTAAAATTTGAATTTCAACAACCATGGACCTGCTACACCACCATAAGAAAAATAAACACTCACATTCAGCAAGTTTAATAACATGTGTTTACCATGCATAGTTTTGCTAGGCATGGTGAAACATTAAATTTATCTAAACTACACAACAAAGTATGGCATTGCTTCATGGTAGTGGAACAAACCACATGTCTAATTACAAGTGAAAGATCATACATTTTGACTAAAGAGACAGGGAATATATTTATGAAAACATCATATGTGTGCTATGTGGGATTAGGGGAAGTGCTATATAGGTAGATGGATAGGTTGGTAGCTGTCTAGATTGTTAGATAGTTCCTTGGAATTTAGGATGTAGTATTGGTTGAGTGATGAGCATCTCTTTGTGCAGGTTTATAGTATCTTTTCTTTGCAGGCTTAAAGCAGATGGCCCCTGTTACACTTACTAATAAAGTTCACAAAAAGTAATGGTAAAAAACATAACATAGCCCAACCAAGACTAATCTTCTATGCAAGGAAACAAATATTTGCTTTAAAAAATGCAGAATTTAAGAAAGAAAATCTTCTTTTTTAAACATTGAAATGTCTAACATAACCTAACCCAGTCTGAATTATTGTTAAAAAAATAGTTTAGTTCAACAGAAATTTACAGAAGCCAATAGAAGAATTAAACTGTTTTCCAGATGTTTTTTTCAGCTTACAACAAAAGCCTAATACACCTTAACCAAACACAACCCCTTTGTATGCTACATGGAGGGAAAATGTGTGTAAAACTGGTCTCATTGTTACTTTCAACTGCAATAATACATTGTTTTGAAAAGCATTTGCACAGAAAATTCATGGTTCCTGCATCTTGGTGACATTCATCAGAAATACAAAATTGTATCAGAAATATAAAATACAAGAATGGATAAAACATAGTAAACCACAAATTTATGGTATCCTTGCAGCTTTAGATAATTTTATATTTCTTTAAATAACTTTTTTCCCAATGCAATGTTTATGAATGTGTTTAACATGTTGCTACCACTCATTCCCTATGCAAATGCATACTTTTGATTTGGGATGCAGAAAATGCCCACAAAAGGAGCTTGGAGTTAGATAATATTGCATACACATTTGCACCAAAAATTAACAAAACAGGAATAGCCTAGCCTAAGTTAGCCAAACCTCCCATGCAAGAAAACAAATTCCTTTAGCATGAAATTTCTAAATAATACATTTTTTTAATTAAAAAAAACTGAAACAGCCTAACCTGAACAGTTTTGGAAGAAAAAGGCATTGCAGATTAAGGAGAGTTTTGACTCTTTGGAATACATTCTCTTGAGTACAAGGTTTTAAAAAATGATGAAGACAATGTAGCCACTCATATTCTCTGCAAATGATTACCTTTCAGTTGGAAAAGAAATATATAATAATAAATGCTATTCCACAAACATAGCCAATCATGTCAGTGATAAAGTATTCACAAAATATGGTGGAATATACCACTTAATGAACACCAAGTCCACATTCTTTCCAAAGAAGTATCAACATTGTGCTTGTTGGTAGGTGTTTGTGAAGTCTTCATGCCTTATTTCTAACTTATCTTGTTTACAAGCATCATACTTTTGCTCACCATAATGGATCTGGGATTGATACAACCAACATCTTGTGGTGCAATTCCAGGTGAAGGGGCTACCTGTAATGAGCAACATTATACAATGCCAGTTTTTAGTATACATGTTTGGATCATTATCATTGATATCAGTATCTCCAAATTATGTATCTTGCAGAACACCCAAAATTTGAATGATCATATTGAAGCAATTGCCTTAAAACTGGATTTAACAAAACTGTGTTTGCAGGATTTAACAAAACTTTAAAAAGCATTACTTCCATGGAAGTTTTGACATCCTGTTGTACTCATTTTGGCATTTCACACCTAACAAGAATGCATTACTTTAATACTGAATCAGACAGGCCACAGCCATCACAGTCCCATTAAGCCATGCAAATGTTTGCAGTTAACCCATAAAATGCCATTAATATTGTAGCACATTCCTTCTGTGTCATGCCTATGACATCATCAATTGTGTTTATCACAGCTGACTTAAAAGTAATCATTCCAGATAAGATTTGTGGTGGCAACGTCTTAACCATGTTGAAAAACATGACATTAGAAAATCCAGATATAAATTTTACCCTGATCTCCAAATTTATATCGAAAACACCCTAAACCATACTAATATAAAATCTTCCACGTATCTCATTCCCTTACACAATTCAACCTCTCACTGACCTCCCACGAATATACTTGTAAAAGGGCCTTGCTTGCAAAGCACAGCGGGCGCCTACGCAATTGAGTGGCAAAGCGTGGCAAATGTGACAAAAGCAGTGAATGCGGCAGGCTCCCTATGAAGCTTTGTAGAAATGACCCTCCTTTATATTTTTTTAACCGATTGAACTCGACACCTTGCATCAGTTTCAAAGCAGTGCACTTACCAAAAAAAAATATTTATCTCTCAACACTTACTTTACCCTTCCTTCTGAACAATATCCTAGATGGAAGTTAAAGCACTACTTCACTGAATATGGCAGCGCCCATTCCCGCCAAGAAATTATTTACCAAGATGATACCTAACTTTACTTTAAGGGCACACAAAGGTTTGCCTTCACGCCTTGATGACATCACACCATATTTCCTCAACTTGGTAGTAATGGGAGACAACGCGCAAAAGCTTCCAGAGACAGCCGCCAGAGCGGCGATACATGCGAGTAGGACGTGAATTTCCCGCAGCATTACAGCCAAGTTACCTTCACTTTACATTAGCCGCGTCCATGACTTGCTTTTGAATAACGGGAAATTGAAGTGCTAGAAGTTTTCTAAGATTGATTACACGGTGTTGGTGAGTTCGGAGCTAAGTTCCTGGTTTCGCATATGGGTAACTTGTGTGTATGTGTAGTCGGTGACCTACCGAAGGGTGTAAATGGGACAGTGCCCTTTTGTCCCACAATCCTTGGGAGGCTGTTGGACCCCCAATAATAGCGCTTTGGTTCGGAAAATTTGCGTCGTACCGCGTAAAAATCCCGCTGGGCCTCTAAGTAACGCACCGGAGCCCATGACAAAAAAAATATTGGGGCCCCAAGAAGTTACACACACATGAAAACGACTGGCCCCAAAAATTACAACCAGGCCCAAGAAAGTTACACTGGACCCAAAAATCGCTTCATGGTTCCCAAAAATGATCCTGGGGTTGCCAAAAGGTGGGACCTGGCCCATGAAAATACCATTGGGGCTCCAAAAAGTCGCGCCGGGCCACATTAAAATCGCGATTGGGGCCCATAAGTGCGGTGGTCATGGATAATGCCGCTGGGTGACCCAAAAAGACAGTTTGAGAACCTAAAATCACGCTGGGGACTCAAAAGGTCGATCCGGAGACGCTGCAAAAATCGCGCTGGGCCCCCACGAAATCGCACCAGGGCACCTGAAAATCACGATTGGATTCTCAAAAGTTAGCGCCTGGACCACTGCAAATTATTCTGGGGCCCAAAGTCATACGGTTGCCATTCAAAACCACGATGGTAGCCCCAAAGACTGACCGGGCCCCTAGAAATCACGCTATGGGCTTAAAAGGTCGGGCTGCCCATGTGCCCTGATCTCGCCCTTTGCGTGATTGGTGGGCGTGGCACCATTGGCTCCTGAATCCGCCACTAATGAGACCAGGATATTGTGTGATGTGATCTGAATCGTGTACCTGATGTCCTCAGCGGTTGGTGTGCTGTTTCGTACATGATGCACGGTATAGTTTACTGGTTCGCTTATTCCATTCATGTATGCAGGATATATAAAGACATAAAGACATAAAAGATTAGTGCAACTATGAGCCACAAGGGCCCTTCTTGGTTGCACTCTGTACACTGGACCAGTTGCCCACCAAATCTGTCAATCAGCCCTCCCTGTAATACTGAAAAGCAAGCCCTCTATTCTTATAATGATTGTCTATGCTGTTTTTAAAGATGTTCAATGTGCTGCTACTGACGATGTTTTCTGGCAGCTGGTTCCAGTGTTCTACTACCCTGTTGGTGAAGAAAGTTTGCCTTAACCTTGTTCTGCTGTGGTTAACTTTAATTTTGAATTTATGACCTCTAATTGCATCATTTCTGTTAAATTCAAACATTTCCCCAAGGTATCCCCTCTCCAGACCATTGACAAATTTAAAGACCTCGATGAGATCTCCGCTCAGCCTTCTATATCTAAGTGAAAACATTCAATTTCTTCAATCTTTCCTCATATGCCAGGTTGCTTATGCCATTAACCATTTTTGTAGTCCTCTTTTGTACTCTCTAAAAGCCAACAATCTTTTTCATAGCTAGGAGACCAAGATTGGATGCAGTATTCCAAATGTGGCCTGACGTATGCACAGTAAAGCTTCCTGATCACTTCCTCACTTCTGTATGATACATTCCTATTTATTGCCCCGAGCATTCTCAGTGCCTTCTTCCTGGCTTCCTTTTCCCCTTTTTTTGTGTTAAAATAACACCTAAATCCTAATCTGTTGAGTCACTGATAGCACTTGGCCACCCATCAAGTTGGAGCCTTCATGCGCTTACCTACATGCATGATTTGCACTTATCAAAGTTAAATTTCATTTGCCATTCTTCGGACTACTTCACAAGTTCGTCTAAGTCTTTTTGCAGCGAGATATGCTCATCCTGACCTGTTATTGCCCTAAGGACCTTCAAATCATCCGCAAATCTCAAAACTTTGCTGCTTAGGCCACTTTCAATGTTATTTACAAATATAATGAACAGTAATGGTCCTAGTACTGACCCCCTGGGGGACTCCACTAAGAACATTTTGCCATGATGACTTTGTACCATTTAGCATCACTCTTTGCTGTCTATCTGAAAGCCACAACTCTATCCATTTTAAGATGCTACCTACAATACCATGGGACTGAAGCTGTATCATAAACCGTTTGTGGGGTACCTTGTCAAAGGCCTTACTAAAGTCAAGATATGCTACATCAACCTGATTTCCCTGATCAAATTGTTCTGTGGCGAAGTTCAAAAAGTCCAAGAGGTTTGTGAGACACGATCGTCCTTTTCTAAACCCATGTTGAGTATCTTGAATCAATCTGCTACCTTCCAGATAACCAACTATTCTGTCCTTGATAATTGATTCGAGTACCTTGCAGACTGGGAATGTGAGACTTATTGGCCTATAGTTTTCAACTTTCCCTCTCTCCTTTCTTGAAAATGGGAACTACATCTGCCCTTTTCCAATCGGTTGGAATTTCATTATGTGAAACTGATCTACAAAATATTATACTAAGTGGAAATGCCAGTTCCTTTTCCGTTTCCCGCAACACACTAGCATACATTTCATCAGGTCCTGCTGCCTTATTTGGCTTTATTTTCCTGATATGATTGTAAACAACATCACTATCAATGAAATCAACATCATTTGTCAGATCCCATGTCACTGAACTATGGTGTACGGTCGGCAGATTGGTCATATCTTCCAATGTAAACACTGATTTGAACTGCTTGCTCAGCTCCTCAACCATCTCACTATCCTCACCCAATGTAGTCCCGTTTACTTCCAGTGGACCAATTGTGTTAGAAACTTCACTCAGCTTGTAGAAACCAAATAACTTTTTACTGTCCCCATTACAGTTTCTAGCTAAATCCAGTTCTTTTGCTCGCTTTGCTGCTCTGTTTTTTTGCTTCACAGTGTCTAGCTTTTCGATACGCCTTTAGATTAACGACATTTGAGGCTTCTTTAAAAACTATAAATGCAGTTTTCTTAGCCTTAATTGCTTTTATCCCGTCTGGTGTAAGCCATGCTGGCTTTCCTACCCTTCTTTTGCGTCTTTGCTTTTGGGGGACATGTCTAATCTGAGTTTCCTTCAAGTAAGATTTGAACTTTTCCCACATTTCACAGGCATTTAAATTGGATAATTCTTCTTCCCATCTGATGGCACTTAAAGCCGCTCTCATGCCGTTAAAGTCTGCTCTGTTGAAATTTGGAACCTTTACCAAATTATCCTTGATAATTTCCCCTACGTGTGCCTTGAATCTAACTATGTTATGGTCACTTTTTCCCAGAGTTTGGCCCACAGTCAAGTCTTGAACCAAGTCACTTAAATCCGAGAATACAAGGTCCAAGAATGAACCATGCCTGGTAGGTTCCGATACAAACTGGTGTAAGAACAGGTCCTCTTCAAGGCATTTCCTAAACATTTTGACTGATGGGGAGCCCACACCAGCATTTTCATAACCTTTTAGATTAAAGGCACCGAGAATAAGGCACTTCCTCTTAAAGTTTCTACCGATTTCCTCACAAATCACCTTGTCAAGCTCCAGTTGCAGAGAATGTGGCAGGGTTCCTGATCGGCAGAAAGCTCCTATCCTAAGAGTATTGCTGTTGCCTTTTCCCACAGTGACATCAAGCCAGATGGACTCCACAGACACATTTTTATCCCCACCTGCTACTTTTTGAGAACTGAAGAAGCTATTCATATAGAGCATTACACCACCCTCTTTCATTGCTGGACCCCTATTGCACGAAAACATATTGTATCCCTGGATCTCATAGTCCTGTAAGTTATCTCCAAAATACGCTTCACTGACCCATGCCTCCGTAATGCAAACAAAATCCGGTTCCTCCTCAGCACCATAACACTTGAACTCATCAAATTTGGAACGGATACTCTGAGCATTAAACATCATACACTTAACAAATGCTCCATAACCACCTTTGGCTTTTTCATATTGAGTTCTTTTATCACTAGATGAACTATAAACTCTGTCCCCTTGAGTTGCTGCTGTCCATATTTGCAGACTTTGAGGTTCTATTGCCTTGGCTGACACTAGTGTCAGCCAAGGCACACTAGTGTCATTATTGGAATATTCCTGAGTTGGCAATGCAATTTCATCCCTCCCCACCCCATTTCCTAGTTTCCCTGAAGGGCATGCTCGTATACTTTGCCTAACACATGGACCCCCTTCTCGGCTTGCCATCTGCCTTGTTTTTGTCATGAGTTAATGCAGATGTGGAAAAGTATGTCCTGCCCGTTTGTAATTTCCCAACCAATTTATAAAATTTTATATTGCAAACTACCATCACTGTGCACGCAGTGTGAGTTTTCCAGACTTAGCTTTGGCCAGGGGATCTGAACATTGCGCACCGAAACAGGTCAGAGGCGGATCCAGAAATATTCCTAGCGACACTCGTCTGGGGAACGAAATTTCCTCGAAGGGCCGCCGCTGCGGAAGTCCCTGGAGGTGCGCATGTTCCTGAATGTATGTAGAGAGCGGGATATGTGCACTCGGCCGTATTGAAAAGGGCACCGTTTACCCTCAGGATGACGCATTTCCCCTCAGAGCGGCGTCTTCGGTTGAAAATTGAGCGAGGGGATCGTTGTACTCTATATGCCCAGCTAGGTATTCCGGTCAGGCAGGCGCTATCTTTCCATGGGGGCATACCACAGTGCTCTCATGTATCTTTCCCTGGGGTGGTTGCTCTCTTGAGGTATACAGAACAATGCCCCTGGTAGCTGCCTAGCATATGTGTAGGTCTCTGAAAATTATTAGGAGAGGACAATACATGAAGCCAAAGGCCAAGCCAAAACTGATTTGGGGATACCACATTAAAGCCCAATATTAGAAGTCAAATTATTGGAAAGACACATCCAACTCGGGGAGGGGGACAAGTGCCCTCACGGACACTACTCCGACCATAATCCATTCAAACATAGTGCATGAGAAAGATCGTTGGCATTCGGTAAGCAAACATTGGAATATTTGATGTTCGTCTAGAAAGATTCATCATGCCCCATCTCAGTAACTCAATCATACTTTTATAAATGTGTCGAACATGGAGACCTATACGGCAGTGCTTAGTTCGTTTGAAGGAGGCTTCTCTTTAATTTTTCATAATCCATGCGTTTTCTCGGATTTCTCGACCGGGAAACTTATCCCCACCTGCTCTACTAGATATAGGGACATAGCAAATACCCATCCCATAAAATGGTTACTGACATTGTTGTGAGATACATTTCACAAAATTGCACTACATCCAAAACATCTCGACTCCGGACAAGCCAATCAAACCACAGAAGAATGTCATGCTCATTAACATTCTAATACAATGTATTCATTCTAATTTAGTGAGCGACACCTGTATGACCTTCCACAAAAAAAACTGACTTCGCACAACATATAAATACACGTGTTATAGTGGATAGCTCAAACACCAAGCCGGCTGGCGTTGGGTGAATGTGTAGCGGAGGTGGTGGGGAACCACACAACACACCACACACTGGCGCACAAAGCAAAAAGAGAGATTTAGCCCAGTCTTAGTTCAGTCCGTTTAAGTTAGGTTTGGTTTGGTTTAGGTTCTCTTCCACACAACCTGAGATATGCTCGCAACCCACCTTCAACACAGCCGACACACACCACACCAGCCCACAACGTCCCACACCCCACCGACGGCAGAGCCACCACCTCGCATGGTTCACACCGCCACCGTCCCCTGAACTGACCACGACAATATTAGTGGCATTGGGGGCAGTTTCGACCGAAGTACGGCGTGGGCGAGAGGTCAAAATAATACGCAGCGGGAATTTTCCGATGGCTACAGTAATAGTGCTGGCATCTTGACGGTCCTCAGAGTACTTCTGAAATGACATCCAAGACTTCAGACCACTGTGGCAATGACAACACAGGCTGCAGACCACTGCGGCAATGACACCCCCGGCTTCAGACCACTGCGACAATGACACCCCCGGCTGCAGATCACTGCGCAATGCAGATCACTGGAAAACCCGGCTTCAGACCAGCAATGACAACCCAGGCGCAGACCACGCCAATGAACCCAGGCTTCAGACCACTGCGGCAATGACACCCCACCGGCATCAGACCACGACTACAATGACACCCCCGGCTGCAGAACACTGCGGCAATGACATATCCGGCTTCGTCTCGGGTCGACTCATGGACACTACAAAGGTCGGCATAGGGGGAAGTCCCAATGTCCAAGTAGAATAGTATGTATGCTACCAGCATCTATTGATATGATATGCTTATACCGTGTTTAATAGTCATAAATAGATGACGTCGTGTGACTTCAGCTGTTACATATATGCGCTTTCCAGACCATCACTTGCAAACCGAAAACACATAAATCAATGCATATAAATATTAAAAACAATCCAGCGGCATTTGTACAGAAAATAGACTGCTGTTGGTTTCACCGTGAACACTGGAAACACAATGTCACACATCATCAACAAAGGAGCAATATCAGTGGCGTGGACGCCGATACCACCGCCCCGGGGCGCACTGCGGTCGGCGAGCTGCCAGCACCAGCGGCCGCACGGGTGGCGCTGAAGACGCTGCACAAGCACCTGTTCCGGGGGCGCTGAGCGGCCAGCCACCACACCCACACGACAATCCAAACAAACACAAACGGCCAACGCAAAATGGAGCACACCCGAAACGGAGATTGAACACTGGACGGCTTACATTGCAATACTTAGCAACCGAAAGAAGACAATTTCGGTGACAGACGGTAACTACCGGAGTCCCATCGACCGATACAGGCATAGCTTTCCACCTGCGAACTATGCAACAGGCGCCCTATATGGCTCCACGCCTATGTGACGACGAGACACCGCATGCACCAAATCGCGCATATCCCACGAATGTGGGAAGAAACCAGTCCGGCCAGACCACCAATTCGCAAAAAGCGGCAGATTGGATTAATTGCATACACTTCCCATCGTGGATAAGCTTCAGTCGCTGTTAGCTGTTATTTTGGCTCGCCTGTCCGGGGGGGGATCAGCAGTAGCGCGGCATGCTATTGTGTGGACTAGTTCGCCAAGGGGCTTTATCACCACAGCAGCCCTGCTGTGGACTCACCCAGCAGGGGAGGGAATTATAGTGGCTGCCGGCTGTTGTGAACTCGCCCATCGTGGCAGCGCTGGTCATCACCGACTGCCAACTGACCAACAAATCGACCGGTGCGGTGGCGCTCGGGTTACGCTGGGAGCTGCATACGACTTTGGCAGTGGTAAGCCAGCCAGGTTCATAGTTTGTGAATGCTATCGTTGTCATCCAGTTGTAGACTCTTGTGGCCGCCAAAGAAAGGGCTAAATGTTGTCAAACACCCGCATACACGGTGTGTATGTGGGCAGTCATCGCGCATATCGCGACAAACCAGGTCCAATGCAGTTCCGTGCAGCCAAAAGTAAAGACAAAAAATATATCGCAAGTTGGAGTTCCAATAGCACAAGCTCACCTCTTAAAGCAAATTAGTTATTCTAGGCAAATGGTGGCATTTGCAAAATATTGAGGAATGAAAGTTTCCTATGGTGCTCTGTGCCACTTTAAAGGAACATTTTTCAAAATCTTCGGAGATAATTGCGGTGCTCTAACAGATGACGAATTTGCACTTATAGTGATGCGCATGCTAAGAGCATGACACCTGCACGCATGTCCAACATGAATTAATATAATTTAGCAAGTAATTATTGCTATTTTTTTGGCAGGACGAGAGAGGTAACTTTGGTTAAGATGGCAATGCAAAGGCACGTGGCATAAATGAGCTGCAGCCCAAAGATGTACCTGCCTATCGGATAGCTAGTTGGCAATTTGGAGCTTTAGCAAGATATCGAATACAATGAATAGCTTGTCTGTAAGCATCGGATAGTCTGTTTCATGGCAAGCTTTAACTGGATACTAACTTATTGGAGCAGTTTTCGTTTTAGGAATCGCTGTTTTACTATTGCATTGTCCACCTGATCAGAAACATGGTGGTCCCAAGACAGGTCACGCTCGACGATGGCCAACTGTTCCTCCTGACAGGGCGTCTCGGCGATAATCATCAGTCGGAATGATCAACGCCGATTTAAATGATCTAACCTTTGTGGAGCTAAAACAGTGTTCCGAATCAAAGCATCTCACCATTGTAAAGGTATTGTATGTAAAGGTATGGAAGGTGAGGTAGGCAGATATAGCGCTGGGGTTCCTCACATGACTTGCATACGAAAATGCCTGCATTGGGCTCGTGCAGAACCTGCATGACAATGATTGGTGGGTAGTCGTCCCACAGTCTACACCCGTTTCAACTGCAGAGCTAATTTGGACGAGTCACACGCTTGGCGCAACAGTGAGAATGGGTAAATTGGCCATCGCCGAGCGTTCGTTTGCTACCATGTTTCCTTCGGGTGGGCATTTCATTGGCTCGTACGTAATTCCGGGAACTTTAACTATTTCTACCTCCATCCTACTATGAACAGAGAATCGGAAAATTGCTAAATCACGACCGTTGGAGAGGGAAGCAATTCTCTGTTCTCAAGCAAGTCTTGCGCTTTCCCTTGTGCTTGGGTCCTACTGATCTCACACAGGCTAACTTGCATACTCCTCTATACAAAAAAAGAACTTACTGGTGATGATCGGTTCATGGTGCATTTCATTTCATTTCATTTCAAAAGTAAATGCCGATTCGCATAGGAACCGCTTGGACGCAAAAAGAAAACAATGCAAGCACAACCGGCGCCGACTGCGCACAGAAAGTACCACTTCATTTATAGACAGCACAAGGAAATTCAACACAACTTACATCTTATGTTGCTGTGACAAGAACTATTGGCATAGCTAAGGTCCTATTTATAATCCGAGTACCAAGATTTACTTACTACTGCGAGTTCAAACCTATCGCGAAGACTGAAGAAAGCTTCTTAAATTATCCTTTGAAATGAGGAAACAAAATGACGAAAATAGGCCTCCACCTTGTTCTGACAGAGCAAATGGCATGAAATGCCAAAACACCCGGAAAGTACGAGAAAAAACAGACAACACCGAATTACCTGCGTGTTGCAAGACGGAAAGTAGTGAAAGAAATGCTACCTACTACTGACGTACACTGAAGTACGGGGAGAGGGAAAACCTTTTTAGCGACGCATTTAACAGTCAAGTCGCATAGGGCCACCAAACTCTCACGCCAACTGACCGCGGGCGGATTTGGTAATCCTGCCAGTCATAGGGTTCGAAAAAAACAATCTTGCTATTGATCGTCCTACCGATCGCGACCCGACCAGACGCGGAGCGGTGCGATATGAGTGAAGTTGTGCCAAGACACATACAACTGCAAAATGAAGTCCTACCACTAGTCATTTGGAGTGAACGTTCCGTGATGTCTGAACACCCCAGATATAAAAATTGTAAACTCCACGAAATAAAAAGGAAATCTGGCCACCACGTCGGCAGAACTGTTACTCCGATTCCAATTGCCATATTTTCGCCATTGCGGTTAATGACTTCGATTGAGAGGTTGCCATGCTGCCAATGCACCGACAAGGCCGCCCGGTGCCGCGTCCTCGGCCTTACCCGGCCAGTTTTGAGCTGACACTCAGCCGGGGGCGAAATATGAGCACTTGAAGCGACTCGAACCCTGCATTGCCAGGATACGAAAAAACAGTGACGGCTGGTGCGCTAATGAGGTCGGGGGCTTAGGGACGCATCGATTGCAATGGTCACGCAGCGCTAACGAAGTCGGACGTCGGGGCTATCTTACGGTAATGGTCATGGTGGTGGTTTGGTACTTAAGGGTGCGCCATCTAGTTGGTCATCTGGCGCCTCTGGGGCTATCTTTATTGTATGCAAATACATGAAAAACCCTATATGGTCAAATCGTTCATCTAGCACGTCTAATATTTCAACAGTCTTGTTTAGTGCCCGAAGTAACCATTCGGATGCATTTGAATTCAAAGATGGAGAGAGAGAGAGAGAGAGAGAGAGAGAGATAGAGATAGAGATAGAGATAGAGATAGAGATAGAGATAGAGATAGAGATAGAGATAGAGATAGAGATAGAGATAGAGATAGAGTGAGTGAGTGAGTGAGTGAGTGAGTGAGTGAGTGAGTGAGTGAGTGAGTGAGTGAGTGAGTGTGAGTGAGTGTGAGTGAATGTGAATGAATGAGTGAGTGAGTGAGGGAGGGAGGGAGAGAGAGAGAGAGAAAGAGACGTGATAGATACATATAGAAAGAGAATGCACAAGGGATGAGATGCTGGAAACAGGCAGGATTATGGAACTTCCCAGCTGTGGGTGGCACCCAGGATGCACATGCCCAACAGCAAGGCCCCACGACTATCTGAGTTACTTATTGCTGCATCATAGCAAATCTAAGCGGGTGACCAAAACAGACACCCGCGCAAAACAGAAGACAGCCTTGATTAGATTTAAGCCTACGAGGGACGCTGGCGCGGCGCCGTCTGTGACTAGCAGACGCTGAAGTCCCACAGTTTGACGGTCTTGTCGTAGCTGCCGGAGACGATGACCGAGTCGTTGAACTGGACGCAGGTGACGCCGTCCGTGTGCTGACGCAGCGTAACCAGGCGCTGGCCAGTCTCCAGCGACCACACTTTGAGGGTCTTGTCGTCAGACGCCGACACGATCCGCCAGCTGTCCGCCACCAGACAGCGCACCACACCTGCCGGACACGCCCACACACGTGACAGACACCTGTCCGCCACCAGACAGCGCACCACACCTGCCGGCCACCCCCACACACATGGCAGACACCTGTCCGCCACCAGACAGCGCACTACACCTGCCGACCACCC
The DNA here is from genome assembly GCA_034440575.1 of Imbricaverruca yamaguchii. Classification (NCBI taxonomy): domain Eukaryota; kingdom Metazoa; phylum Arthropoda; class Thecostraca; family Neoverrucidae; genus Imbricaverruca; species Imbricaverruca yamaguchii. Next base: position 489,590 of record JAOTOL010001397.1, on the reverse strand, counting down.
CCACACACCTGTCCGCCACCAGACAGCGCACTACACCTGCCGACCACCCCCACACACATGGCAGACACCTGTCCGCCACCAGACAGCGCACTACACCTGCCGGACACATCCACACACATGGCAGACACCTGTCCGCCACCAGACAGCGCACTACACCTGCCGGCCACACCCACACACATGGCAGACACCTGTCCGCCACCAGACAGCGCACCACACCTGCCGACCACCCCCACACACATGGCAGACACCTGTCCGCCACCAGACAGCGCACCACACCCACACACATGGCAGACACCTGTCCGCCACCAGACAGCGCACTACACCTGCCGGACACATCCACACACGTGACAGACACCTGTCCGCCACCAGACAACGCACCACACCTGCCGGACACATCCACACACGTGACAGACACCTGTCCGCCACCAGACAGCGCACCACACCTGCCGGACACCCCCACACACATGGCAGACACCTGTCCGCCACCAGACAACGCACCACACCTGCCGGACACACCCACACAGACGTGGTAGGCACCTGTCCGCCACCAGACAGCGCACCACACCTGCCGGACGCACTTTTCCGCGTCACCAGTCAGCGCCCCTGGCTTATTTCCTGAAACTGAACTAGTGACCTGTGTACGTGTCATGGCGTTGGACTAAAGGTGCGTTCTTTGTCTCCTTCATTTCATGGATTCTGTGGATTGTGACGTCGCATATTTCGTGGACTGCAGCAGCAGAGCGTTCTGTGAAATTTCGCGCCGGATTACTTATGTGAGCCATTTGTGTCGCTGTTCGCAAACCTTCCTACTAATTGTTATGATTAGCATTAATTGCATGCTGTTACATTAAAGCAATGTGGTTGAATCGCTTGTTGGCAATACCAGTAATTATGCAAAGCAATTTAATGCACATGGATATACGATCAAAGTTTAAAATGCGAAACCATTTTGAGATGGATCGTGTTCTAGGTAGATGAATGTCAGACATGTCCAGGGCAAGCTATGACAGGCATGTAAAGGGTAGGGAGGAAATTTACATTGGTCACTGCCCAGTGAACATGCCGACAGCGGATCGACGTCGTTCCGCTATATGAACTACAGTGGCCCGCTGTCGGCTGATGAGTGGAGCAATTGACACCCAGCCAAAGTGGGACCGCTGTCAGGCTGTCGTCGGGATCCTAGGTGGCCGCTGTCAGCTGTGGAGTGGGATGTCTGACAACGGCCTGACGTCAGCTGGCCGCTATTGATATTCTGAATTCAATCAGACATATGTTCCTATTTCAGATCAGTATGCCAATGTCGGGCCGAGAGCGGCCCGATGTCGGCATGCCGTTTTGAGATGTCGAGCTCGCCCCGACACATGGGGACAACGGGCCGACATCGGCATGTTTACTGGGTGGAAATGCAAATAATTAGGAAAAGAAGCTTCTGAAGGTAGTGTCTAGCTTCCTGCTGTTTCACCTCAACAGTTGATAATTTGACCACGCTGCAAAGGAAAATCCTCGTCGGTGGGAACATGACATTCATTAGTGACACCTTCGCACAATCTGGCGCATTCGTATCCACTCCACAACATTACTTACGAATTTGCAATATCTTCCTTGGCCCGCAAATCACTTCCAATGTGCGTCGCCATCTTGGAAAAAAACCGACCAGGACGGGGCTGGACACCTTTTTTCATTCCGCGCTTTCCCCGGGAATCCACGAAATCTGGGCATGGAATTCGTGAGGAATGGACAAAGGACGACACATGACGCCAGAGTCCACGGAATTCGTGGACGGAACGCGACAAAGAATGCAGCCTAAGTCTTCAGTTTGCATACGATCGATTTTGGAAACACGAAATCGCATTTGTTTCACGACCAAAGCTCGAAAATTACGGTGAATACATGGAGACTGACTGCACCCCGACATTGACCTACTTGACCTGACCAGAAAGATAACCATAGGAGCTACATAAACATGCTTTAGGTAACTCAAAAGTTCACGGATGGAACTAAGTTATGTTGTTGACTACATCTCTGTATCTGGCTTAGGACAGAAGTTAGTCGGCGAGTATGTCAAATTACCTCCCCTCCCACCCGCACTGCCAGGGGTCGAAAGTTCCCACACTGAGAGGGGTTGAACATTACCTCACTGCGGGGAGACTGGAGCCGCAATGGAGTGTCTGTTGCGCCTCGAGTCGTCAGAACTTTTCTGATAAGTTATATTTGGCAAATGGTGTCCCGCAAGACACTGGGGCTAGGAGGCAGATTTTACAATATCCGTGGCAAACTTGTCTATTTGTTAAAAACTGAAGCGCGTGGAGCGGACCTTCTGTAAAGTTAATAAAAACAACCCCACTGCTATTCCATCGGCCTTCCATTCGCCCCAAAACACCACTATTACTCTTTTGTGCATGGTAGTGTGTGCACTTATCCCAAACGACATGTGTAACGATGGAAAGTGGGAACCACACCGCGTCGAAAATTATAACTGGCGCTTTTCGGACTTCACAGCTCACAAATTTGTTGGTCAACGCTGACGAATATCCAGTCATCCCAAGGAATTATATATTTGGGATAAATCACACACGTAGGTCATGCCAGTTACCGGAGTACCTGGCATAACAAACTTTCTTCTATTTTTCGTGAAATACGTTTGGTTTCACTATAGACATTGATCTAAGCCATATTCGAAAGTATTGAAGCTGTCGAAGATAGCCCGCCAGCGAGCCTCGGTTGTGAGCTCAGAAGCACATGATTTGCGTGACACCAGGTCGATCACATATAGACATTCGCAGTCCACGTGACTACGCCTTTCTGCGTACTTTGAGCTCGTTTTCACACTGAATACCTCGCATACCTCATGGCAGTGCCAAACACTCAGTGACGCTATTAGATCTGGAAAGACGAACTACTGCTTCCGTTGGATACTGAGCCGCGGAGCCATTACAGGTGTAAGGGAGTCTACGTAGCCATTACAGTTGCAACTGAGTCTGTGTGGCCATTACGGGTGTAATGGAGTCTGTGTGGCCACTACAAGTGTAACTGAGTTTCCGTGGCCATTACAGGTGTAACTGAGTCTGCGTGGCCTTGCGCGCTGTCTCGCCCACCTTCCTGGCACGTCAGAGCTAGCCAAAGCTTGTTATCATCGCAGACAACTTGGTGCGAGAATGTCTGGGCGCGTCACCGCTTCTGGCATTGATGGGTTAGACGGGTGCAGCGGGGCACAAGACAATATAAGTTCAATCCGGTCGCCCATGTACATGGTCGCGCGTCTCTCCAACAGGATTCGCACAAATGTTTGACCAGAATGTCACCGCCCTCCCACCTTGCTGTCCAACCCATATGGTCACCAGAAACTTACCTGAGGTAGCCACGAGCAGCAGACCTCACACAGTCACAAGGAACGCACCTGACATAGCCACCAGAAACACACCTCACATTGCCACCATGACATCTCGCATAGCCAGCAGGAACTCACCTGAGACAGACATCAGCAACACGCCACACACAGCCATCAGCAAGGCAGACATCAGCAACCCACCACACACATCCATCAGCAACACATCACATTCAGGCATCAGCAACACATCACATTCAGACATCAGCAACCCACCACACATCCATCAGCAACACACCACATCCAATCAACAGAAACACACCACACATAGCCATCAGCGAAACACCACGCAGTCATCAGCAACACACCACACACAGCCATCAGCAACACACCACACCAAAGCATCAGCAACACACCACACATAGCCACTAGGAACACACCTCACATAGCCACTAGGAACACACCTCACATAGCCACCAGGAACACACCTCACATAGCCACTAGGAACGCACAGCTGGCACCCACCAGGAACTCATGACACATCGGCAACCGATTCAATTTAACAATTTTTTTGCCGCGTGAATTTTCATATTCCTTCAGCTAGCAAACACAAAAGGCTTCCATACTGTATGTAACACAGGTTTGAACGCAAGTATACAAGTTGGCTAGTTATTTGGGCTTTAGGTATACAAGGATTAGAACCACCCGCGTGATGCTGCGTGCGATGACATGGTCTCGCCTGTACGCTCCGTTCTTGATAGTGCCTGACCTGTGTGACCCTCGCTTTTGATCCAGTCAAGCACGGCCAGGGGGGCACCACTATGCAGACTCCAGAGCCGAATAGTACAATCCAGCGATCCCGAAATGATGCGATGCTCATCGAAAGTCAGCGTCGTCACGGCGCCTTCGTGACCACACAGCGTGCGGATACACCGTCCGGCCGTCAACGACCACACCTGTCGGCACACAGCGACCACACATGTCAGCACGTGCAGACCACGCCTGTCAGCTGGCAGAGGCCACATCTGTCAGTACACACATAGCACATTCAGTGCTTCAGGCACTGCATTGCTCTGCTACTATGCCTAAACAGGGTGAGGAAAGTGAAGAGATGAGTGATTGGTATGATTGGCGGAACTGTGTACAGATATAATACGGAAATGACAAGCTGGCATTAGCAGGGCATAAAACCAGAATGGTTAGAATAAAACCATTCTAACCACTGACGACCTCATAATTTCGACATACGCCTGACATCATCATGAAAATGTGCAAGCCTTGTGGAATTATTGATCGTGAACATCTGATTCAACTACCTTGCTTTCATGGATCTGTGCACACCAAGTGCTAAGTCATTCAATTATTGGTGTTAAAATGATGGCACCAAATATATAGGCGCCTGTCAATTCAAATACACAAATTTAATTGAAGAGCCCAGGCGTCCTCTGAAATGTGTTATTAATTAAATTTAGTTTGAATGCAAGATAAACCCATCACATGATTTTCGTTCATAAAACAAAGGAGATTAGGTTAGGTTTAGTTACTGTATTGTAATTTTCACTTACAAATACTTGTGAATCGTTTGAAAATGAAGTATTTAATTTTGTTCCGACAAAAGTTAGGTTAAGGTAAGTTTTAAAACAGTAAATTTGTGCTTTAACACGCGCCCTGGAAGGGGTGGGGCAAAATCCAGATTTTACCCGGCGATATACGCCATTGCTTGCGTACCTGCTTAGAAATGGTCGGCGCATTGCTTAGAGCAAGAAAAACGAAAATCGGCCGAAGATTTGTCGAGTTAGGTGTCGTTAAAGAAAAAAAAAATATAAGAGCCAGACCACGAAAATCGGCGCTGATGCGCTTCCCGTATATTGGCAAATGGGAAGTGTTCTTCGCAACAATAGCGACTTGTTTGATGTATATTGTTATGCTTTATAGTTTCAAAGTCATGTTAGGTCACCGAGGTCAAGTCAGGTCAAGTTCATGGAAGGTTAATGGAACCAAACTTGGCCAACAGCAATGTTGTCATAAATGCGAATGACTGTCATGCGATTGATGTCATCTTGCATATTACTCCCTACACATCCTGAAAACTACTGTTTCTCATTGTTGTTGGAGTAGTCGGGCGGGCGGCCCGGTTTCGGTAACTGGAGCAGGTAATGACCTGACAAAGTGGTTATACAGGTGACCTGAGGTCAAATACCGGGTCTTGCATAATTAGTAATATCCAAAACATCATTGATGTCCATTTTGGAGCATTTTTAAACACTTTTTTCCTTTTACCTCGTTTGACCTCGAAGTTATTGAGCTAAGGTTATGAAATTTGCACAAGATAGAATTCACCACCGTACCCATCCACCCTGTGAATTTCGTTACTCCAGCTTTGATAGGAGCCGAGATCTTAGGGGGGGTGGAATCGGCCCCCCTTTCAGTGCGCGTAATTTTCAGAGGCTTTCCAGGGCGCGTGTTAAGGTGCTTAATATATAAGGTGCCGTGGACTTTCATTACCAAATGCAATGCTTTTCAATACGGTAAACATGTGATCGCCAATTTCCTGTGCAACCTGTTTACTTTTCAGTTTGCAGGCGAAATAACACCAAGAAGGGCTTAGAATTAGGTGACATACCATAAAATAAATTAGGAAAGGAAAAATGCAGCATATACCAATCCAACGTAGCCTAGCATATCCTCCAGGATAGAGGAACGTCAAACAATATACAAAATCTGTTTACCAACAATTTTTCAAATTAAAAACCAGGCCTAAACATAACCTAGCTGAGCCTGTTTTTCGGGAAATTGACCAAAAACAAAAATTTAACTAGAAAGTCAAAATGTTTTCCAAATACAAAAACCTCACATAACCTAACCTAACCAACCGTACATTGTCTTCTTCATGGAGGTAAATGTATGGAAAACTTGGCTTGTAAATGCCATGAAGCATAATAGTTAGTTATTTTAGTTCAAGGGCGCTTCGACCAAAACGTGATCATTTAGCAACCTATATAAAAACCATCATACCTTTTCTTCATTATACATTCTCCCACCTCTCCCTTTTTATAACTTTTTTATCACTAGCTGAAACATATGCATTTGCACCAGAAATTAGTGGTCGCATCATCTTAGTCATCTTAAGAAGCTTGTTGTAACAAATTTTCTTTAAATTCCACTTCTGAATTAAAACACAAGTGAACCTGAAATATTTAGTCACATTTATATCTTCCCTTCAAACGAGCTTGACAGCAAATACAAATTCCGATGGTGGATACCAGTGTGGTGTGACCATTAGGAGGGCAATCAAAATATTGCTGTGGCACAGTGTTAAATTATTCGTAAAATAAGGTGGAATTTACCACTTTCTGAACACTCAATTGACATCCTGCTCCAAGAAGTATCGACATCCTGCTTCTTATTGCGTGCTTATGAAGTCCTCGAGTCTCCTTTCTAACATTACCACGTTTGCTAAGTATGACGTTTTATCGCTATCTCGAATATAGCTCTTCCTAACATTTGAATTTCAAAACAACTGATGACGCACAAAGTCAATTAGGTACCTGTAGGTCGTTTCGACATCTCACACCTAATGAAAAACCAATATTTTAACACTGCTGTGGCATAACACTGATTCTTTTGATTGGTGTTGTACTAGCAAAACCAAAAGTACATGGGCGTTTATCCCTATCAGTAAGTGCTAGGTTGTAGGTATTATGAGTGAGTTATGGAGAGTGTGTTATGCAATATGAAGTGAAATGGGATAAATAGGCTGGGGTATGAAGTCCCTTTTAAATTTGTGATATGGTATTGCTTGGGGTGTTATGGTGTACTTTTTTCTCGCATCTTCCCTTGATAGGCATAACCAAGATGGCCACTGTGGCTGTTATTAAGCCTACCACACTGCAGAACTTTACAACTAAAGACCAGAGGAAGCTGGCTAATTTGCTCATGACTGGAAGAGTATGCTGCTGGGTGGACGTAGGACTTAAGACACAGGACGGATACCGGAATAAGAAGAGAGGGTGGAAGAGGCGTGCTGTTCTTGCTCCTGCCCTTTGGCAGGGACGGGGTCTTGGTACGTAACTGCCGGCGGCATCGGCCGGCACACGGCACCGACTGACCTTGATGGTGTTGTCGGCGGCGCCGCTGACCAGCTGGTGGCAGCTGAAGCGCAGACACAGGATCTGGCCCGTGTGGCCAGTCAGCACGGCCTGACAGCGGCCGCCGCGCACACACCACACACGCAGCGTGTGGTCGTACGAGCCGCTCACCACCTTGTCGGCGTCCATCTGGCGACGGACACACTGCGTCACACCGAGCTGTGCCACACCGAGCTGTGCCACACCGAGCTGTGGCACACCGAGCTGTGCCACACCGAGCTGTGCCACACCGAGCTGCGTCACACCGAGCTGTGTCACACCGAGCCGTGTCACACCGAGCCGTGTCACACCGAGCTGTGCCACACCGAGCTGCGTCACACCGAGCTGTGTCACACCGAGCTGTGCCACACCGAGCTGTGTCACACCGAGCTGTGTCACACCGAGCTGTGGCACACCGAGCTGTGCCACACCGAGCTGTGTCACACCGAGCTGTGTCACACCGAGCTGTGTCACACCGAGCTGTGTCACACCGAGCTGTGCACAAGCTTGCACACCGAGCTGACCACACGAGCTGTGTCACACCGAGCTGTGTCACACCGAGCGTACTCACCGAGCTGTGCACACCGAGCTGTGTCACACCGAGCTGTGTCACACCGAGCTGTGTCACACGAGCTGTCACACCGAGCTGTGCCACACCGCTGTGCCACACCGAGCTGTGTCACACGAGCTGTGTCACCGAGCTGTGTCACACCGAGCTGTGTCACACCGAGCTGTGTCACACCGAGCTGTGTCACACCGAGCTGTGTCACACCGAGCTGTGTCACACCGAGCTGTGTCACACCGAGCTGTGTCAAGCTGTGTCACACCGAGCTGTGTCACACCGAGCTGTGTCACACCGAGCTGTGTCACACCGAGCTGTGTCACACCGAGCTGTGTCACACCGAGCTGTGTCACACCGAGCTGTGTCACACCGAGCTGTGTCACACCGAGCTGTGTCACACCGAGCTGTGCCACACCGAGCTGTGTCACACCGAGCTGTGTCACACCGAGCTGTGTCACACCGAGCTGTGTCACACCGAGCTGTGCCACACCGAGCTGTGTCACACCGAGCTGTGTCACACCGAGCTGTGTCACACCGAGCTGTGTCACACCGAGCTGTGTCACACCGAGCTGTGTCACACCGAGCTGTGCCACACCGAGCTGTGCCACACCGAGCTGTGTCACACTGAGCTGTGTCACACCGAGCTGTGTCACACCGAGCTGTGTCACACCGAGCTGTGTCACACCGAGCTGTGCCACACCGAGCTGTGTCACACCGAGCTGTGTCACACCGAGCTGTGTCACACCGAGCTGTGTCACACCGAGCTGTGCCACACCGAGCTGTGTCACACCGAGCTGTGTCACACCGAGCTGTGCCACACCGAGCTGTGTCACACCGAGCTGTGCCACACCGAGCTGTGCCACACCGAGCCGTGTCACACCGAGCTGTGCCACACCGAGCTGTGCCACACCGAGCTGTGTCACACCTCACACCGAGCTGTGTCACACCGAGCTGTGCCACACCGAGCTGTCACACCGAGCTGTTCACACCGAGCTGTGCCACACCGAGCTGTGCCACACCGAGCTGTGTCACACCGAGCTGTGTCACACCGAGCTGTGCCACACCGAGCTGTGTCACACCGAGCTGTGTCACACCGAGCTGTGCCACACTGAGCTGTGTCACACCGAGCTGTGTCACACTGAGCCGTGTCACACTGAACAGTGTCACACTGAGCTGTGTCACACCAAGCTGTGTCACACTCAACACTGTCACACCTAACAGTGTCACACCGAGCCGCAGGGTTAAAATATTTCTTTTTCGTTAGGTGAGATGTCTAAATGGGCACAGAAGGATGTTGAAATTTTCCATGGAAATAGTGTCAATTAAAGTGATTTGGGTGTATTTTCAGACTCAAATTTGAGCCAATGGTGTAGGTACTTATGACTGTACATTTGTCATTTGCTTTGATATTCATAATTTAGGAAGAGCTGTATTCAGGACATGGAGAAAATTACCTATGCGATAATTTTGTACCGCACGCCATATCACATAGTTAATCACTTTACCCAAAATTACGTTGCGAAATGTCCGTGTGTCACTATTCCTTATTAGGAGCATTGACATGTTACGTATAAACGAGATGCTGCTAGAAAGGAGACACGAAGACTTCATAAGCACGCATCATGGAGCAAGATGTCGATACTTCTTGGAGAATGATGGCGATTGAGTGTCCAGAAAGTGGTATTTTCCACCTTATTTGACGAATAATGTATTACTGCCGAGCCGTCACACTGAGCTGTGTGACACTCAACAGTGTCACACCGAACAGTCACACTGAGCTGTGTCACACTGAACAGTGTCACACCGAACTGTGTCACACCGAGCTGTGTCACACAGAGTTGTCACAATGCACAGTGTCACACCGAGCTGAGCCACACTCAGCAGTGTCACATCGAGCTGTGTCACAATGGGCTGTGTCACACTGAACAATGTCACACTGATTATTTGGGCTTAAGGGCGCGTGGACTACTAACAATGTCACACTGAGCTGTGTCACACTGAACAGTGTCACACCGAGCTGTGCCACACTTAATAGTCGACCGACTGTTATGACGACGACCAGTAATGACCAGGCACATCAGACATGACCTGCTGGACTGTCATGTGTTGGACCAGACATGACCAGACGGACCAGACGCCAGCGATCAGATCACACCGACTTGTGACGTCACTTCGAGCGCCACCAATCAGTGGTGGTGAGGACCAGGTGAGCCACTCGCCTGTACGCAGCGCACTGTGTCGCTGTGTCCCACCATGGTGACCTTGCAGGCGATGCTGGACCACTGTTGGCCACCGATGGGTGACTGGGTGGACAGGTCCCACAGCTGGAGCACACAGCACAGGTCAGCCGGGGTCACACTGACCACCAGTGTGCGACTGGGTGGACAGGTCCCACAGCTGGAGCACACAGCACAGGTCAGCCGGGGTCACACTGACCACCAGTGTACGACTGGGTGGACAGGTCCCACAGCTGGAGCACACAGCACAGGTCAGCCGGGGTCACGCTGACCACCAGTGTGCGACTGGGTGGACAGGTCCCACAGCTGGAGCACACAAGGTCACGGGTCACGCTGACCACAGAGGTCACACTGACCGACCACCAGTGTACGACTGGGTGGACAGGTCCCACAGCTGGAGCACACAGCACAGGTCAGCCGGGGTCACGCTGACCACCAGTGTGCGACTGGGTGGACAGGTCCCACAGCTGGAGCACACAGCACAGGTCAGCCGGGGTCACACTGACCACCAGTGTACGACTGGGTGGACAGGTCCCACAGCTGGAGCACACAGCACAGGTCAGCCGGGGGTCACACTGACCACCAGTGTACGACTGGGTGGACAGGTCCCACAGCTGGAGCACACAGCACAGGTCAGCCGGGGTCACGCTGACCACCAGTGTACGACTGGGTGGACAGGTCCCACAGCTGGAGCCAGCCGGGTCACGCTGACCACCAGTGCACTGGTCAGGTCCCACAGCTGGGCACACACACAGGTCAGACCACCCAGTGTACGACTGGGTGACAGGTCCCACAGCTGGGCACACAGCACAGGTCAAGCGGGCACACTGACCACCAGTGGGCGACTGGGTGGACAGGTCCCACAGCTGGAGCACACAGCACAGGTCAGCCGGGGTCACACTGACCACCAGTGTGCGACTGGGTGGACAGGTCCCACAGCTGGAGCACACAGCACAGGTCAGCCGGGGTCACGCTGACCACCAGTGGGCGACTGGGTGGACAGGTCCCACAGCTGGAGCACACAGCACAGGTCAGCCGGGGTCACGCTGACCACCAGTGTACGACTGGGTGGACAGGTCCCACAGCTGGAGCACACAGCACAGGTCAGCCGGGGTCACGCTGACCACCAGTGTGCGACTGGGTGGACAGGTCCCACAGCTGGAGCACACAGCACAGGTCAGCCGGGGTCACACTGACCACCAGTGTACGACTGGGTGGACAGGTCCCACAGCTGGAGCACACAGCACAGGTCAGCCGGGGTCACGCTGACCACCAGTGTGCGACTGGGTGGACAGGTCCCACAGCTGGGCACAAGGCCCAGGTCAGCCAGGGTCACACTGACCACCAGTGTACGACTGGGTGGACAGGTCCCACAGCTGCGGCACAAGGCCCAGGTCAGCCAGGGTCACACTGACCACCAGTGTGCGACTGGGTGGACAGGTCCCACAGCTGGAGCACACAGCACAGGTCAGCCGGGGTCACGCTGACCACCAGTGGGCGACTGGGGACAGGTCCACAGCTGAGCCACACACAGCCCCGGGGTCACGCTGACCACCAGTGTACTGGGTGGACAGGTCCCACAGCTGGAGCACACAGCACAGGTCAGCCGGGGTCACGCTGACCACCAGTGTACGACTGGGTGGACAGGTCCCACAGCTGGAGCACACAGCACAGGTCAGCCGGGGTCACACTGACCACCAGTGTACGACTGGGTGGACAGGTCCCACAGCTGCAGCACACAGCACAGGTCAGCCGGGGTCACGCTGACCACCAGTGGGCGACTGGGTGGACAGGTCCAACAGCCAGGCTAGCTAAAGTCAGATCAGTCGAAGTGAGGCTAGCAGACCGTTTCATAAACAAATTCACGTAACTCTGATAGTACGGTCCCATGTGATAAGAAAGGACAGACAGTCGATTCCAGAGTTCCGCGAAAAAACGTAAATTCGTCCATCGTACTTTGTAGGTTTGAGACAGTCAGCTACGTTTATCATGGCTTAATGCACACCTAGCTTCCACCGGAACCGCAAAATACCACTTCGATGCCACAATCGCCCCATCTGTCGCACCGTCCCACTGTACCGAACCGCTCAGACACTCACACCGTTACAACGGGCTGAGGTTTGGCAGTCTGAGCTCTGAATTGGACAATATCAGGACAGTTAGGTTGACGGACTCAGGCTCTACCTCGGTTTCACGTTCATGTGTCATGCCAGGTGGCGTCGTCCCGACGGACGGCACGGGTCCGTCAGGTCGTCAGTCGTCAGTCTCGACGTCTCGGCTAGCCGAGAGAGTGTCAAGATCGGGCCTCACCGAGGAGGCGTGGGACTCGGATGGGGAAGACAGGGAACGACGAATCGTCCGAATCAAGACCAGGGCGAGGGTATGACCACAAGGGGCCCTACGGGGGGACACCTGCTGCCGTAACAGCAGGACGCCAAACGTCCACGAAGCTATATGGGGCAGGCGGCGCCTTTACGCGGCCGGGAGAGGGGCTCACCACCAGTGGGGACCTTACTTTCCGTGTTTAGAGTCGGAGTGCATACAGACTCCGGCCGGAGTACACCTTTGTGGGCGTATTATTTTTGATGTATCAAATCTGTTTATCGGTAACCGACGGGGGAAGCCAATGTAGTCAGTACGTAATATGCATAAGCAATATGCATTGTCATTTTTGGTCAAATCAAATGGCAAAGCATACGAAAAAGGGAACAATGGATGACACCGCCTGGTAGCAAATCGTGATAACCAGCACAACTGCGTATCTCATAACTCACACGAGCAATGCGCTTTCCCTCCAATGGCTCTGCTAGTTTCAGTACAATGTCATATAAAAAGCAAACACAGTACTTTAGACTTCACCCTCAGCTTAGAGCCCATACCTACCTACGAAGCTAATTACGGACGTGATACGGAACCACATCCGCGATCACTCACGCCAACTGTATTTCGATAGCCGTGCACAAAGCAAAGGCTTAGTCAGGGTCTTGTATTTGCGGCATGACACTGTTAACAATGTGTTCAAAGTTGCTAATTGTTATGACGTCATATACAAATACATTGCATCGACTGGTGGACAGACAGATTTCAAAACAGAAAGCACTAGTTCAGCTATTTCTGATCGGTGCTCTCAGCGCGACTTCAGTGGATGGCTCACAAAATTGTCAATTTTTCCCACTATATGAGTGCGTGAACGCAGGTTTTCCGGTGGTTGAGCTTGAATGAAGTGTGTGAAACTGTGGTCTGGCTGGTGACTGCTAAGAAAAGTGATTAACTTGAGTGGTAACCATAAGTGGAATAACTAGCATTTTTGTGGCTATCGTTCTGTTTGTTTTTATTGACATCTCTGTTCCCATACTTGTGTCGGAGTACATGTGAAACCCATCATATCCAGTATGAACCCGAGTGCAAAAATGTTTTCAGAGATAAAATATCTGAAGAAATGCCTTAATTACCACCTTGCTCACTACCCCAACCGCACGTTAGCGGTGCCCTCCACTTGACCCCAGCCGGACGAGCCGGCAGGCACTTGGAATAAACCCAGGCTCCTAGCCCTTGGCCCGAGGCGATCAGTCACTTGGCTCGCATGGAGCCCTACGGGCCCGCCCACCCCTCCGGGATATCGGGGCCGAAGAGGCGTTTTGCTCCCCGTCACAACTAGCACCGTGCGACGAGGGACCTCAAGCTCCAGGACTCCGTCAATCCCGGAGGAAGAGCCGGGAGAGGCGCGACTACCCCGATAAAACTGAGCAGACGGGTAGGCCAGGGGAAGCTGGCCCAAGGAAGGGAATAGAGGGAAAGACGGCGGGGACTGCGTGAGCCCTCCGTAACGCTTCCATGCTTCCAATCGCCCCCCCCCCTATCGGGGCATGTGTGGTTACCATTTCCACAGCCAGCCAAGTAACGAGGCTGACCCCACTGCGGGAGATTTGAAACAGCCGTCTGTCACCAATCGCTATAGTGCATGCGTATGCGTACATGCGTGCATTTGCATGCTTCCGTGCGGGTGCATGTGTAATGCGTGAAGTAACGATCCTGGGAGCTGAACATAAAACGACCGCCAGGTTTCTAAATTGAAATGCTGTAGTAGAGGTAAATTTTGAGTTTCACAATAATAACATTAAATGTTTCATCGAAAATTGCCGCTAAAACACGGCTTTCAACAATGTGCCGATGATCCACTGACCACCGACTTCACAACTGACTTCACGTTAAACTTGCCCGTGAAGTAAAGGCACCCACCACCGCACGCAGACGTAGACATTGGCAACTGCCATCGCAGCAGAAAGCATAATGTCGGCCGTGTTGTGGCCACATGCAGCTTGCAACGCAGCGAAATGTTAGATCAGTCGCATGACCTTTGGAGCTTCTAAGTACAAGGCAGGCCTTCAACGAATATTATGTCACGGCGACAGGTTGCATTGGGATAATTTGTGCGAGATGTGACACCTGAAAGGTGAGATGCTGACGAGATGGGATGCTGGGCCACACGTAGGTGCGGTCCGTGGGTACAACCCAGGGGATGGGTCACCGGTACCTGTGGACCAACAGGACACCCTCTTGTCTCCAAACTAGTTGTTACCATATGCTAGTTAAAAGATATATGCCACTTCGAACGGCTGCTGAGCTACACCCAGCTCTGTGTCCGGGCGAGCGATCACGGTGGTGCGAACGAACTCAAAGTATGCCGAGGTGTTCGGGTGATATGGGAGAACTCTCTTAACTAGGAATTGTGTAGATCCGCTTCTGCCACGATGGATGGACTTGATCCCTTGACATATCTTTGGATTAGTGGGTGACAGGGAGGTCATGTTACATACTTCAGAGGAGACAAGCACATTTGTAACGCACACATTGAGCCTCGAACTGGCAGCATTTCAACCACAGCACAGAGCGCTGACTGTCGCACCATTCGGCTTCCATGCAGGGCTCACTCACCTTGATGGTCGTGTCGGTTGAGCCGGATATGAGTCTGTTCTCCAGCAGATGGAGGCAGCGCACGGTGCCCGAGTGGCCCAGCAGAGTCATCACCGACCACGGCGAGTTGGTTCTGATGTTCCACACCTGGCCGTAGTCAGTCACAGTTTCACCCGCAGTCACCGGCACACTCACAGTCACTCACAGACAGATACATACATGCATACATACATACATACACACATACATAGACATAGACATAAAATATTGGTGCAACTATGAGCCACAAGGGCCCTTCTTGGTTGCACTCTGTACACTCCACCAGTTGCCCACCAAATCCATCCATCAGCCCTCTCTGGAATACTGAAAAGCAACCCCACTATTCTTATGGTGATTGTCTATGCTATTTTTAAAGATGTTCAATGTGCTGGTATTTACAATGGTTTCTGGCAGTTGGTTCGTGTTCTACTGCACTGTTGGTGAAGAAAGACTGTCTTAACCTTTTTCTGCTGTGGTTAACTTTAATTTCGAATGGATGACCTCTAATTGCATCATTTCTGTTCAATTCAAACATTTCCCCAAGATATCCCCTCTCCAGACAATGGACAAATTTAAAGACCTTGATGAGATCTCCTCTCAGCCTTCTATATCTAAGTGAAAACATATTCAATTTCTTCAATCTTTCATCATATGCCAGGTTGCTTATATCATTAACCATTTTTGTAGCCCTTTTTTGCACCCTCTCTAAAAGCCAACAATCTTTTTCATAGCTAGGAGACCAAGCTTGGATACAGTATTTCAAATGTGGCCTGACATATGCACAGTAAAGCTTCCTGATGACTTCCTCACTTCTGTATGATACATTCCTATTTATTGCCCCAAGCATTATCAGTGCCTTCTTCCTGGCTTCCTTGATCTGTTCTGATGCCCCCAATTTTGTGTTTAGAATAACACCTAAATCCTTCTCATGTTGAGTCACTGATAGTACTTGGCCACCTATCAAGTATGGAGCCTTCATATGCTGCTTACCTACATGCATGATTTTGCACTTATCAAAATTAAATTTCATTTGCCATTCTTCGGACCACTTCACAAGTTCGTCTAAGTCTTTTTGAGCGAGATATACTCATTTTGACGTGTTATTGCCCTAAAGACCTTCAAATCATCCGCAAATTTCAAAACCTTACTGCTCAGGCCACTTTCAATGTTATTTGCAAATATAATGAACAGTAGTGGCCCCAGTACTGACCCCTGGGGGACTCCACTAAGAACATTTTGCTATGACTTTGTACCATTTAGCACCACTCTTTGCTGTCTATCTGAAAGCCACAACTCTATCCATTTTAAGATGCTACCTGCAATACCATTGGCCTGAAGCTGCATCATGAACCATTTATGGGGTACCTTGTCAAAGGCCTTACTAAAGTCAGGATATGCTACATCAACCAGATTTCCATGATCAAATTGTTCTGTGGCGAAGTTCAAAAAGCCCAAAAGATTTGTGAGACACGATCGTCCTTTCCTGTTGAGTACCTTGAATCAATTGGTTTCCTTCCAGACAACTAACCATTCTATCCTTGACAATTGATTCGAGTACCTTGCACATTAGGGATGTCAGACTTACTGGCCTATAGTTTTCAACTTTCCCTCATACATACGGGCAGGAAGACAGTCGGGCAGACGGACCGAGACAGGCATCACTGGCATGGAAGATCGAATAAAAAGTGACGATCTTATACCACGCTTTGCCCCTGCCAAGCTTGCTTGCTATGCCTTTGCTTGGACTTGACAAAAAAAAAACGCTCTCATGAATATGCGGAAATATTATATTTAACAATGATGATACGGAACAACCAGCAATCATAACTCGTGGCCACAGTGACCACCAGTTTCGTTGCGGGAGAGAGAATTGTACCACTTGATAAAACCACATCAAATGCGACTAAACGCGGCACAGGGCTGTGGCGGCTGACGCCAACCGACCAGGCATAGGCAGCTCAACTTGATGCTGTTACCGTGAGAAGCTCAACTTGATGCCGTTATCGTGAGCAGCTCACCTTGATGCTGTTACCATAAGCAGCTCACCTTGATGCTGTTACCGTGAGCAGCTCACCTTGATCCTGTTAACATAAGCAGCTCACCTTGATGCTGTTACCATGACAGCTCATCTTGATGCAGTTACCCCAAGCAGCTCACCTTGATGCTGGTACCCTAACAGCTCACCTTGATGCTGTTACCATAAGCAGCTCACCTTGATGCTGTTACCGTGAGCAGCTCACCTTGATGATACCGTGATCAGCTTATCTTGATGATGCTACCCTAAGCAGCTTACCTTGTTGTAAGCAGCTCACATTTATGGTGTTATCGTAAGCAGCTCGTCTGGATGCTGTTATCGTGAGCGGCTCACCTTTATGCTGTTCTTGTGAGCAGCTCACCATGATGTTGCCGTGAGCAGCTCACCTTGATGCTGTTATCATGTGAGCCGCTGACAATCCTCGTGTCGTCAAACTGCACGCATGAGATGCCCTGGCCGTGACCCTCAAATGTGCGCACGTGACAGTGGCCGAGCAGCCAGTTACGTCGCAGACGATACCTCTGCACGAACACCTGCACAACGTGAGACACAAGATGACACTGCAGCACAACAACAGCCGTACTCGGCTAAGACACCCATACAGGCCACATGGAAACTGCGACGCAGCTGGGCAGCTGCGTAACCAACGCAGTCGCTACACCCAGACCGAACAACCAACTGCAACTTAGCTGCACAGCTGTGTAACCAACGCGGTCGTTACATCCTGATACCGAATAGCCGACCAATGCAGCTGGGCAGCTGTGTGACCATTCCAGCCGTTGCATCTCCACACCGGATAGCCAACGGCAAGGTCGGGCCGGGGAGCGCCTAACACCGACTCGCAGACAGTTGCGCTTGGTCGGTGGTCGCAGGTCGGAAGTCGAAGGCTGTACTGCAGGTACCCTAAATGTGAACGTCGCCGAATTGGAGCTGTGGGACTCGTTATCTGCCATTCTCAAACAGGAGAGGACCAATCATACCCCATTGCTTTGTTAGTAGATGTCTCCAAAAGGTCATGGTCAATGCATGGCTAGTATATGTTAGCCACGTGCAATTACCCGCCGTCAGTTGCCAGCAACCTATGCCTGTCACCAGTCCAAAGCTATGTGTAGCTACCTGTGGTCAGGTGCCAGCCCCCAGTGACCATCTGCCTGTTTCTGTCACCAGTCCAAAGCTATGTGTAGCTACCTGTGGTCAGGTGCCAGCCCCCAGTGACCAGCTGCCTGTGTCTGTCACCAGTCCCAAGTTATGTGTAACTACCTGTGGTCAGGTGCTAGCCCCCAGTGATCAGCTGCCTGTGTCCGTCACCAGTCCCAAGTTATGTGTAGCTACCCGTGGTCAGGTGCCAGCCCCCAGTGACCAGCTGCCTGTGTCTGTCACCAGTCCCAAGTTATGTGTAGCTACCTGTGGTCAGGTGCCAGCCCCCAGTGACCAGCTGCCTGTGTCTGTCACTAGTCCCAAGTTATGTGTAGGTACCCGTAGTCAGGTGCCAACCCCCAGCGACCAGCTGCCTGTGTTTGTCACCAGTCCCAAATTATGTGTAGCTACCCATGGTCAGGTGCCAGCCCCCAGTGACCAGCTGCCTATATCTGTCACCAGTCCCAAGTTATGTGTAACTACCTGTGGTCAGGTGCCAGCCCCCAGTGACCAGCTGCCTGTGTCTGTCACCAGTCCCAAGTTATGCACCACACTGTATCAATCCATTATATTCAGTAGCCAGTAAGCCACTAGTCGCCAGTAACCGGTTGTGATATCAAACACTAATACCTGTCGCCAGCCACCGGTTGTGCTGTCAAGCCTGTCGCCAGTCACCAGTTACCTGTTATCAGTCACCAGTTGCACACCAATGACTAGTTACCTGCCTATGTGTGGTAGTTATCTGTTGTAGCCACCAGTTACCTGACACAAGTTACACATCAGTGACTAGTCACCTGCCTACTCACAAGTTACGTGTCGCCAGCTACATATTATTGACTAGTTGCTTGCCTACTCAGAAGTTACCTGTCACCAGCTACACATCAGTGACTAGTCACCTGCCTACCCAGAAGTTACCTGTCACCAGCAAGACATCAGTGACTAGCAACCTTCCTACTCAGAAGTTACCTGTCACCAGCTACACATCAGTGATTAGTCACCTGCCTACTCAGAAGTTACCTGTCACCAGCTACACATCAGTGACTAGTCACCTGCTTACTCAGAAGTTACCTGTCACCAGCTACACATCAGTGACTAGTCACCTGCTTACTCAGAAGTTGCCTGTCACCAGCTACACATCAGTGACTAGTCACCTGCCTACTCAGAAGTTACCTGTCACCAGCTACACATCAGTGACTAGTCACCTGCCTACTCAGAAGTTACCTGTCACCAGCTACACATCAGTGACTAGTCACCTGCCTACTCAGGAGTTACCTGTCGCCAGTCGACGCGGCCGTCGGTCGTCAGCTCGCCCAGCTGCTTGCTGTGGGTATCGGGAGATACCTGCCACTCGGGGCGGAGACATAGTCGCTGCCACAGCACTCGGCCGCCGGCCATACTGCGCCACCGTCTGTCAACAACGACAGCCGTCCGTCATTGGCTGTCAACAACGACAGCCGTCCGTCACAGTCTGTCAACACCGACAACCCTTCGTCATTGTCTGCTAATATCGACAGCAGTCCGTCACCATGTGTCAACACTGACAGTCGTTCAAAGCCGTCTGTCAACACCGAGAACTGTCCATAACCGTCTGTCAACGACAGTGGTCCGTCACCATCTGTCACACAGGTAGCTGCTCCTCACGAGCTCTCGACACCGACAGCGAGCGTCGCCGCCTGTCAACATCACGATCGTCCGTCACCGTCTGTCAACACCACGGCCGTCCGTCACCAGGGGAGCCGGTGACCACTCACCGACAGACGGCACTGCAGCGTGCTAGACTGACGGGGTCCAGGTAGCCGAGCACTACGTGCACTACGTGGGCCGGTAGCCAGGAGAGCAGGTCCTGGCAGTTGGGCGGACACCGCTCGTGCAGCGAGTCCTGCAGCCGCACCGACAGCAGGTGGTTCTGCGCCGGCCCGCACAGGCCCTGTGGGCGGCCGGGCGTGTCGTTTGTGGCCGAGCGACCCGGTCAGACTGACATCGGTGACGCGGCCCCACTACCAGTACCACACAATGATGGTGATGAATCAAGGCCATCACAAAGACGCAAGACAGTCCACGGCCAGTCCCAGATGAGATACTGGACACAGGAGTATGCACAGCCAGCTTCAGCCAGGGGCCAACAGAAGAAACGGCCACAGAAGGAACGACGATCAGGCGGAATTTCATTGATTAGTTCAGCTATTTATAGAATTCAGCCAAGTTACTCAGAAGATTCAGGGTACAGTCTGATCCCCGGCACCAGCGAAGTGAAGGAGACAACTGTGGAGTATGTCCATATGGAGACAGGTCGCGACATAATATCAGGACAGTATATATCTTGCCTCACCATCAGCTCCTGAAGGACTATGTTCTTTTGCTCATCGTCAAAGTTGCGGAACCAAACTTGAAACGCGTTTAACTTGATTCGGAAATCGCTGACACACAGAAGATGTGGAGATATCACCTGTGAATGCAGCAAGTATGTCATCTAGCACACTTACTAGTGGCGAGATAACAACAGTGTCCACCCTGTTTATGCTTCAACAAGTTGTAGTGGTGGTTATTGGTTTTATGACACGTCGACCGTCGAGTCATGTAGCGTCGCCAATCTCTCACGCCAGTGATAAATTATTCGTTAAATAGGGTGGAAAATACCACTTTCTGAACACTCAATTGACATCTTTCTCCAAGAAGTGTCAATGACCTGCTCCATGATGTGTGCTTATCTTCAAAGTCTTTGTGTCTACTTTCTAGCAGTATCAATTTCAGATAAAGGGATTAACTATGATGTGGTATAGCATACAGTACCAGTTTATAGCATTCATGATTTTCTCCCTGTCCCAAATATAGCTCTTCCTAAACTATGAAGCATGACAAATGTACATTTGTAAGTACCTACACCATTGGCTCAAATTTGAGTCCCAAAGGCATCAAAAGCATTTTAACTGACCCTAATTCCATGACAAATTTTGACATCCCTCTGTGCCCGTTTCAGCATCTCACACCTAACGAAAAACCATTATATTAGCCCTGTCTCACGCTGATTAGTCACATGGTGCTGATTGGTCACTTGGTCGCGGGCAAAGAATAGTGACAGGAAAGACTCAAACCCACAATCCTTTGATTGTGAAATGGGCAACTTACCTCTGGACTACTTGTCCCCTTCAAGAACTTGTGAATAAACGAATGCTAGGGCACTTATGGCAAGGTGTGCATTTTTACCCTTGAAAGTGCATCAATGAGGAGGTGGGTTCCAACCCACCTGGTAGGGCCATCCAAGGTGTACACTGTCACAAGCCCTTCTGGCAAGCTAACCACCCACCCTTTGGAACCATCTGAGCAAATTTACAAAAAGATTAACATTCTATAACCCATACTTTCCAAGAAATATCTGATTCATTCATGGCAATAATTAATGGAATTATGTGCAAGTCAAGGTGTACATGATTGGAACATGTGAGATCTCTTATTTGAGAAGCATGTGTACAGTAAGAACATGCAGGTGATGTTTGTGAAAAAAAAAACTAATAAGAAACAACTCAAGTTGGGCATATATATATATACATAAATATAAGGAGCCCCTAAGTACAGATATAAAAGTATGTACTGAACTTGTTGAAGTTTACTTCAAGCTTCTTTCTCTATCATTTTATTTGGAAATCACATATAAGCAGGATATTTACTATTTGATTTCACCCCATTTAGTGTTGACATGGCAGATAATGCAGACTGCTTTGCTCATGAATGATATTTTATGTTGTACTGATGTAGGACTGGTGAGAGGCATTCAATGTTCATTTTGAAAATGTGCAACATATGGTTAATCAAATTGATTGAATTTTAGCCATGAAGAAAACCAGGTTAAGTCAGGGCAAGTTGGGTCAGGTTCATATCTGGGCTACTTTGGAAGTTCACTTCCATTTTTGGCAGGCTAACTTCCAAGCTTTGGAAATCACATTCTGATTAGGGGGAGGGGTAGCTTCCAAATTTGAGAAAACTTGACAAAATATGACTGCCTCCTATCTGGAAATTATGAACATCAGAAGTTATGGACTTTAGAAGATATGGTATGTACCTATCTTGGAAAGTGTTGGACAGTCTGGTGCACTTAATGAATCCATGGACATTACACTAGGTTATGTTAGATTATGCTTGGCTAGACTGGGTTAGATTAGGTTATATTGTCCTGCTGGTGCCCTTGAATGAGCACCATATAAAGTCCTTCAAAATGTCCCTGGCAATGCCCTATGTTCATTCAGTGCACTCAGCTGGAGGGTTTTCTCCATACTTTGGGTTTTATCTCACCAACAGTTGACTGGCAGTCAGCTGACAGTGACTTAGATACATTGTTGACATAATGATAAAGCAGATGTGAAGGATAATGCTTGAAGACTACTGTTCTTTTCATGGTGAAATGGCTACTTGTTGAGATGTAATTACTTCAACCTGAATTGTTTGCTTATATCTTGAAGCCTTCAATTTCTAAAGAAATAAAGATCAAATTAATTAAAATGGCATCAGAAAGCACCATGGAACAAATTGCTCAGGCAAAAAAATGGCTGAGGGTGGCTTCTCAAATATATGCAGGCATTTAGGTAGGTACTACATACCTATGTAGACAGGCACCTACCTACTTCAACTTATTGCAGATTTGCTGGTTCATTGATTATTTTGGCTTAAGGGCACATCAACGTCTACTGCAGATTTCCTGGTAAAGGTAATTTCTGATTTCTTGAAGTTTCTTTATTAATGCAATGTTCACAAATATGCTGAGCATGATGTGACCACCCATTTCTTACACAAATGCATACTTTTCAATTGGGAGGCTAGATAACAGTGAAAAGAATGCTTGGATTTTGGTAATATATACTAAAAGTATTGTTTGTAATAATGAAAAAGATGTAACACAACCTTACCAAACCTGGCAAAACCTTCCATACAAGAAAAGGATTTATTCTGTTATAAATTGACAATTTTCTCTTTTTGTCTCAAAAATGTTCAAATGGAAAAACCAGACCTAAGCTAGCTTTAATTATGTGTTTTTGGGTGTGAGCAACACAACTTGTACACACATTTGCCTCCATGGAGTAAATATATTGGCTAGGTTTAGGTTGTTTTTGTTTAAGTTGAAACAAAACTTCAAAAACAAAGCAAGTTTTTTTTTTTTTTTTTTTTTTTTTTTTTTTTTTTTTTTTTTTTTTTTTTTTTTTTTTTTTTTTTTTTTTTTTTTTTTTTAATAATTTTTTTTTTTTTTTTTTTTTTTTTTTTTTTTTTAATGGAGGGTTGTTTTAGTTTTTTTTTTTTTTTTTTATTTTTTTTTTTTTTTTTTTTTATTTTTTTTTGCTTGTTGTTACTTAACTAAAACCCCTTTTTTTTTTTTTTTGCATACAAGTAAGCATTTACACAGAAAATAAAAGATAAGCCAACCCCCCACCAGGGACAAACACCATGTTTTTATCCCAA
Source organism: Imbricaverruca yamaguchii (assembly GCA_034440575.1). NCBI lineage: Eukaryota > Metazoa > Arthropoda > Thecostraca > Neoverrucidae > Imbricaverruca > Imbricaverruca yamaguchii. The sequence continues at coordinate 465,769 of JAOTOL010001397.1, read as the reverse complement.
ACATATTTTACAATTCAAACACAACATGCCTCACCTAACCTAACTTACCCAAATCTACCACCTATCATAGTGCCGCAGCACCTTACCTCTTCGTGATTGCATGGCTTGCAATGCCATGGCAGGCTGCGGTATTTCCTCCTGTCGCCAACCACATCTAGGTCGATAGTTTTCATGACAAATCACCGCACCAGTGATCTTATTTATAGCAGCGCGACATACCACAACGACCAAAACCTTTGGAGGCACTAGTCACTAGGTCTCCCACTAAGTAAACATCTGCTTGACGCATTATGCTTGTAGACGGCCTTGCATTAGGAGAATGCCAACACTGCACGGGACGCGTTTCGGGGGCTACAGACGGGGATGTACAGAACTTCCAATGATTCCGAGCATGAAATAGTTCAACACTTTAAATCTACCAAAGTTTACTTCCTCTAATGGTCGAAACCCGTTAATCGGCGGTTTTTTTTTTTTATTTTTTAAATTTAAAAAAAAAAAAAAAAAAAAAAATTAAAAAACATTAAAAATTTTTTTTTTCAAAAATTAAAAAAATAATTTTTTATTAAAAAAAAAAAAAAAAATTTTTATAAAAAAAAAAATTTGATTCAAAGGAGAAAAAAAAAAAAAAAATTTAAAAAAAAAAAAAAAAAAAAAGATAAAGGGGGGGAGGTGAACAAAAAAAAAAAAATTTTTTAAAAAAAATAATGTGGGGGGGTGTTATAAAAAAAAAAAAAAAGGGGGGGTAGGGTTTTTTTTTTTTTTAGGGGGGGGGGGGAGAATTAAATTAAAAAATGGGGATTTTTTTTTTTTTTTGGTTTAGAAACTACGAGATAGGTGTGTCCCTTTTTTCGTCGCGACGGAGCTGCATTCCACCCCATGCATACTATAAGCACTCGTAGTGGCAACGGGGTTGAGGTTACAAGCGTGCACTATGAACGATTTCAGGGATGTCGTGTTCTTACTGGGGTGGCCTTATGAGCCAGGATCCTATTGTTAAGCAGAGCCTGTTGCCTGGGCCCTGGTCCTACCACCCGATCCATTAATCCAGTTCAACGACGGAATTTTGACGGAAGGTTCAACGTGCCGTCAATGCACCGACAAGACCGCCCGGTAACTTGACCCCGGCCTCGTCAGGCCAGCTGCTAACCTACCCGCCCAGCCGGGAGCTAAATCCGAGCGCGCGAAGCGGCTCGAACCCTGTGTTGCCAGGATAGGGGAGACCGGTAACCGGACAAATGTACGTAAAGCAAATGTACGTATGGCAGATGTACGTACGCAAATGTATGTAAGCAAATATACGTAAGCGCAGATGTACGTATGGCAAGTGTACGTAAGCGCAATTGTACGTATGGCTAATGTACGTAAGCGCAAAAGCACGTATGGCAAATGTACGTATGCGCAAATGTACGTATGCGCAAATGTACGTATGCGCAAATGTACGTATGCGCAAATGTACGTATGCGCAAATGTACGTAAGCGCAAATGTACGTAAGCGCAAATGTACGTATGCGCAAAAGTACGTATGCGCGAATGTACGTATGCGCAAATGTACGTATGCGCGAATGTACGTATGCGCAAAAGTACGTATGCGCGAATGTACGTATGCGCAAATGTACGTATGCGCGAATGTACGTAAGCGAAAATGGACGTATGCGCAAAAGTACGTATGCGCAAATGTACGTAAGCGCAAATGTACGTATGCGCAAATGTACGTATGAACAAATGTATGTAAGTACAGCTTTACGTAACCCAGGTGTATGAAAGCGCTCGTGTACGTATGTACACATGTACGTATGAGCAGATGTACGTAAGCGCAAATGTACGTATGTGCAAATGTACGTAAGTGCAAATGTACGTATGCGCAAAGGTACGTATACGCAAATGTACGTAACCGCAAAAGTACGTTAGGACAAATGTATCTAAATACAGTTTTACGTAATCGAAGTGTGTGAGAGCTGCACGTGTACGTATGCATACATGTGGTAACCGAACAAATGTACGAAAGTAACAAGTACGTAAGCGCTACATTTACGTACATTTGCGCTTACGTACATTTGCGCATCCTTACGTACATTTGTACATACGTGCACGAGCGCTTTCATACACCTGGGTTACGTAAAGCTGTACTTACATACATTTCCTCTTACGTACTTTTGCGCATACGTACATTTGCACTTACGTACATTTGCGCATACGTACTTTTGTGCATACGTACATTTGCGCTTACGTACATTTGCGCATACGTACTTTTGCGCTTACGTACATTTGCGTATACGTAGTTTTGCGCATACGTACATTTGCGTTTACGTACATTTGCGCTTAAGTACATGTGCGCATACATACTTTTGCGCTTACGTACATTTGCGCTTACGTACTTTTGCGCATACGTACATCTGCGCTTACGTACTTTTGCCATACGTACTTTTGGGCTGACGTACATTAGCCATACGTACATCTGCGCTTACGTACAATTGTCATACGTACATCTGCGCTTACGTACATTTGCCTACATACATTTGCTTACGTACATCTGCAATACCTATATTTGTCCTTACGTACATTTGTCCTAGAATCGGGGAGACCAGTGCAGGCCAGCGTTCCAGCCAACTGAGCTAACGGGGCGGCAAAAGCAATTATTTGTTGTGTACTATGTGGTATTTTCTTCATCGGGGAATTTTGCAACAGCCAGCAAACTTAAAAACTTTAATGACATTTCAAGTGACTTCATTTCAGGTCACGAGAATGTGAAGGTTAGAAATTGCCTGATTTCATTTAGCTTGCCTGATATAGCCATACTTAGCACGCGTTCGTCTACAGACGTTTCCCAGGCAGCGTTCACCTAGCGAATTTACACTGACTGTTCAGGGAGAGGGAGCAAACGTTCCGGGCGAACGCAGTGATGCAAATGCTAAAACGTACTTGGCTGCTTGCTTGCAATTGGAGGACATATTGAACTCCGCCTCCTTTCAGGTTACATTGGTATGAAATGAATTGACGCGAAGACGGTGCGTTGGGTATATTTAACTTATTTAACTGGCAACTGTACTTGATAAGGATGAAATTATGGCATTTTTTTCTCTGTCGAAAAAGAATGCATAAATGTGACCTAAAATCGATTAAAGTGACATATTTTACATACTCTACATCTTACATTCAATGTCCTCTTCACTGTCGCAGTCTGGGTGATGTATTGTCTGAGCCATGAGTGCTGACGTGGGCGCGTTTCCGTTTGTTTTGCCTGATGTATATATATATATATATATATATATATATATATATATATATATATATATATATATATATATATATATTATAGACGAAGATTGTACACCCTTTAAGTGATAACCTGGTCTTCTATACGTGTGATTGTATTTTCTTCTTCATCTTGAGCATCACATCAATTGCAAATGTATTATATCAGCAGATTGAGTGGCCTAAGTCTAGCATACAAACATAATTGGGGACAGGGTCGATTAACACGAGCACCGGAGGGCCTCTCACATAACACTCACGGGAGGGGGATTCGGCCCCTGTCCCTAGAATTTCGAAGGCTACTGAAGCTATAAGCAGACAATCTGGAGCGTAGATTACGTATGCAGTGAACTAAAAATGTCATGACCTTTAAGACCATGAAAGACTTTAAGGTCAAATAAGGTCGTGATCGGATGCCTCATCGCTCCGTCGCTCCGCCACACCGAAGAGGCCTTTGCGACCTGTAATACTCGCCGACCGCCGACAGGTCGGTCGATTTGGCGCCCCCGTAATTCCTAAGTTTACAAGTGGATTTTGATTTTGTGTTGCATAGGATGCGCTTATCGATTTTTCACGGTCACAAGGTTGCATTACAATATCGCCTGTTTATGGGGTAATAAATTACATAAGTTGAGAAAAGCAGGATAAGTGGGCGGATTGCGCCCCGTCCCCGCCCCTTCCTTCGGTCCTTACACCTACATTGATCCTGCAACTCTTTTCCCTCCCCCACCAATAATTTTCATAAAGCAACACCTACGGTTTAGTCGATGATCACTACTGGAAGAAATTGTATTTTTCCTAGTATATTGTTCTTTATTGGGTGATTCACGGTGCACTTTATGCACCATCACAGCTAATGGCGCCACCCACACGTTTTCGCCGGTTGGCCACGGGATTTGGAAATGTCCTGAGTGGTGCGAGTTTTAAACCCGGGACCTTTGGTACCCAGAGCTTAGTACCTTAACCACCTGACCATCCCCGCCCCTTCCGAGTATTTCTCAGTAGCCAGTATAGGTGGCATGCATACATTTTGCGTCATGTGAAAGCTTGCTTCATGGCATTTCGATAACCTTGCCAAACCTTTACACGAAGGTGCTAGTGATTGTGTAAAATGGTGTTATTTACACGTCATATCCATAGACCCTATTTAACTTAACTGGAACTCATCACGGGTCCGGCGGCGTAGCTGGTAGCGCAGCAGGTGCCAGGCGATCAGTCGAAGGTGCATGGCTCCCGGCCGAAGATCGACGGACTTTCTGTGAGGGGAATCCTTGTGATTAGTGATACTCGATTGTGACTTCGCTTGCATGAGATGATATTTTTCGTAGGGAGAAGATAAGCACGCAAATAAGTTTCGAGTCGATATGTAGCTACACGACCGGAACGAGCGTTGCATCACGTCTCAATAGGTAATATTTTCCACCTATTTCCCGCACAACTGGTGTACTGCATTCGAGGCATAAGCCACGCCTTGGTTACAAGAGGGGACGCAAAGATTATTCAAAAGGTACGGGCGGCCTTTGGAGCTCACTGCGGAACCGCGCGATGTAGGGGCGTGCGACATTTAGTAGCTGCTCACCAATATTATGGGCATCGATTAAGCCCTAAGCGATGCGAGTCTACTGGAAACGCCGCTAATAGCCAGCGGATCTGTGACCCGGCGAGGCGGCGCCTTTCAACTTCAATAGCATTGATAACCAACCAGCTTTATTTATTATTTTGCCTTTCTGTTCGCAAAAATGCTACGCATCACTTCAAAGCACTATGGCATCAAGAACTCATAGTCCGTATTTGACCCTGGTTATCCTTGTTATGCGAAGGGCAGACGAAGTAGCTTCACGGGTGGATACTCAGCGCTTCGAATTACCTTTTTCATGCACACATTGTGCTATATAGACGATAAATGGCGGAGTTGTTGGTGCGGTTGCCGCCAATGTCAGTATTATGAATTACTGACGTCCAGCGAGTTAGCATCGGTTATATATATATACATGTGTGCGTGTGTGTGTGCGTGTGTGTGTGTGTGTGTGTGTGTGTGTGTGTGTGTGTGTGTGTGTGTGTGTGTGTGTGTGTGTGTGTGTGTGTGTGTGTGTGTGTGTGTGTGTGTGTGTTGTGTGTGTGTCTTCACGTCATCCACTGATCTCATGAATCTGGTTTATCATGTCATTGGCCATCAATAACTGATTGGTTTATGGTATATAAATTTACTTTCGTTGTCCTCAGTGCACCAAAATACTGCAGTGGCTTAAACATGATGTCATTTAGAAGCATTTCAGGCAGTGCTGCTTTAGTATTGCGGCGTCATACTGTTTTTATGCAAGTGCAGTTGCGGTTTTTGTCGTTCTTCCATACAAATATGTAGAATCCATGTGGAATTATATGTATAATGGAGCATAGTAATGCCATGTACTATCAAGTTAGATCACCCTTATTTCTCGCTTCGAGAACTTGGTGGTTGCGCTCTCTAAGCCTCGATTTTATAGTCTGCTTGAGATGGCAATAGAACTCTGAGCAAGATCTGGTGTCGCTGATGTCGGCTTCAGCCAGTTATTTGCAGCTTCCTGCTGAGTCGAATTCGGATGCTGTGGCCAGTGTCTCTCCAGGAGGATAACATGGGCTCTGTTCACTGACTCGTCGCACCTGGACATCACCCATGTGAGTCCTGGACTGACTTTAGCGTTTGAGCCAAGGACCGAAGACTAGAGTCCATTTCCTCAATATTTGCTAACTGGGGAATTCCAGTTCTCCGAGCAACATTAGTGTGCGGAGGCTTTTATGTCCCTCCCTGCCTTTTTGGTTTCCTCTAATATCGGGAGTTGAGGTAAATGACAGAAATTTGCACACTTCTACATAATTAGCAAGTTTACCTTGATGCAAGAAGCTTACCTCCGTTCGTACTTGATACGTCACAGTGTCGTCATAGGTGAAATCATATGTCACTCACATGGTACAGTTTATTATTAATTAGCGCTTATCATGATATAATTACCTTTGTATTTTAAAGATGAACTATGAATGGTCAGATATCATGCATATCAGCTCGGAACGTCCCAAGTGATTGAAAGTGCGTGTAAATTTCTAAGATATACCTCACATGATGAATCGCCATCTGAAATTGCATTGACGATGTCACAGTCATAACCATAAATGATCGGAAGTTAATTTTGTGCTCAGGTATCCTCCAACTTCAGGTAGAGGTGTTCAATGTTTCAGCCTCCCTTTTGTACTAGTTCCTGAGTTATTCAGGAAAACCATGGGATGTTTCTCCCCCTCGCCTGGCATTCAAATGTTCTTACCAATGATTGTCGTTTGTGTACACGAGCAAGTCTTCTCAGGGTTCTACAGTGGCGTGCTGACTAGTGGGATGCTTTTGGTTACCTCTCAAAAGACGTGAAGGGTAATATGCTCGACAGCGAGAACGAATAGCTGCAAATACCGACAAGTCACACCTTCGCGTATATGTGCAAGTATAATATAGGTATAAAAACTAGGCGAGGGGCGTAATATGCGTGCGTAGCTAGGGGCTAAATTACAGTCGCTAAATATTCCGTCGGGGTGGCCTGAGTTATTTTCGGACCATTTCCGGATCATTTCGTCATTTCCATTCGGCCAGCAGCATATGATCTCCCTACCTGTCCTCCACAGGCTACACGTTGCCGCTGCTGGTGTCAATCTCCATTACATTGCCGGATGTTGGTGATCGGGTTGCCATATCGAGGATGGACGACGGCCGCGTGCTGACGTCGGGGCTGACGGCCTGTGCTGTGCGTCAGACGCTAATCAGGAAGACCCCATCCGTTTTATGTCACTGATGTTCTGCGATTTAAGCAAAGTATGCAACAGGCATTGTATGCTGTATAGAAGAGGTATTAACTACATTCGCGCTGCCAACTCCTGATGTCCCCGGGTGAATCTCTGTTTAACCCCATAGTAGATCGAGTGAAGGGCCTCAAATTTGGTCATTTAGCACGGTTCCTTATGGGCCCACACAACTGATGCTTGTAGCCCCAGCGGCGTCACATGCTGTCATGCGTGAGCAGTGGGGGCCGGGCCAATCTCATCAGCTTCGTGTGGGCCGGTGCCCCATCTCCTCCTGGGTGCACAGCTGAAACACCTTTTTACTTGTAATACATGGGAATTAATTTTTAAAATGTGCCTTGATAATCGCAGCGTGCGTTCTCTGGTCTGGACAATTTTCGACGACACTAGAGCTTTTCCGTGTCGTTCTCAAGATTCCCGTCAGCTCTAAACGTCTTCAAATCAGCTTTCGATGTCGCATTGCGCTAGTTTATCGTGACCTGTACGAATATGTATTTATTACGGCATATTACTAAAATACAAGGCTTTTGCCGTTCGAGGCACGTGATGGGATGATACTGTTAGTAATCTGATCTCGAATATTGTGTTGCACAAGTGTTCTAACTCGTGAGGGCAATGATTAAACAAATGGCAGAAATGACTTCAAATTGTGGCTGTAGATGATTTATGAATACCTTACTATGAATTACAGGGAAAGACAAGCATCCACAAGATAGCATTTTGTGATAGCATACTAATACGCTCCGGTAGCTCAGTTGGTTAGAGCGGTGGCCTGCACTGGTCTCCCCTGTCCTGGCAACACAGGGTTCGAGTCGCTTCGCGCGCTCGCATTTAGCCCCCGGCCGGGAGTGTCAGTTGGCAGCTGGCCCGATAAGGCCGGGGACAAGCTACCGGGCGGCCGTGTCGGTGCATTGGCGACACGTTAAACTTTCGGTCTAAATTATGCCGTTGAACTGGAGTTCATGGATCGGGTGGTGGGGCCAGGGTTCACGCAACAAGCTCTGCTTAGCAATAGAACCCTGGTTCCTCAAGCCACCCCAAGAACAACTCGGATTAAACAATTTTAAAATAATTTTTTTTTATTATTTAATCGCACGATAACAGAAAATATTCCCACAACCATTTGTTGCCTCGCGAAAATATATATAAAAACTGCGAATGTAGTGAAATATCAGGAAGGGCACGAACCGCAGGCGGCGCCGTGTTTCGGTGTCCAGTGCTCACTGCTCACTGTCGCTGAACGCACTACCTGTGAAGCGAGGACATTTCTGAGGGTGTCGGACGCAGTCAACGTGAAAGTAAAGTTATTTTATGAATCGGACCAGATCGGCCGGATGTGTCTCGGCAAGACCGGCTGTATCACGGTGCGACAGGCTGATGGAACCAAAAGTAGAGTTCAGAAAAGGATTGCTTGGGAAATTTATGTGAGATAAATGATCTATGCGAGCAGAATTCTGAAAAGCCTCGTACCGGCTTCTTAACTCGCCCACTGGAGGGGGGGGGAAATCCGCCCACCCCTCCAGTTTTTCGTAGATAACTCCAGATTTTACCGGCCGATTTACGCCATTGTTTGTGTACCTGCCAATAAATGGCCGGCACGTTGTTTGAAGTAAGAAAAATGAAAATCGACCGAAAATATTTCGACTTAGGGGTCGCTAAAGTCAAAATATTTTCTCAGCGCCAGATCACAAATATCGGCGCTGATGCGCTTCCCGTATATTAGCAAAAAGGAAGTGTTCTTGGCAAAACTAGCGACTTGTTTGATGTACATTGTCATGGTACATTGTTCCAGTCATGTCAAGTCACCGAGGTCAAGTCAGGTCAAGTTCATAACAGGTTAACACACGCCCTAGAGGGGGTATGGCGAATTCCGCCAATCCTTCCGATTTTTCGTACATAACTCCATATTGTACCGGCAGATATACGCAAAAGTTTTCGCATACCTGCTTAGAAATGACCGGCGCATTGTTTGAAGCAAGACAGATGTAAATCGGCCGAGAAGTTTTCAAGTTAGGGGCCGTTAAAGTAAAAACAATTCACAGCGCCAGACCACAAAAATCGGCGGTGATGCGCAACCCGTATATTGCCAATAGGGAAGTGTTCTTGACAACGCTAGCGACTTGTTTGATGCATATTGTTATGCTATATAATTTAAAAGTAATGTTAGGTCGCCGAGGTCAAGTCAGGTCAAGTTCATGATAGGCTAATGGAACCAAACTTGGTCAGCTGGGATGTGTCATAAATGCAAATGACCGTCATGCGATTGATGTCACATTACATGTTACTCCCTATACATTCCGAAATCTACTGTTTGTCATTGTGTGCCTAAGCGTTTCCATACTTTATTCATGTATTTCACTCCTTTCTTTGCGAAGCCGATTGTGCCGAGCCGCCCAACGGAGCAGTCGGGATGGGAGCCCGGTTCCGATAACTGGAGCAGGTAATGACCTGATAAAGTGCTCCTATATGGGTGACCTGAGGTCAAATGGCGGATCTGGCACATGCATTACATAATTAGTAATGTCCAAAACATCATTGATGCCAATTTTGGAACATTTAAACACAATCACAGCGATCCATACCAATGACAAGCCAAGCCACGCAAAACCAGAAAAGGTTGCTATTTCTACCTCATTTGACCTTGAAGATGTTGACCTGTGGTCACGAAATTTGAACACAATAGAGTTTACTATCGTGCCCATCCATCCTACGAATTTCGTTGCTCTAGCCTTAATGGGAGCCGAGAATTAGGGGGGGGGGCGGAATCCGCCCCCTCCAGTGCGCGTAATTTTCAGAGGCCCTCCAGGGCGCCTGACCTTTGTTAACCTTTGTGTTAACCTTTGTTGCTTTTAGTCCGAAGTGAGCTTCTGTGGGTCAAAATTATGTAGATATATAATCTATGCGAGTATAATTCTGAAAACCCTCGCACCAGCTTCTTAACTTTTGTTGTTCTTAGTCCGCACTCGGTGTCCATATGCATGAGCGAAAAATTACCAATGCAGTCGACGCGCCCTCAGGCACAAATCCACCACCACCACCACCATGTGCACTTATCACCAAAACCCAAAACTGCTCATATCCGCTCTCGGCCTTCCCGGTCTTAAATACCGTAACCTCCCCGATCACGCTATATGAGACACGGAAACCCGTGATTGCATGATGCACAGCTGTGAGGACTGCCCTGGCGAAGACGGGCTGATTAACTTTCTGAAGATAATCCTCAGAATCTCTAGAGCAAACCCGATATTGAACAGTTAGACTCCGCACGCAAATTTCTGAAGGAATTTGTAGATTTAGGATATATTTGAAGGCGTCTTCATTACAAAATGTTCATGGAACATGGCACTGCTCCCACGCATGGGTAAACAATGCTTACCTTGCAAACCCCTGAATACCGTCGCTGCCGGAAGGGAAGTTGTCATGTTTCGAGCCAGATTCTACGCCGAACACATGGCCCTGTATTTCTCCATTGTCCTATGACGTCACTGTCTGAACTGGTTACCGGCTGGTGCCGCAGCTTCTCCGGCACACTGCCTGTAAGTGGCCGGCCTCCTGCAGCGAACACATCCACGGCCGAACTCGAAACGGTCGTCAGGGCGATGTCCCGAGCGACTGTGGACACCTGAGCGACTGTGGACACCTGAGCGACTGTGGACACCTGAGCGACTGTGGAAACCTGAGCGACTGTGGACACCTGAGCGACTGTGGACACCTGAGCGACTGTGGACACCTGAGCGACTGTGGACACCTGAGCGACTGTGGACACCTGAGCGACTGTGGACACCTGAGCGACTGTGGACACCTGAGCGACTGTGGACACCTGAGCGACTGTGGACACCTGAGCGACTGTGAACACCTGAGCGACTGTGAACACCTGAGCGACTGTGGACACCTGAGCGACTGTGGACACCTGAGCGACTGTGGACACCTGAGCGACTGTGGACACCTGAGCGACTGTGGACACCTGAGCGACTGTGGACACCTGAGCGACTGTGGACACCTGAGCGACTGTGGACACCTGAGCGACTGTGGACACCTGAGCGACTGTGGACACCTGAGTCCGTCCCAACTGGGGGTCCTGTAGCCGCACCGGTGGGTTTAGCACGTCCCCAGCCGAACGTCTGTAGTCCGTCCCCACTGGCGGGTCTGTAGTCCGTCCCCAACTGGGGGGTCTGTAGCCCGTCCCCAGCCGGTGGGTCTGTAGCACGTCCCCAGCCGGCGGGTCTGTAGTCCGTCCCCAGCTGGCGGGTCTGTAGCCCGTCCCCAGCCGGCGGGTCTGTAGCCCGTCCCCAGCCGGTGGGTCTGTAGCCCGTCCCCAGCTGGCCGGTCTGCAGTCCGTCCACAGCCAGGGGGTGTCTGTAGTCCGTCCCCAACTGGTGGGTCTAGCCCGTCCCCAGCCGGTGGGTCTGTAGCCCGTCCCTAGCCGGTGGGTCTGTAGCCCGTCCCCAGCTGGCGGGTCTGTAGCCCGTCCCCAGCCGGTGGGTCTGTAGCCGTCCCTTGCCGGTGGGTCTGTAGCCCGTCCCCAGCTGGCGGGTTTGTAGCCAGTCCCCAGCCGGTGGGTCTGTAGTCCGTCCCCAACTGGGGGGTCTGTAGCCCGTCCCTAGCCGGTGGGTCTGCAGCCCGTCCCCAGTCGGTGGGTCTATAGTCCGTCCTCAGCCGGCTCAACTGGAGGACAGCCAGCTGGCGCGGCCGCCGATTCCTCAATACTCTTCAATGCTCCTCAATACTCGCCGCTCGACTTCGACGATCGGAGTCCTCGATCTTCCCGGGAAAGCTGACTGCAGCACCAGCGGCCTTCCCTGAGGGGATTACAAGGCAGTTGATGGCTCAGCCATTTGTCAATGCATTAATCCCGAATAATATTCGTGTTTTAATGTGCCGTATTCACAAGATTTGACAAGTTTTACCAGTCTGGTAGCAAAATCGTCAGCAGTGTCACCTAGACGCTGAGACTCCTTGCGGAGTACGCGTCTGACATGCGTAGCGCTTCGCTTGGGCAATAAATGTCCGTCCAAAATATGTAATGCAGCCTCTAGCGATTCTACCTTCACATCAACAACGGATTCAAGCTTAATTTAGTCTAGCATAGGCCACAGGCATAACGGTCAAGGTGAAAATGATTCGGGAGGGGTGTCAAGCTCGCCCTCAAACACATAGAAAACTCCACCCTGGCCCCTCGCAGAGCACCCAGTCAGGTAGGCATGCTGATTGCTGTCGGAACAGCATCCGCTCAGATCGCATGGCCAGTCGCGCATTTTCTCGTCCGTGCTGAACATTGGGGTGGGGTGGAGCAGGTGGGACTGAAATTGGCTTAAGCAGCTGAGGTCTGTGTCAAGCTAATATTACATCCAGTCTACTTGTGACTATTTTTTATCTTTGCATGACAAAGCTCCATGCACGTGGTCTGCGATTCTCACTCTACGTCGGCCTGATTTTCCCAGTCATGTTTCCATTCCCATGCTATGCCCGTGCTGGCAGCTGGCAGAACGGTAGCGGCCCGAGCCTCCCCGACCGACCACCGCCGGCCGCCGTATTGATCGAGGAGCCGCCTCCGAGAAAGCTGCCAGGCGGAAGAAATGGTCGGCCGCTGACTGCGATGGGCGCCTCCGGGAGCAGGGGGACAGACAGCTCGCGCGACAACTGCGCCGCGGCCGAGACAGCGAGCGCAGTCCCGGGGGCCACCACGTGACAGACAGTGGCTGCGGCTGCACTGGCCCGCCGGCACATCCGTCCTCGGCGTCTACCTCCTGAGGGGATGCCACGAGCTGACAGGGCCGTCTCCGACTGTCTGGCCTGGACAGGGGGAAATATAAACAGCGAGCCAGGTGGAGCATTGGGAACTGGCCGCGTCAAAAGCCGAAATTTGCTCCAATGTCTCGCAGGCCCACCAGCAAGGCACAGCGAACAAATGTGAAATTGTGGTACTTATAAACGAGGAGGAACAAGTGAATGTCATTCCGACAATAGTTTAAAGAACATTTTTCGTTTCCTTAGTGGTGTTGCTCAAATCAAATTAATTAAGCGCGTAGACACCGGCAACCACTCATGATTTGCCTGTTCACGCCTTTACACCGACGCCGCTCCCCTTTATGGGCTGGAGATATGGCTATCGACAACGACAGGCTAAGCCTAGTGAGATGACTGGTCAAGATCATTTCAAGACAAAAAAGATAAAGTACCCACGAAAATATGCTTCATGCATGTCACCTATACCAAATTTATGTTCGGCCACCCGGCATGATCACCCGGCCCAAACAATTATGTATTGACACAATTCACTAGTAGCTATGCAGGAAATGCAGACATCGACTAATGTATTATGCAACCGTATCTGGAAGGCTGAGATTGGGAACATGAAGTGGTTTAATTCGATTAATGCCAGACACTTGTGGTTTCAACATTATTTCTTGCGTGCGTGTCACATGTAATTCGTGGTGAACTTAGCATAAGGTAAGCTTAGCGTATGTCAAACGAGACCGTCCAAGACCTGGACAGAAGGAAAATGTCCGCAACACACTCGCCTACTCACGACCGCATAAGCCCGGTATTTAATCGGCTCTGAAGACAAACAGATTCAGGTTGGGTGTGAAGGGTATGACGGATCACCACCGAGCACAGCGGGCAGACGTGACGCTAGCCACGTGAATACTGAAACTGACGTGCAACATTACCCACCGTGAGCCATTTGTACTTCGTAGTAGTCGACATTTTAGCCTTCAGGATTCATTGGATACGTATACCCCTGGAACGTCTTGCGTGATATCTCAGTGGCCTGACCTGATATCGAATTGATACCTTGCACGCTTTTCGAGAGCATTATTGTTCCTGAAACATTTTAAAATGCTTGAAAAGCATACCTTAGTTACAAAGCAATGCACACGAAATCTTTCCTCCAGTTTACATTTTGGTTTGAACTCGTGACATAACCTGAGATCACTTCTTTGCATTTGTCATTTTTAGTTGATCGTTGTCTATGTCCCCATCTTGCACTTTTGGCTGTATATTTTACATTTTGTTCTTGACATATGGTTTGTATGATGTACAGATGGTCTCAAAGTACATTATAAAACCTCATTTAAACGGGATCGTGACCTAACTTTGACCTGCCGTGATTCTGACAAAAAATCAGACTTGAAGTTAATTTTCTAACACAAAATGTGCTCAATTGCCAGAAGGCAGGCCATCTATTTATTTCGTCGTGCCTGAAATGGGACGGCCTCGGGATGTTGGTTCGGTTTGCAGATCTACAAGATGTACGGGTACAGAAGGTACAGAAGGTACAGAAGGTAGTGCTGGCGACTGTCGTCCGAAGGCAAAGGCACATATTAAACTTCTTCAATGTTCAGGAGAGCTGGATTTTTCAGTAACGAGCTAGAAATAAATTTATCTTGGGAGGATATTTCAACATCAACAAGATATGACGCGATGAACAATTTGTTCATTGATTTAAAGACGATCCCAATTCTCGGCTCCTACCCACAAACAGGAAAAACGAAATGGCTCAATGCCTTTCCTTCTTTTTTTCCACCGCAGTCAGCTGCAGCAGTTGCCAGAAACAAAGGCGCATGCCGCAAGCAACAGCAGAGAAAACGTGCTATGTGCTATGCCGTCTTTTTGAGTTTAGACGCCTTGCAATCGATACGGTAAAATACGGATCATTTTAAATTACTCTCTACTTCGGTGTGTTCGTGAGTCAAAATGTCTCCTTGAAATCCTCAAGAAGTTTTATAACTCAGAAATCGCACCAGTGGTGTACCAAGAGAGGAGGCAAAGGGGGAAGCTCCCTGGGAGGTCGTGTGGCTCAAAAGAATCGCGCCGGGGTTGGGAAAAATTACGCTGGGCCACACAAAAATCCTTCCGGGCCCAACAAAATCGCATCGGGCACGTGAAACTAGCATTGAGGCCTCCAATAAGTCGCGCAAAGGACCATACAAATGTTGACGTGGGCTAACAAAATCGCGCCTAAAAATATTATGCACAACGAAATGTGTTTCTTGGCCCCTAAATATGACACTGGGGACTCCAAACAATGGAACCGGACCCCTAAACAATACTGCTGGCCCAGAGAATGTCGCGCCGGGGCCCCTGAAAATCACGCTGGAGGCCCAAGAAGTATCACAGGGGCCCCTGAAAATGATGCTGGAGGATCCTAAGAACGTGTTATACCCTGCAAAGTCCGCTGGGCTCAAAGGTCGGGCAGGGGCACCTGCAAATTCTGTTGGGGCCTAAAAATGTCGTACCGGGGACCTTGAAAATCATGGTGGGGCCAAAAAGACGGTCCCCTGAATATTACGCTGGGGCTCAAAAAGACATGTCTAGGCCCCTGAAAGTCGTGCTATAGGCCTCAAAAGTTCCCGCCCTGGCTGCTGAAAATCACGCTAGGGGCTCCACAGGTCGCAACGGGGCCTGTCTAATCGGGACCCAAAATAAATTAAGGCAGCGCAACAAAAAAAATTACAATCCGGATATGGAAAATCACCCACGGGCTCCAACAAGCGCGCCGAAAGCTTCCAAAACTTGTTGGGCCTCCTCAAAAATGTCGTGGCCACTAAAGACTCGCGCCAGAGATTCCAACAAATGGCAGCGGAGCCCCGAAAAATCTAACTGGGACACGTAAAGACGTTTCACAACCCTTGAAAATCATATTGTGGGCCAAAATGTCGCACCGATGCTCCAAAAGTCACAGCTTCATCCACAAAAATAAATTATTAACCAGAATGTCCTCTGCGGCTTCCAAGATCGTCTCAAATACCCCCTAGGAAAAAAAACGTCGAGCCCGGAAGAGAGTCGTGTCAGGGCACCGACAAAAACCGCACAAAGAGCACATAGAATCGTACGATGTACCCTGCGCGATGTTTTCGGTGCCCAAAAACATCGCGCAGGGGGCTTAAATAAAACTCGACTCCCCCAAAATCACACCGAGACTCAATCGAATAGGCACTAGCACAGGAAATGTGATCCAGAAAATGCGTACCCGAGTTCGCAAAATCGCGATAGAACACAGACATATGACGCCGGGGGGACACAAAAATCCAGCCGGGATTCTAACTTCAAGATATATCAGACGGGATCCTCAAGAATCGCGTCGACCCCAGGGAACTGGTGTCGGGTCCCCGGAATCACTCGCTTGGGCCAGACAAAAAAAAATCACGCCGGGACCCAAGAAATCCTACCGAAGCCCCAAAAATCCCACTGGGCGCCATAATGTGCATCAGAAGTCTAAAAATAAAACAGCGGGACTAAAAGAGCACAACGGGAGGCCGAAAATTTACTGGGCCCTTCAAAGCGTACCCAGTCTCACAAAAAGCGGCAGGGCCTTAAACCATGCGCTGCAGCCATAAATAAATGCACCGAGAGCTTTATAAAAATACATTGGAGTTTCACAAAGCACACCGGCGCCATGAGACTGCATGAGGGACTAAAAAACTGGTTGGGCTAAAAAAGGTGGCATAGTCCTAAAACAGAAAAATACAGGGTACTAAGTTAACATACCATGGTCTTCTAAAACGTCTCGGTAACTTAAAAACGTCTGTGCACAAAGAAAACAAGCCATGAAAAGAGCCTGGGACACAAAAATGTGCTGGGTCCCCAACACGAATTTGTCTAGAATCCATAAACACATCAGCCGACGAAGAAAAACGCAAGGGGCAAAAATATCGAGCCAGGGTCTCGGTTCGGTAGCAAATCTGGGAGCATATTGAACGAAATATGAGGTGCATCAATGCTTAGCGGGCATCAGCATTTCTTAACCACTGAAAGATATGGGAAGAAGAGAACTAACTATTGAATTGGGTTGAAAACATTTTCCCAGCGCACCCCCCATAAGAAGCATTCCATCACGTCAAATGTAGCCTAAGTCTATCATTTGCCAGCAATTTGCAAAGAGTAGAATTCCTGGCAGAAACCGTAGAACCGCACGACGTGTGGCGAACGCGCCAAAAGCGTAAGGCGGGTGTACAGATGCACGAACGTTGGCGTTGTGGTGACCTGTCGTTATGAACTGGAACGCCTGAAATTTGAAAATTTTACATTTTTAAAATAATTTGTACAGGTATAAGATCATCGAATTGAAGTATAAAAAATTTCACAGTAACCCTATACGAAGCATTCCAAGACGCCATATATAGCGCAAGTATATTATTTGACAGCAATTATCGAAACACAAGAGGTCTGGCAGAAACCTTAGACCCGCACGAAGTGTGACGAATGCACCTAATGCGCAAGACGGGTGTACACGTGTACGGACGTTGGCGTGGCGGCGACCAGGTGTTGTGAACTGTAAGCCTGCGATTGGAACATTTTACATTTTAAAGTGATTTGTACAGGTGTAATTTCAACAGTGCGAGATGACTTATCAAGGGATCAAAAAGAGAAACGTTCGAACAGGGTGGGAGAGTTTGGTTGAAATCCGGTGACCTAGAAACGTTGGGGGTATATTGCAACCCCACAGTGCAATTAAGGTGGCCACTAATTATTTTGGACAAAAAAGGGAGGTCCCTTTGAAATTATAGTGGTCGAAATTCAGGCAATTTTTTTGCTGCAGTTAGGTGAGCCCTCCAGATACGTTTGCCCCATCACCATTTTGAAGCAAATATCGGGGTACGGCACTGCAGTGACGCAATATTATATTATTGCATATATTGTGCACTGCGTGGAAAGCGAGATATTCCAATTTCTGTGGGCCTAAGATATTTCTATAAACGGATACTATCCAAGTGATTTCACAATCGGATGCTTTTGCTACATATTGCTGCAACAACCTCATCCATTATTCCTTGTGTGCAACCACTATTCATGATTTGAAGATGGGGCAGCATTTCATGCAATATATTGTATGCTGGATTGCAGCATGGGCAGCATAAATAACGCCACATGGGGTCAGTGGAATACACTCAAAGACAATCAGCACCTAAAACATCACACACAATATCACAAAACTTCCTTAATGCAAATGTCCACTTGCCTACATTTTACTTGCGAAACACATTCTCTTTAAAGGCAGCGCAAATGATCCTTATGGTCCGACATGGCTCTAAAAATATCTCCCCTGGATTATTGTGTGATATTTTGCCCCACGAAGTCGACAGTGTCGATAGACCAGTGCGACCGGCATTCCGGGAATACATGTTGCGCCAAAGTTGAACCGACTTCAATGCTATACTTCTAAGAACTGTCGGGAACAATGGCCAGCTAATTTGGACGAGCCGGGATAGTTTACCAGATCAAATGGCATATATACACCAACTGTGCATGTGCATATATGTCTTTGTGTGTGTGCATGGAACCACTCTTATGTTTTTGTATCCCATCCGGTTTCGTCTCTTGGTAAAAAAAACACATGTTATCGCCCGTGCACTGCATTACACAACTACATTACAGCGGTGTAATGATTTTCTCTACTGCATCAACACACATTACAAGGAAAAGGCAATACAATGTATTGCACGTATCAATGTACTGAGTCACAGTAAACGCAGAACAACTAACGAACAAGTGGACGTTGTAGGATAATTGATAAATCTTTGAAGGGAAACATCGAACTACCTCGGATGTCATACGAGTACAAAAAATGCGAGCTCACATGCAAGACAATAGCCAATGCCATTTTCTGCATGTAATAATGTAATAATACACATAGGACGGTCATTATATGTGGCATCACAAATGTTACTTGCTAAATGTGGAACACTTTGATAGTGCACCTTTCTCAAGAGGAAACAGGCGATTAAAGTAGATACTCAGTTTGTAATCCCGGGCGAGCTGTCGGCCAGGAGTGAGACCTGATTGTCTACTTTGATCTTCGATTTGCCCTTCAGAAAGGTGTCACACCAAAACGTTGATACTTATATAGCAACATTTGAATGCAAAATGCAGCAGCCATTCTACATCCATCCATATTGTCTGATTTCTCAACAATTTTACAACGACATGCCGATGGATCCATGTACTATCTCTGAAGCACGGCACGATTTTTCGAATATTGAAATCAACACCGCTGAAAATGACAGCCATTACTCTAAACCGCCAGAGTATACTGAGAGCGCCTATATATTATGAAGGGATTCTGCTGTAAAGCAAGAAGACGTTGCAAAAAGAAACTATACCGACCCGATAAAACTATACCGTCAATACTGTCAGTGTACCGTCAATACCGCCAGTGTACCGTCAATACCGCCAGTGTACCGTCAATACTGCCAGTGTACCGTCAATACTGCCAGTGTACCGTCAATACTGCCAGTGTACCGTCAATACTGCCAGTGTACCGTCAATACTGCCAGTGTACCGTCAATACTGCCAGTGTACCGTCAATACTGCCAGTGTACCGTCAACAATGCCAGTGTACCGTCAACACTGCCAGTGTACCGTCAATACTGCCAGTGTACCGTCAATACTGCCAGTGCACCGTCAATACTGCCAGTGCACCGTCAATACTGCCAGTGTACCGTCAATACCGCCAGTGTACCGTCAATACTGCCAGTGTACCGTCAATACTGCCAGTGTACCGTCAATAATGCCAGTGTACCGTCAGTACTGCCAGTGTACCGTCAATACTGCCAGTGTACCGTCAATACTGCCAGTGTACCGTCAATACCGCCAGTGTACCGTCAATACTGCCAGTGTACCGTCAATACTGCCAGTGTACCGTCAATACTGCCAGTGTACCGTCAATAATGTCAGTGTACCGTCAATAATGCCAGTGTACCGTCAATACCGCCAGTGTACCGTCAATACTGCCAGTGTACCGTCAATACTGCCAGTGTACCGTCAATACTGCCAGTGTACCGTCAATACTGCCAGTGTACCGTCAATAATGTCAGTGTACCGTCAATAATGCCAGTGTACCGTCAATACCGCCAGTGTACCGTCAATAATGCCAGTGTACCGTCAATACTGCCAGTGTACCGTCAATACTGCCAGTGTACCGTCAATACTGCCAGTGTACCGTCAACAATGCCAGTGTACCGTCAATACTGCCAGTGTACCGTCAATACTGCCAGTGTACCGTCAATACTGCCAGTGTACCGTCAATACTGCCAGTGTACCGTCAATAATGCCAGTGTACCGTCAATACTGCCAGTGTACCGTCAATACTGTCAGTTACTGCTACCGTCACAATTGCTCGGGCATTACTGGCACGCTACATCGCTGCTACATACCTCACTTCTCCAGATATCACTTCTAATTCAATCCACAATGCTGGATTCGTATTCGTTTATTCGTATCAATGCTTCTCCTGACACTACTTTCATGCGATGTTATCTTCAAATTACTTACTGCTCCAGACATCACTACGTTCACATCACCGCCGAAGGAACATTACTGCTACACACCGTATGTGATGCCGGTGGTCGAAGCTTCTTCTCAAACTTGGGGAGGGTATGGTGGGTACAATAATTCTGCATCTGGAATTTTTCGCATAAGTGATATGCCTAATATTAAGCTTGCTCCGAGTAGGGGGAGGGTCGGTTACTATACCCCGGGGTCTCCACATATGGACACCATGAACCATCATTCTTTTTACAAAGCACCATCAAGGTTCATCCAGAAGCTGGCGTCCATTAATCGCACGTTTTCGTAGTCCCCATCCTTAACTTACTTGTGATGTTATACACTCGAACTCATGCATAATTAATACCAGAATTCCGGAAGTACTGCATAATGAAATGTGAATAGTATCAGAAGCAAACCACTTGCTGTAGCTACCACATATTACCTTTGTATGCAAGGTGATGCATAGTGCACACCGATGAATTCTCAACG
The DNA here is from genome assembly GCA_034440575.1 of Imbricaverruca yamaguchii. NCBI lineage: Eukaryota > Metazoa > Arthropoda > Thecostraca > Neoverrucidae > Imbricaverruca > Imbricaverruca yamaguchii. The sequence goes on along the minus strand of JAOTOL010001397.1, from coordinate 444,937 downwards.
CGACGCCTTGTGGAACGGTGAGCAATTGCCGCCGGGCATGAAGTGGAGTACAGCGGTCCACCTACAAGACCAGTGCTGGCGGTTTCCTGAACTTATGGAGCAACACTACCTAGCTCCAACCCAATTCCATCCACTGTGATAACTAACAGCTCGAAACCTAATGCAAGCCAGAAAATGGATGAAAATCGAATCTACTTCTCTACGATATCATCCGGATGTTTTCCTGAAAATGTCACCTTTGTTCAGACTAGGCACATATGAACAAAACATCGTTGGGAAAAATCAACACGTTTCAGCTTCGTAGGTGAAACGATTCGGACATGGCGAGCGAAATAATTAACCCGGCATCTCCTGGTATGTTTCATACCCACGACAGCCCTGGGGGCTGGTAAAAAAGACACGAAATGTTATCTCAGGATCCAACCCTCAATCCCTTCTGACCTATGCCACAAAAAGAGAGCTGAAGTAAAATATCCTGATTAGCAGTCTTGCGTTACCTATTTTGCATCCTGTTAAGGTATTGCAATATAGGTCACGGCAAATAAGGCTGCGTTGTTCTTCCTGCCGAAGAACAATAATTACTTCCTGCTATTCTGAGTCGAGTCAAGCACAGAACTGATATAACATCTCATCGTAATCAAATATACGTTGTCTGCTCTGTATCGGAGCATGGTCAAGCCAGGTCAGGGCAAATAGTTATTTTCACTTCTGTTCGTTGGGTTTACTTATGGTGTGATATCTCCATGACTTGAGCTAACACGGAAGTAGTTTCGATGTCAGAATGTGCAAAATTGATCGGTTAATAAATCAGGTAGTGGATATTTGGTTTGGATGGTTCTAACAACATGGAGGTTCTTCGTTAAAGCCGAATGAATGTCCCTTTTGCTCCCCCCCCCCCTCAGGTTGTCAGGTAGGAGCGGAATTAATCCCTGCATTATATTGAGACGTGTGACATGAAACCTGGTACAGACGGACATGCTATTTGTGTTGACATCATACTGAGGAGAATTTCCTGAATATTTTTGTTTATTATAAATATATTTAATTCGAGTTCTTGCTGGGGTGACTTTATTAAACAGGGTCCTATTGATAAGAAGAGCTTATTGCGTGAACCCTGCCCCCACCACCCGATCCATTGATTCCAGTCGGACTGCAGAATTTTGACAGAAAGTTTAGCATTCCGTCGATGCACCGACACGGCCACCCGGTAGCTCGTCTCCGGCCTTATCCAACTAGTTGCCAACTGACCCTTCCAGCAGGGGGCCACATTCGAGTGCGCGAAGCGACTCGAACCCTGTGTTGCCAGTACAGGGGAGACGAGCGCAGACCGGCGCCCTACCCAACTGAACTAGCGGGGTGGCTATAATCTGATTCATACAGATATCTATGTAAATGTGATGAAAGGGAGACAACAAAATGAGGACACCATAGCAGGACCGTCTCTAACATGTTAGCTATGTGGGATGCATCACATATAATGGTTGAAATCCCACCTAGTGGAGCGAAAAATCACACCTAATCAAACGGAGACTCAATGGAGAAAGCAACCAAGACAAACAGTATTACATTTCTGGGAGCGGAAGTACTTTTTTCCTTGGAATGGTATGTGCTTCCAAGAAAAGAAAACGGTGGCTAGTTGGCAACGCTTATACTTAGATCAAAGCGACGAGGAAAGCCCAAAGGTGACATGTTTCTATGAAGAAAAAAGTGCTACAAATCCAGTAATTGAGTCTATTAGCAGCAGTATCACACAAATAGCATTACTTTTCTAGACATTTACTTACAACACAGAAGCGGGGCGACCCGAACAAGGCCGCATGGTACGAGTGACGAGAGCTAGCTATTCATATGCAGTTTGTCTTTAATAATGCTAAAATGAATAGACATATGAATACAGGCCCTAGACAGATGCCTTTATAAAAGGCAAGGTATGTGACATGGTGACATGTTGCTAGGTATTTCTCCCCAAGGCGACACCAGGTGCACACAACTGGAAGTGACTTGGAACAATGGCTGATATCCAGTTGTACTGGTGGGTCCAGTGGCCATGACCCCTTAGCTGTCTGTTTGACGGGGTCATTGTGGCTCAGTTCGCCAGTGAAGAGTGTGGCCAGTGGCCTGCCATCAAGCTCTCTAAGCGTGAACATGAAAAGGAAATTGAAAAGTTGTTGGTGATGCATTACACGGCTACAGACGTGCTGAAGCGGCTACCGTCATCCTTCACACACCGTGAGGTCATCATTCACACTTCACATTCATCACACCGCACAGCACTGTTACCGAGCGAGCAGTATCACATTGCAACAGTATCAAATCAGCGCACGGCATGAGTACGGCAAACGACACGGTGAACGACAGACTGACCATCAGCACCAGCAGTGCAGGAAATGCGTGTACAATCCCCGCCCAACAGTGGCCATATCTAGCCAAGAAAGCGAGGCTCGATCGGCTCCCGGACTCGCAAATATACACTAAGAGAGGGCTCGTCCAGAAGTTCTACCGTTCAGAGGCAGAGGGAACCCTGTACCGGTCACCGGCTCTCACTGGGGCGGGCGTACCGTGGAGCCATCGCCCACGCCGACGCTGCCGCGCATCCTGGACGCGCCGCCTGTGCACGGCTGAACCGTCGAGAAGATCCGCTAGTGTGAGGCCATGGTGCGCCTGCTCATTATCAGCATCAGGCACAGTGGCACAGGTGGCATGTCAGCGCCGGACGGCTGCCCGCACAGCGTGGCCGACGTCGCCTCCCGATGCCCGCCGGACGGCTGCCCGTACAGCGTGGCCGCCGTCGCCTCCCGATGCCCGCCGCATGTGCCCCTGACGTCGCCGTCGATGTCTCCGGACCACAGGCGCTTCAGGCGACTTGGCAAATGGAGGGGGTGTGTGTGGGGCGGGAACATCTGGGGAGTGCCGCTACCTACTTAGAGCCCCCGCCACTTTGCTGAAACTCTTCGAATTTCTGGCACCGTTGTTTTCAAATGGTCATTACATATTATATATATCGGAAAATATGGTTCAATTGTTAGTATTGTTTTGCATATTAATCATAGTAAGCCTATTTTGTTCCTCTTTATTAAGGGTTTTCCACCTACAGGCAGACCTCTCTGGCGCTCGGGCCCTCTCCGCCCTCATCACACCCTGACCTTTTCAGTCCTTGGCACCATGCAAGACTCTGAAGGGCATCTCAGCTCTGAGGATGGTCTCCGGTATTCCTGGCGCCCATTGCCAGTTCTCATGGACTCCAGTAGCTCGCAAAGGCCCTGATCCGTCAGGTGCCCACTCTAAAGCTCAGAGACATCCCAGTCCAGTGCCATCGGGCTCTCGGAGACCCTACTCATTTGCCAAGAGCAATCTCCAACTTTCATGGTTCGTTCCCGGTCCTCGACATACCTGCCTAGATTCCAGGGTCCTCCTGCGGCACCGAGACATGTCTCGCAATTTCTAGCGGCTCTCGACAGACCACCGCATTTTCAAGGCTAGCTCTGAAACTAGCCCTCGGTATTCCTCACAAACAACGCTAGCCCTTGGGGGCTCTCTTTACATCTAACGGGCCCTGTTCTTCTCATCGGGACCCCTTTCAAACCTGGGCATCCAAGTACAGCCAAATACACTATAGCGATCAGCGACCATTTTGGGCCCACCCTCTCCAGCTGTTATGGGCCATTCCCAGTGCTTGACAGTGTTTCTAGCTCCAAGGGCTAGAAACACATTAGGGTCCGCTCTCAACCTCAAGAGATTCCTAGTTCAGTCTTCTCTGACTCTCAGAGACGTAAACCCTTCAGGGCCCTCTCCTGCTTTTAAGGGCCATCAGAGTCCTCGATAGCCCTGTCTATCTCTCATCTCGGGGAAATTTCAGCTCTGAGATAGGCCTTCACAAGCAATCGTCAGCTCCTAGGGGTTCTGGTTAACAACCAGGGACCCTTTCAAACCTCAGATAACCCCAGCTATATCTGGCTCCTAGGTACCCTGTTTATTCCTCAGGGCTCTCAGTGCCTTGTTTGTTCCTCAACTGTTAAGGTTCAATTCCAGCCGATACTGTTCTTTCCATCTCACTTGGGCGTTCCAGCTGAAGCTCTCGGGCGGGCTCTTTCTTGTCTTCACGGCTCTCGTCAATCCTCAGGGTGGACATGTTCATGGTTCAAGGGCTCTTTCCGCACAAACTGGTATATTCCCTTTAATTTTTCATCAGTTAAATATCTGCCCCTATGCCCTGAGGGTTCCTTGTGGGGCCCTGAAGGCGATCGCCTGGAGGGCTCCATCGGACTCACCAGGGGTGGTCTCCCCCCCACCCGTCGGACACGCCAATACTTGTTAACAGCTCGAGGCCTTTCAATGGTCTTAGAGACCATTTACGTAGCACCGGGAACCCTCCGCTTTTGCCCGAACCAGCTCCATAACCATATCTGCCCCATGCTATTCTCGATCCATGTCTGTGTGTGCATCCCAGTATATAACGGCTCCACAAACATTGATGCACTCCGGTCTTGTCATATCTTGCTCATGCAGCAGTGCAATATTTCCCTGGTCTGCTGACGGCAACAGAAAACCGCCAAGGTCATACGTTAAAACAATTGGAATGCCACGCCATTAAATGTCTCGCCAGAATCATGAATTATATGGAAGAATGACTCTTCAATTTAGTGCATCCTTCTTCCAACATTGCTAACAACAAACTGCATGCAAAATGTAATCCAATGTCAGAGTACTAATATTGCTTTTATAATTGAGCCATTTACATGAACTGCACTGTCGCGAAAGATACTATTGCCCAGTCTCTGCTCCTATCGTCGTACTCTGCATTGATTTCTCCATATATATATATATATATATATATATATATATATATATATATATATATATATATATATATATATATATATATATATATATATATATATATATATATATATATATATATATATATATATATATATATATATATATATATATATATATATATATATATATATATACATATGTATATACATAAAAATACATGTACATACATAAACACATATGTACATATATATATATAACATATATATCGCTTCTGAAAATGCTCTAGCTATTCGAATGCGGTCACCCAAAGCTCCTCCAATGTCATTGAATATTAACATACTCTAAGCCCCGGGGTTAGACTCCTTTTAATCAACTTTAACTTTATCAGTACTTTTAATACTGTTTTCTTTCAAAGCTATGGCCATGCCCCAACCTTCATCTCACGCCTATAATTATTGTTTGCGATATAAATCAGCGGCTTATCATTGGTATTCATCACTGTCAATTTGACTACGGAATTACTGCCACCTCGACCACAAGCATGCACCGATACACGTACCCCGACACACACACACACACACACACACACCAGGACATCTCGGCAAACAGTCGCTCGTTGATGAATAATACATGTTTGTGCGTGGACTGGTGGGTAGGCCGTGCCGGCCCTGCCCGGCCCGGACCCGCCTGTCGCCTCCGACGCCCCGCCGCGCGCACATGTCGGCCGTTGTCGGCGACGCGTGCCGACAATGGCGCCACTCATCGCTCCATTCTTCCGGCAACGAGACCCCGGATTAGCGCCCCATCCGACGACACCTCTGGCCGCGCCGCCCCTCGTCCGGACCCCCCGGGACACGCCCCCGGCTGATGCGCTTTCAACACCCCTCTATCTGTTACTGTACAAAATCCTGCGCCCCTCATTACGCCCGACAAATCTATTACGATTCTCCTGAGTCTATTAGGAGCACATTAATAGTTTGTCCGCACTTTAAAGGCCCGGCCGTCCCCTACTCCCCAGCCATCTGTTACCTTGTGGGCCGGGAGTAAAGCCGACGGGCGGCCGCCGGGTGCACACCACTGCGGATTTGTGCACTGAAGCACAGACCGAGGCACGCTTAGTCTTGGCGTATGCGTCCTGCAGTAAGCCGACTTACCAGTTGACAGGTCCAAGCTTTGACCACTGGCTCCTTGAAAGCACCCATAGACACGCGGCAAGGCGGTGGTGACGCTGCGGCCCGGCTTCCAGCCAAAGCGCATCGACTATTAGCGCTCTGCCACCTGCGCAATCCTTGCCGCATCGACCGCCAATCAGAACGGCGTCACCATGGTAACGGGAAGAAGCCATTGCGATCGCCGGCAGGGCGGTGACTGCAAGTACGCCTGTCTGTGAATGTAATGGTCTTGGCAATGTCGTGAGGAGAAGGAGACAGAAGAGCGAAATGTGCTCCGAAGTCTGTACGCTGTGCTTAGGGAGGTATATCGTAGTAATAATTCGTACTTGTAGGCGGATACAGGGATGTGACTTCATATGTCATCGCGAGTGCAAGTCGGAACACTTTAAATATATAAATATAGGTAGTCATAGTCATAGTCAGATTTATTAAGGTCTCCACAATAATGTGGCTTTTCAGCCCTCTCGTCAATACATTTCTATAAAACTACATACATAATCCTATTTCTCATGTCAATAAACAAGAGTCAATTCAAAATCATCTAGACATAGATCACGCTTGATCACCTCGTGATCGTCCGATCACCCCGTGATCGAACGCGCCTCCAAACGGCTGTTCCAAACTGCGTGTTAAAGTGAAAGTAAAGCCTTCGAATGCTCCTCTGACGCCCTACTGCCCTTCAGCTCACAGTTCCGCCGGCTTGGTGGCGCGGTAACAACAGCTGTTTGCACCGCTCCTACAGAAGAAATTGGAACATACTGTTCAACGGAGACGCAAAGGGCATGGTGACAAGTCGCGAGGTGATAAGGGCATGGTGACAAGTCGCGAGGTGAAAAGGGCATGGTGACAAGTCCCGAGATGATAAGGGCATGGTGACAAGTCGCGAGGTGATAAGGGCATGGCGACAAGTCGCGACAAGTGCGCTGACGGTTTCCAGGCTGAACCGGCATCACATATGCTGCCGTCCGTCAAACCCTGCGCCACACAGGCTGCCGTCCGTCAAACCCTGCCCCACACACGCTGCCGTCCGTCAGACCCTGCGCCACACACGCTGCCGTCCGTCAGACCCCGCGCCACACAGGCTGCCGCCCGTCAGACCCTGCGTCACACACGCTGCTGTCCGTCAGACCCTGCGCCACACAGGCTGCCGTCCGTCAAACCGTGCCCCACACACGCTGCCGTCCGTCAGACCCTGCGCCACACACGCTGCCGTCCGTCAGACCCTGCGCCACACACGCTGCCGTCCGTCAGGCCCTGCGCCACACACGCTGCCGTCCGTCAGACAATGCGCCACACACGTTGTCGTCCGTCAGACCCTGCGCCACTCACGCTGCCGTTCGTCAGACCCTGCGCCACACACGCTGCCGTCCATCAGACCCTGCGCCACACAGGCTGCCGTCCGTCAAACCGTGCCCCACACACGCTGCCGTCCGTCAGACCCTGCGCCACACACGCTGCCGTCCGTCAGACCCTGCTCCACACACGCTGCCGTCCGTCAGGCCCTGCGCCACACAGGCTGCCGTCCGTCAGACAATGCGCCACACACGCTGCCGTCCGTCAGACCCTGCGCCACACACGCTGCCGTCCGTCAGACCCTGCGCCACACACGCTGCCGTCCGTCAGACCCTGCGCCACACACGCTGCCGTCCGTCAGGCCCTGCGCCACACACGCTGCCGTCCGTCAGACAATGCGCCACACACGCTGTCGTCCGTCAGACCCTGCGCCACACACGCTGCCTCGTCAGACCCGCCAACCGCCGTCAGGCCCTGCGCCACACAGCTGCCGTCCGTCAGACCCTGCGCCACACACGCTGCCGTCCGTCAGACAATGCGCCACACACGCTGCCGTCCGTCAGACCCTGCGCCACACAGGCTGCCGTCCGTCAGACGCTGCGCGCTGAGTCCAAAAGTGAGCGGTGCGGTCGGTCGCACTTCCATCTTCCCACAGGTGTCACCGCAGAACTGTCACTCAATTACTGAGAACAGCGCGACTTTGCTGCTGCGCCAAAACTAAGACCGGTCTCAGCGCGACACGGTCAGATTGCGACTGCAAATACTGCAACGCAACTCCACCAATTTAAGAAACCATATTGAAATGAAGACGGTGAAGTAAGCTCTTGATTTTGACACAACAAGAAATAATAGACTGTGATCTTGACACTGCTTGACATTCCTGGTGTGCCTCCATCGCTTCTCATCTTGACACCGCAATTAATCAAGCGCTGGCCGACTCGCGGCGATTCGGCTATCCGCGAATCCGGTAGCATTTTTGCATCCTTTGGTTATGTCAGGACCCAGTTGGTTAATCTTTATGCAAAATCAGCCTGCAATGGATAGCTAATAAGATGACCGTGAGTGCAAATCGGCAACATCCACTGACATACCTCGGATGTCTTGGAACTTGGTAGGCACATTGATGTCTAGATTGATGATGATGATGACTGATCCGATGAATCTAGATTACCCCCCCTAGGAGGGGGGGGGGTAATCTAGATTATACATTTGGTAATTTATCTAAATTTGATAAGCTGGAGAGACCTCTGTCAGATCTGATTCATAGTCAGTTAGACTGAGGTTCAATGCGGTTAAAAGCCACAAATTAGCATTGAGGATGATTAACAGTTGGCTGTGCTACAGTTTAGTGGTGCCAGTATTCATCGGTGGCGCTCAGCCAGGACCTGGTGCTAAGTACCCAAGGTGTAGTGTTCCATCCTTGACCCAGCAGCAAAACAAGTGTGTTCAGCGCACTTCTCTTACTCACTTCACATCTCCTTATAATTGTACACCGTGAATAGATGGGGAATGAATAAGCATTTGGCTGGTAGGCGTGCAGATTGTGGTCTGTCAATTGCTAGAATGCTCTACTCAGCAAGTTTTTTGTGTGAAAATATTTCGTTTTTCTCCTGGTTATTACCTCAATAAGCCAATTAAGCAACCTGGTGAGCCGAGTGTACGGCACATTACCTCCCCTGGCCTGCCACACCATTCATGCCGCACCGGTCGGCGCCTGGTGCCGGCACAATGGCCGACAGACACCTGCCCCCGCGCCATTGTGTGGCGCGCAGACAGGTGTCTGCGGCAGCGGCAGATGCCGGTCGCCCCCGCTCCCGCCGCCGGCCGCCGCCGACCGCCGCCGCCCGCCGCCGCTCACAAACCAGCCGCGGGCCAGAGCCGCGCTCGGCGCGCCCCATCCGCCGCCGGCGGCCAGGCCGGCTCCACACTGCTGCTGCCAATCGACCCCGACGGCATGTCCAACACCGCCGTCGGGGGCGGCGTACACTCGACGACTTCTCACATCATGTGCTGCATCAAACACGAGTGAAACCGGTTGGATTGTCAGGGATGGGACCGCGTCGCTTGTGAGAACGCCGCGCACATGCTCAGTTATCAAGGATATCCGAGAATGCAAGAAAATGTTGTGGACCAGGAATTGCGAAGCGTTGTTATGCTCGAGTAGTGTTTTCATAATAAGGGGACAATGTCCATAATATAGGGGCTAGTGATCGTTGGTTCCGTTTGCACCGTTTTGGCATGTGGTTTGATTTCTGGCTATCGTTCTTTTTTAACGGCTACTACGAACCATTGTTCGGGAAGTTCCGCATTGCCCGGGAATTCGCAATTCATCTCTTCCAACAACAGCCTAGCATGGAACTGAACCGACTGAACTATCCAACTGAAACTGACTAACTAGCGAACTAACTAACTAAAAACACTGATAATTTCACATACCGGGAGTGTACTAAAAGCGTCTGGGTCTCGTAATGTGATGGTCTCGGGCCGAAACAGTGAACATTGACTCTGTTTGAATTGATGAGTCTGATTGAAACAGTGACCGTGATCTGTTTTTCCATATTGGGCAGTATCACGGTATAAGGAAGTTGCGTCTTTATCCGGCATTTTTTACTCGTCCATGACAGCGATGGATTAGCAGCATGCCACAAAACCTCAATTTTTAGCGGTTCGTCGGGAACAATAGACGCGTGGCATACACACGTGCCAGCGTTTAGTGATGAAACGTGCCGGGGGTCGGTCATAGGATGACACGTGTCAGCGCAAGGGCACAATTCTCGCCACGTGCTGTTGATGCCACGTGCGTTCAGTAGCTCAGCGACACGTGTTGTCAGTTGTCTCGATACGAAGGGCTTCGGGGAAAGCTGAATGGTCAATGCGCTCCTGGAATTGGGGCGTGGACAGGAAATTAGCAATTTCCAAAGAAACAGCTGACGTTTTTACGTTCAGGGAAAGATGGGGACGAACTTTGAATGAGAGGGGAAAGCTTTTGACGACGCGCAGCTGCCGATAGAGGAAATAGTCGTAGCGGCAGTTTCCATATGCTCCGCCACTGCGCGGAAGACTCCATGAAAAATATAGGTTCTTACTTATGAATGATCCAGTCTCCATGTTTAATGCTAATATAAGTAGCGTACTTTTCTTTTAAGCTGTGCTATCAAGCCAGTATTCGCGTTAAGCCAGCCATTTTATGCAATCGTGCTAAGAAACAAAATAAGACAACATGGTATAACCTATGAGGATCGTGGTATCCTAAACAGACATGCCGACAGTATGAGTGCCCCAAGTGACACCATTCATGGCCTTGACTAACCGTTAGTGGTCTACCTGCAAAAGGTTACCTACTTAAATAAATAAGCTTTCCTCACTTGATTATCCTTGGTGGAAAATAAGTTGCATTAATTAAAGTGGCAGTTTATAAGGAAGAATAGACCAAAGGCCGATAAATGGCTAGTCATAACAACTGCATTTTGCTCCGTATCATGATCCAAGAATGAATGGCTGTTTCGGAATATGTCTATTTTATATAAAGCATGATCATTTTAGCTCACTTCATTAAATACCATAAGATATTCTTCCAATCTAAAATAATTTAACTCCACCTAAACACACCTAGCCTTTCCTACATTGCATCGTGGTGGGGGATGATTAACAAAGAGGTAGGTTTTTATGAAACATGAGTCAGAATCTAAGATATAGCATGGAGAAATACATGATATTGGTCAATTTTCGAGTTTAAAGTAATGGAAGTCAGCACCGATGAACCAGGTTCACATCATTACGTGTCGTTTTCTACCGTGTTGCATACCGTATGCGGCATTTCCTATTGCGTGTCCTTTTCTACCTACCTTTACATCGGTTTGGAACTAATCAGCGCCCATGCCATTTACACCATAGCAGCCCGCAACCACCATCCCGCAACCGCAAGCCCACTACCGCCAGCCCGCCATCACCATTCCGCCACCACCATCCCGCCACGACCAGTCCGCCACCACCATATACTGCAACCACAAGTCCACCACCATCAGCCCGCCACCACCAGCCCGCCACCACCATTACGCCACCACTAGTCCCCCACCATCAGCCCGCCACCACCATCCCGCAACCACCATCTCACCACCACCAGCCCACCGCCACCAGCCCGCCACCATCATTCCACCACCACCAGTCCGCCACCACTAGCCCACGACCACTAGCTCACCATCACCAGCCCACCACCACCAGCCCGCCACCACCAGCCCGCCACCACCAGCCCGCAACCACAATCCCACCACTAGCAGCCCGCCACCACCAGCCCACCACCACCAGCCCACCACCACCGGCCCGCCACCACCAGCAGACTATCACCAGGAGATCACCACCAGCCCGCCACCACCAGCCCGCCACTATCAGCCACCACCAGAGGGTGGACAAATGGAGTATTGGTGGGAGACCAATCGGAACGAAAAGTAATGTTTTAAGTACAAAAGAACAAAATCGTCTACCTTCCACTGAAAATAGTCAGGGGATAGATTACACTTTAGCGAAGCTTGATGGACATGTCCAACATCCTCTTAAAAATACACCCGTGCATAAACGGCAAAATAGCATTGGCGCTGCGAGATCAGCAGCCGCAGCAGTCAGTGTCATGCGGGTTAGTCTACCCTGCCAGTTTTGTGGCGGATCCCCGCGATGAGACTCTGCTCGCAAGTGAATCTGACGGTCAGTGGTTACCCTGCTAGTGTCAACGGTGGCTGCTTTGGATGTGCGCGCTTCCAACATGTGCCACCGAGTAACGTCCATTTTCAACCCTGCATAGCCATATAGCACCATTCAGCTCAGCGTAAGCCGTTGTGGGTCAGGGTTCATGAGCGGCTGCAGGAATATAATGGTGCGCACGGGCCAACAACGACGGATCCAAGTTTTAAAAAAATGGCTGTAGAGTGCATGTGGCGTATGGTTTCCTTTGGGGAATGAAAGAGTCTGGGATGAAAATGCACTGATAACAATTTCAAACGAGATAGGTAGCACAGGCTGCAATATAAGCGACAATTCGAAGCACATTCGGTGAAGTAGTCGAGGTGAACGTGAGTGAAGGGGAAGCCGCCCTCCAGTGGTCCGAGGGAACCTTCTAGGCGACCGCCTTGACGCGTAAGGATCCCTGAAAGCGTAGGCGCAGAGATATAGCCGAGGAAAATGTTAAATGGATCTAACAGATTGTGTGGAAAAGACCCATGAGACCTGAAGATAGTCATCCCGAGGACTGGCAAGGACCATAAACACAAAAGGGTGGAATGCCCGTACCAGCTAGAAAGAGACGTCTTGGCTGGAAAGAGTCCCTAGCAGCTGAGGTATAATGAATGCCTTGGGGTCTCTGAGGAATCAACGGCTCCTGAAATTCAGCGAGGGTTGAAATGCTTTTGGGGCTTGAATGTGCCCCTGGTGAATGACCAGAATCCCTAAGGGCTGAAGAGAATAGTGAGGGCCTTTTTAGAGCTCGAGTACTTCTGCGATGAGACCTAGACAGGGCTATCGAAGACTGTGATGAGCCCCTAAAAGCAGGAGAGAGTCCGAGGGATGCACGGACCTCCTGAGAGCGAAAGAGAGTCCCTGTCGACTGACGATTATTGTGAGGAATACTGAGGATCCGCCTCAGAACTAGAATATCTCTGAAGCCAAAACGTTATCGGTAAATGGGAAGAGCCCCTAAGAGCTTGGGAGTGTCCCTGAGGATCAAGCGAGCCCTCTGAGAACTAAGGAGGGTCTCTAAAGCTAACGATCGCCGTGGAAAATACTGAGAACCATCCTCAGAGCTAGAAAATCCGTGAAGCTAGGAAGACTGTGGACGACTCCGAAGGTCCCCCAGAATATGGGAGGGGCTTTGACGATTGAAAAGGGCCGCTGAGCGCTGCAGAAGACTGGGCTGAGAAGCCCAAAAGGTTTGGTAGGAGCTCCTGTGAGACGAACAGGGCCTAAAAGCCTAAAATGAAACCCCTGAGAGCCTAAAATAGTTGTCAAAGACTAGCAACGAACGCTCCTGCTAACTATAGAGAACTGGACTGAGATGCCCCTGAGGTTTAAAAAGACCACTGAGGGATGAACAGGGGCCCTAAGAGCTTGGGAGACTTCCGAGAGCTGGCGATGTTTGTTGGAAGCTGTGAGACTCGTCTCGAAGCAAGATGCCCCTGAAAACTATACAGGATCGTCTGAGACTGGATGGGTCCACAACAACTGGATGGCTCTTCACAGATGGATAAGGCCACTGATAGCTAGAGACGTCTGGTCTGGGATATCCCTGAGACTGGAGATGGCACTGAGGGATGGAGCTGGAAGGACCCCGAAGGACTAAGAGAGTTCTCATGAACTGACGATGGTTGTGAGGATTACTGAGTACCCTCCTCAAAGCCAGGATGTCATTGAGAGCCAGGAATGCAGCCGAAGACTGGGGAGGGCTCCTAACACGGGAATAGGGCGGGGGGAAGAGAGGCACTGAGTGCCAAAAAGATCTGCCTGAAAGCAGGGATATCTTCCAAGGTTGGACAGAGCTTCCTGAGGGCTGATCAGGGCGTCCAATGGTGTATAGAGTTTCAAGTGTTGATGAGGACGACTTAAGGACAGAGAGGGCTTGCAGTGCTCCTCTGTCTGACTGTTGCATATGGCCCCACTGAAGGCAACATATGTGCCTTGGTGAATGGCGAGAACCCCCTGGGAGCCTGTTTCAACTTCCGTACGGGGGTAGGGGTGGGGGTGACACCGGTCAAGCAAGAGCGATCAATTTTCCAGATCCTTTGTGTTGGATATATCTGGTAAGGCTTGTTGTAGGACCTTCCCCTCAAGCCGATGAGATTGTGATTATTTACGCCACTGATATTCATGCCTCTTTTTAAGGAATTGATATGAAGGTATTGGGAATAATGCAACAATGCACTATTTCCTACGAACGTCCACTTAAATCTCTGGAATTTGTTACATAAAAACAGCACTTGTTTTCATTAGGAGTTGTGTTAAGGAATTAGCATAGGTGAATGAATACACATAGATAATGACAAGCATGGTTACGATTGGGTAGGTCAGGTTGGGTAAGAATCACACTTGCCAACCATCTTCCGCTTTATGCATACTAGAGACACAGGGAAATATTACTTACGAACCAGTATAGCACAGAGCTTTCATCACACCTTATTGATCAAATTATTGTACATGCTCAAGTACATAAAGGTAATAGTAGGCAAGCAGAGTGATGTGGCCTTTATCTTAGGGAATGACCCGGAAATGCTTGATATATATGTATATATATATATATATATATATATATATATATATATATATATATATATATATATATATATATATATATATATATATATATATATATATATATATATATATATATATATATATATATATATATATATATATATATATATATATATTGCCTCCTTTCAACAGAACCATTCAAGCAAAATGTGTGCATCTGTTTGATACCCAAAGATCCTAGGAACAGTCCCGATGACGTCGGGTGATCAGGTCAAGTTATATTTATTATTATATCAAGTAAGGTCAAGAAGCATGCATAGACACTGAAGCAACGTGGTAAATTATCCAGCTTCAGATATTATGTTTATATTACAACATGAAGTACCTGCTACCCGCTTTCATTTACACCTTACATAAGGATATACGTGCCTACAAAATACATACACAAATGGGACATCAGCCCACATCATAAGGTGTATAAATTCTGTGCATTCACACCAGTTCACGATTCAAGATGCCATGAACGTCAACCAATCCCTCGGAGGCGCAGTCGTCTGATCCGCCACAAAGCGGCTGATTGATGCTTTCATCTGTGAGTGTATGATGTGTGGTGGTAGTGATGAGGGGGACGTATGTGCATGGGCGCGCGTGTGAGTGTATGTTAGAGAGAAGAGTCAGGGCGAGAACGAGTTCGAGAGCGAGTTCGAGAGTGAGAGCGAGAGCGAGAGCGAGTTAAAAAGAAAGAAGGAAAGAGAGAGAGAGAGAGAGAGAGAGAGAGAGAGAGAGAGAGAGAGAGAGTGTGTGTGTGTGTGTGTGTGTGTGTGTGTGTGTGTGTGTGTGTGTGTGTGTGTGTGTGTGTGTGTGTGTGTGTGTGTGTGTGTGTGTGTGTGTGTGTGTGTGTGTGGATAGGGAGAGGAACGGTTGTGCTAGGCATACAGGTGGGTGTACATGTCTGTGTTTGTGTAAATGTGTTTATGTGCTGCATAATTGCTATCGGCGGTGCACGAAAGCGCTTTCATCGGGTCCAGGATGCCGTTGCTGTGTTTAGTGGTGGCTTGTTGTTCCTGATCCCAATTGATTCGGCGATTTTGATCTCTGCAACGTATTCGCAGACTGGTAGACTACAGACATTCTAGAAGTTAGCAAAGACGTTTCCGAACTCGATATCACCAAATAAGAGAGATCAGGAACAACAAGCCATTATTAAACACAATGACGTCACTTTTATCTCTGACGATGCCGGTTCCATACACCCGAATGCAGAATATCTGCATTCGGCAAGTATGCAAGGACTTTGCCGAGCTGAAATTAACCAAATCAATAGAGATTAGGAACAACAAGCCATCATTAAACACAATGACAGCATCTTCTTGGATCCTGATCAAACCGGATTCATACACCGCCTAAGGCACACATGTAGCACAAGCACATTATCACTCGCACAGACACGTATGCACACCTGTGACTCATGCACACCCGTTCCTCTTCTTAGTCCTATATCTTTCTCTCTATCTCCTCCACCTCTCTCTCTCTCTCTCTTTCTGTATCTCTCTCTCTCTCTCTCTCTCTCTCTCTCTCTCTCTCTCTCTCTCTCTCTCTCTCTCTCTCTCTCTCTCTCTCTCTCTCTCTCTCTCTCTCTCTGCATTTTCTCCCTCCATCTTTCTCTCTCTCGCTCTCGCTCTTTCTTTCATTATCTCCTTCTCTTACTCTTTCTCTTGCTCTTGCTCTTCTCTCTCACATACGCTTTCACGCACGCTCGTGCACGTAGGCCACCTCGCCATCCGTCACACACACACATAGACGAAGCACCGATCAGCCACCCTGTGATGGATCAGCCGACTGCGACTCGACGACGAGAGATTGACTGACGTGCGTGGTAACCTGAATCGTGAACTGGTGTGAATGCGAAGGAATTGCGGTACATCTTCATGCTGGCTCATGTTCCGTGTGTGTGCGACTATTGTAAGCATGTATACTCATATTTTTGACCTTTTGAAACAAAATGGTTACTGCTGACGAGGGTTCGTGGCCGAAGTATATCCAGTGTTAATTCGGCTCAAATTTACGTTATACCAAGATAATAAGAATATTTGGCGTTGGTTTCTTGCTTATAAGCATGATCAGCGAAGCACTGCACTTGATCAGTTTCGGACCTGGTGTTTGGCCTAGGGTCACGCTTCAGCATTGCATAAATTGATAAAACGATCACTTTAGCCTTTCCCTAAGCATACACTGCTTGGAAAGCAATTCCAATGGGAGGTCAAATTAGATGAAATAAGCTCAGATCATGCGAGGTTAGGTCATTTCAGGCCATTGGCTGGACATCCAATGCAATGTCGCATGACGCAGGTGGTGGCGAGACCGAATTCAGACATAACTTCAAGAGGAACAACATTCTGTATCAGTTAGATTTGTGTAGAATACACATGCTACTTGGCCTGACCCTGTCACAGACCTCTTACACATATTTAAACCCAGAATGTTTATTATATGCTCTTTAACGTTTCGGTGTGAATGATGATCACAACATTTAATTTCTGCCATTCAACACGGCAAAAAAACAGAAATTAATCTGACAACTGGTCATTAACCTTGGTATTGGTTGAAATTTCGAGATAGCAGGTTGTTTGTTTTGATGGAAGAACAGCATGATTTGGTTCGATGCGTATGTGTTGCAATTACCCCGAATGGTGATAATTGGAATATTTTGGAACATTGTTCACTTTGACCCTTCCCAGGTCAATTATCTTTGATTCCCTATACCTGAAATTTGTACGAGATATACAAAACTGATGCATTAGAAACTATTTCAAATTTGTTTGCATCTACTCATTCGGGTGCCATCCCGAAAAAAAAGTTGAGAAATGGTTCTAGTGAGCCTGCACCCCCCCCCCCCCCTATCCCTCCCGGGTCGGGGCAAGGGCTAAACTATTTCTCAATCTAACAGATAGCAGAAGGAAGAAAGTTTGTCAATGGAAATGAGTTATTGTATTGCAAGCTAAGCGAATAATATTTATAGCTTCCCTAGAGAGCTTAGCTTCCCTGTATTTTCCATACTAGGATGTCTTTTGTTGGTTGTTTGTCGCCAGCTAAACGAAATGTGTTTTCTGGTTATTATGAGCTTGCTAGAACTTGATTGCAGGTCCCGTATTAATAATGCCAGCGCAGTGCGCCTTTTTCACATATTTATGGTGTTTACCTCTTGTGTTTCAGTGGTTGTGCGGTGCCAAAAGCAATGTTTCCTCTCTAACTGATCCCGACATACGCCCTTCATCAGCAGGGGTGCCTGTCGCTCCAGCACCACCACTAATGACAGTTCAGGAGGCCACGATGGTGGACATTTGTGCGCCCGCCATATCTTTCAACTTACGAATGCAGGAGAATGATGGCTTGTAAAAGCACAGCAGTTGATAAATACACCAAGGCATATCAGTGCAATGGGGGTAACTGGATGTCATTCTAGAACTACTATGTGCAATGTGCATATTGAAAAGGCAGCTATTGCACATGCATGTTACGGGGTAATATTCGCAGCGCCAATCTACCGCGCAATCGGAGTTCGCCAACCTTTTGGTTAAAACCACAACGTGCGTAACGTCCTGGGTGTTACGGAAAATATCTGGAAAAAATATTGGAGCTCTGGAAAATATGAATGCACCTCGACATGCTAGCTCATGTCGGGGTGCGTTGTAGTACCCGTACTGGAAGATAGTATCCTTCCTCAGTCTTCTCCATTGTCCATCCCTGATACGTATCATGATATTTTGTTTTCTCGAAATCTTTCTAGTCAGCAACACGGAAACTTTAATGCTAACCAGCGTTGCGGCAATCGACACACGAAGTGCGCCGCTGAGGTGTGTCCGGAGTCACAATGTTGCCATCTACCGGTCGCTAATCAAAGCTTTCCATGTGTGTCCCCCATTGGAAGTTAGCTTCTAAGAATTGATATATTAGGCTAGGTTATATTAGGATACCTTCAGTTCTTATCCGGGCTGCTTTGTAAGTATGCTTCCAATTTTTGAAAGTTAGCTTCAAATATTTGCTACGTTGCGGACTTTGGAAGTTCTGAACTTTCGAAAATACGAACGCGTAATACCTGGGCTGATTTTGAAGTTGACTGCTAATTTTTAGAAACCAACATCCAATTTCGAAGTTATAAACGTTGAAAGTTAATAACTTTTGAAGATATGAACGCCCACTTAGTTTTACTGGAGACTGCGCTGGTAGACTAACCCGCATGACGGGTTTCGTTCCGCCTTCACGTGACGTTATTAACACGCTTCTCGTGGTCGAAAAAAAAGACATGGGCACCACTGGGACGGACGGGGAGAAGTGGGACCCGTTGTCTCAATTCTCCCCGGGTGACCATGTTGACCATAGGTGAATATCATGGTGATTCAAACAGGCATTCCACCGTTGATAAAAATAGCCAGGGGTGCTTCAACGCAACATCAATAGAAGCATGTCATTATGCGACTAGCTGACCAACTTAGAAACGCATGTTTCATGCACTATGCAAACCATGCTCTGTTCCAGTTCTCTTTCGTCCAAAACATTTCCATCTTTCCGCATATTATACAAGCGTAATATGCACCAGAAGACATGCTGGGTTGGTTTTAGAAGCTACAAACCGCGTTTCCATTGGCTGAAAAGCACATTAATTATTGGCTAGTCTTAATCACGCAAATATAACACAGAACTTTTGGAACTTGAATACTACGCTTGTTCATGGATTGGAAACTTATCGTTGCCTGTACTTTGCAAGGCATGCGTCTTGCAGATTTCGCTAAAATTGGCGATCACAAATTCGGTTGGTGGATAATGCAATGTTAGAAAGAATCAACCAAGGTTCTGTTGATGGCTAAGCATCACTAGACACAACTTTGGTCTTTTTACGAGGCTTATATCCTTCTTGACTATAAATTCGGACGTGCCAATGAATGACTGATAGTTCTTCTTGGGCCAACTATTGAAGTGTAGTTAATCTGGCGGTGGAATACCGATCGGCTCTTTAAGATGCCATCCAAGATCAAAATTGGGTTACCTGAACATGACAATTCGTGGTTTCGAGAACAGCGAACAACCTGCATTTCCCAGTTTCGCAAGCACAATTACCACGTATTTCACACGGAATAAAGACTGAGTAAGTGGCCAGGAGCAGCACCTTCCCGCTTGTATTCCCTCGCCAACGCCGTTCGCCCAGAATATTGTCCAACATTTCCGCCAGGACATATTTCTGCCGGCAGTTCCGTCACAGCGTATTCCTCGGCCGGTTTATTTCAGACCCCAGTTTGTTGTCGGTTGGCCGGAAATGGTGCGGTACGTGTGTGCCGGCGGCTGGGCCGACTGCCTGCGCGCCGGGGGCCACCGCCGGCTGCCGGCACCATCTCCATAACTCAATCAGCTACTGAATCAAGGACTGCCCGAGGCGGCACCGACTGCAGCAATGGCCGCCGCCGCCGCCGCCGCCGCCATCCCAGACCCAGACCCAGCCAGCTCCTCCGATACTGGCAGCGCTGGGTGTCAAAGGCTGCTGCAGCGGCACCAACGCCAGCACTTCGTTTTATTTCATTCCAGGGGAACATATCATAGCTAAGATCAGTGGCTCCTAACCACTTGGAGTCAGTTTCCCTCTTCAATTCCACCCATTCTACAAATCGGCGCATACAGCCAACTGCACCTGCAATATCTTCGTCCGTCCATCCTTCATTTGATTAAATTTACGCTCAATTCTCTCTATTATTTGGGGAATCGTCCTTCCCTCGGTGAAGATATATCAGTTGCTACAATGATACATGCTATAACATTGCTCTAGTTACAGTTTCTTGTCTATGGAAGGCAGACGTTGCATACACTTTTTGGATATATGCTCTCAAACTACAATGCTAACATGTCCCCCTGGTAGACATGCTCTATAATCGACCTGGGATGCCGTGGGGTTGATCAGTTGAGCTGGACTCTGCTCAGTTTGTGTCTGTCCTGCAACTCATCCACGGATATCGTGGACTTTTAATATTGTCACGTCGCACTATAAACCAAGCGTAAGATAATTGTAAGTTATTAGGGCTTTAGGACGCATCGACTACATTGGTCATGTAGCGCCCACAAGCCTAAGATAAGAAGTTCACTTAAGACACTAGCACATATCACGATAGTTAGCTTACCATCTAACCATTCAACCAATCACTTAGCAGCTCAACGATCTCATTATCACGGGCCAGGTTACGCTTCGCACTCTGGTTGAGCAAATGATGCTTCAAGCGAGCTATATATACTTGAAAATGGTCTTAATCCTGCATGCCCATGGTTAGAGAGGTTAAAAAACCAGATGCACTAGCGCTGAATATCCGAACACCCGAATAACTGACATCACGAATTAGTCCAGGCGTCCCTTTCTGCCTAGTAGTAAGCATATGTTCGGTTCCGATGAGCAGTGCGACCAGGTCAGGAGGCGAGTTCGTGATCAGCTCACGCTTCAGGAGACGTAGCTGGCGATACGCCGTCAGTTGGTTTGCACTCAACCATCGCACACACACAAATAATCGGAGATGCGGCTGTGTTTCAGTTAACTCCCACTGCAGGAGCACATAAATTGAAATGGGCTTAAGTTGATCGACTGCAAATTGATGAGCTTTGCCTCTCGTAACAACTTGGAGGCGCATAGCTGGTAGTCGATTTGCTTCCTCTCCTCCCGCCTCCAATTTACGCCATAAATCGTCGTCCGAGTCGTCGTCCGATAAAATGTCTATCAGCGCCCAGAAACGTTCCGAATATCCAACAAATAACACTACTATCAAGTACACAACTAACACGAGTAACACAAATCTTTGTATTAGTCCATAAAGGTGTGGAGGAGATATCTTATATATAGCATACACCCACTGAATTCTTGAAGCCACACCTAGGGTTTAAAGGCACTTCTGTGGATTAAAAAAACCCTCGACACCATGGTAATGCTCTCCCAAGCGTCAGTGAGCTCTTTCAAACTTGACAGCTGTACTTCAACACCTTGGTATGTCCCAGGCCCGAAGTAGTGTTCGCGATGAATGGAGAGCATGGGTGTTGGCTGACCACTACCCAGCTCTTAGACATTTAATATTAGGCCCATGGGGATGCGTCGAAAAACCGCCTCAAAACCATTAGGCACATGCAGAAGCCAGTGACGTAGCCAGAATTTGGTCCATGAAGGGGGAAGTTGTCATCTGAAGAGTTCCCGTCCCAACTTACTTGGAGCCGCATAGCTGGTAATCAATTTGCTTCCTCTCCTCCCGCCTCCAATTTACGCCACAAATCGTCTTCCGAGTCGTCGTCCGATAAAACGTCTATCAGCACCCAGAAACGTCCTGGGTATCCAACAAATAACACTACTATCAAATACACAACTAACACGAGTAACACAAATCTCTGTATTAGTCCATAAAGGTGTGGAGGAGATATATTATATATAGAATACACCTACTGAATTCTTGAAGCCCTCACCACACCTTTGCAAAATTCCTCAACTTCCGGGAACGTTACTTTCAAAGGGCCTTCCCCTCTCTCCAAACACACACACACACATGCACACACACACACACACACACACACACACACACACACACACACACACACACACACACACACACACACACACACACACACACACACAAACACACACATACACACACATACACACACATACATATATATATATAGCTACACATAGCTATTCGGTTCAAAGGTCATTGTTGCTCTGGAGCAGACTGTCGATATTCATCATAGCAATCATCAGCCCACATGGACTTTCTTTAGTCCTCAGGGGACTTGTCCAGCCCTCTGAACCCCTGGAGCATTCCAGCCCTGTTTGACCCTCAGTCACCCTGTCCTGTTTATATGTAAACACATAAAGACATAAAGACATAAAAGATTAGTACAACTATGAGCCACATGGGCCCTTCTTGGTTGCACTCTGCACACTGAACCAGTTGCCCACCAAATCTGTCAATCAGCCCTCCCTGTAATACTGAAAAGCAAGCCCTCTATTCTTATAATAATTATCTATGCTGTTTTTAAAGATGTTCAATGTGCTGTTACTGACAATGCTTTCTGGCAGCTGGTTCGAGTGTTCTACTATCCTGTTGGTGAAGAAAGTCTGCCTTAACATTGTTCTGCTGTGGTTAACTTTAATTTTTAATTTATGACCTCTAATTGCATCATTTCTGTTCAATTCAAACAATTCCCCAAGATATCCCCTCTGTAGACCATGAACAAATTTAAAGACATCGATGAGATCTCCTCTCATCCTTCTATATATAAGTGAAAACATATTCAATTTCTTCAATCTTTCCTCATATGTCAGGTTGCTTATGCCATTAACCATTTTTGTAGCCCTCTTTTGTACTCTCTCTAAAAGCCAACAATCTTTTTCATAGCTAGGAGACCAAGCTTGGATGCAGTATTCCAAATGTGGCCTGACATATGCACAGTAAAGCTTCCTGATGACTTCCTCACTTCTGTATGATACATTCCTATTTATTGCCCCGAGCATTCTCAGTGCCTTCTTCCTTCCTGCCTTCCTTGGTCTGTTCTGATGCCCCCACTTTTGTGTTTAGAATAACACCTAAATCCTTCTCCTGTTTAGTCACTGATAGCACTTGGCCACCCATCAAGTATGGAGCCTTCATATGCTGCTTACCTACATGCATGATTTTGCACTTATCAAAATTTAATTTAATTTGCCATTCTTCGGACCACTTCACAAGTTCGTCTAAGTCTTTTTGCAGCGAGATATGCTCATCTTGACATGTTATTGCCCTAAAGACCTTCAAATCATCCGCAAATTTCAAAACTTTACTCCTTATGCCACTTTCAATGTTATTTACAAATATAATGAACAGTAGTGGCCCCAGTACTGACCCCTGGGGGACTCCACTAAGAACATTTTGCCATGATGACTTTGTACCATTTAGCATCACTCTTTGCTGTCTATCTGAAAGCCACAACTCTATCCATTTTAAGATGCTGCCTGCAATACCATGGGACTGAAGCTGTATCATTAACCGCTTATGGGGTACCTTGTCAAGGGCCTTACTAAAGTCAAGATATGTTACATCAACCTGATTTTCCGGATCAAATTGTTCTGTGGCGAAGTTAAAAAAGTCCAAGAGATTTGTGAGACACGATCGTCCTTTTCTAAACCCATGTTGAGTATCTTTAATCAATCTGCTACCTTCCAGATAACCAACTATTCTATCCTTGATAATTGATTCGAGTACCTTGCAGACTAGGGATGTGAGACTTACTGGCCTATAGTTTTCAACTTTCCCTCTTTCTCCTTTCTTGAAAATAGGAACTACATTTGCCCTTTTCCAATCGGTTGAAATTTCATTTTGTGAAACCGATCTACAAAATATTATACTAAGTGAAAATGCCAATTCCTTTTCAGCTTCCCACAATACCCTAGCATAAATTTCATCAGGTCCTGCTGCCTTGTTTGCCTTTATTTTCCTGATATGATTGTAAACAACATCACTATCAATGAAATCAGCATCATTTGTCACATCACATGTCACTGAACTATGGTGTACGGTCGGCATATTGGTCATATCTTCCAATGTAAACACTGATTTAAACTGCTTGCTCAGCTCCTCAACCATCTCACTATCGTCACCCAAGGTAGTCCCGTTTACTTCCAGTGGACCAATTGTGCTCGAAACTTTACTCAGCTTGTAGAAACTAAAGAACATTTTACTGTCCCCATTACAGTTCCTAGCTAAATCCAGTTCTTTTGCTCGCTTTGCTGCTCTGGTTTTTTGCTTCACAGTGTCTCTAGCTTTTCGATACGCCTTTAGATTAACGACATTTGAGGCTTCTTTAAATACTCTAAGTGCAGTTTTCTTAGCCTTAATTGCTTTTGTCAAGTCTGGTGTAAGCCATGCTGGCTTTCCTGCCCTTCTTTTGCGTCTTTGCCTTTGGGGGACATGTCTAATCTGAATTTCCTTCAAGTAAGTTTTGAACTTTTCCCACATTTCACAGGCATGTAAATTGGAGAATTCTTCCCATCTGATGGCACTTAAAGCCGCTCTCATGCAGTCAAAGTCTGCTCTGTTGAAATTTGGAACTTTTACCAAAATATCCTTGATAATTTCCACTACATGTGCCTTGAATCTAACTATGTTATGGTCACTTCTTCCCAGAGTTTCTCCTACAGTCAAGTCTTGAACGAAGTCACTTAAATCCGAGAATACAAGGTCCAAGAATGAGCAACGCCTGGTAGGTTCCGATAAAGAGTGAGCCACCTGCTGTTTTTAATGTTTGGTTTGGTTTGGTTATTAGTTTTACGACACATCGACCGTTGAGTCATGCAGCGTCGCCAATATCCCACGCCGATTGGTCGCGGGCGAAGAGTAGCGACCGGTGAGACTCGAACCCACAGCCTTTTGATTGTGAGACGAGCGACTTGCCCCTAGATCACTCGTCCCCTAAATGTTCATCGGGGCCGTGTCTAGTCATCAGCTGTTAGGGATTTTTTTCCAGACGAGAAGGTCCTTTCCAGCTAACATGGGCATTCCAGCCCTCATGCGGATCCTCTTGCCCCTACGGCCCTTGCCAGCTCTCAGAGTGAACGTCGTCAGGTCTTGGGGATCCTTTTTACACTCTTTGATTTGATGCATTTTTACTTTTCCTGTATGTTTATCGCTGCGCCTTAAGGAGCTTTGTGGGCCCCCAAGACAATCGCCTGGAGTGTTTCCCTCGGATTCACTTTTGGGCTTCTCTCTTTCATCTCCCCTCAGATATGCCACTGACCGAGGCACCATCTGAAATATTCGAAAGACCTTGGAAAACCTTTTAATCTTTGGAGACCTTTTAACAATTTTCTCCCAGAGAACATGCAGTTTTCAATATGAGCATGGTTGATGCATCTGGATATTTGTGCGTTGAGCTGTTCATATGGAATGCAGACATCAGCAAATAGCACGTTGAAGACAACAAGCAATCGCATGTTAGGTGGGTGGTTGCTTCCCCGCAAGTGCCTTCTTCCTTCACTCCAACTTATCCAACGTATATGGGAGTTATGCAAACAACTTGTACTTGTCATAACACTTGCTGTGGTGACTCGAACATACAAGTGCATCATCTATGTTCCCCTAGTACTCATTGGCATTTGATCCAGGGTTCCTTTAACGATATATCATCGGGGATTAGCTACATAACCGACTAAGTCTACTTCTCGAACAATGCGAATGATATGGCTCAATGGTTATGATATTGCTCAGTGGTTCATCCACTTTTGAAGTTGTTGGTGCAACACCACTCAAAATGTTGGTGATGTGCAATATAAATATTTTGATTATCCTCCTAATAAACCGCTACATATGCCCATCACAGGTCCTCAAACTCTGAATTTGCAGAGCGCACCAAACTGCTCGTAGAAGAAGAGACAGGAATGGAGATTGATGCGATCAGGAGAGGGCAGGGGCATCAGATGGCCCGATGTAGTCGGAGTCGTCCCGCGGGATGGCCGCGTCGAAGTATTCATGGCACGGTAAACCTCACCGATCCGTACGACCGACACCGAAGGCTGAGTCAGTTTTACGTGCACGGGGAAAACTACACGTATTCAGTCTGTTCGGTCGTAACTCTTTTCATTGGTTATCTGTCGTCTCAAACTAGACTGATTCAATGAAGGCTTGTCTCCAAAGGACGGCTCCCCTCTTCTCGATGAGGGCCAGGTGGATCACATTCTTGACGACAAGTCCCATTAGGACGAAACCGGGCTCTTCAGGACGGGTGAGTTACCGAAGATTCCACTGGGCCATGGCTTTTTAGGGACTTCGAGACTTTCAGAGGTTTCTTTCAGCTTTCTAGGGAACTTTTCATTTTCAAGGTTCGCTGAAACTGAATGTATCCCTTGAACTTGGAGGTGCCCCTTGAACCCGGAGGAACCAAGGTAGCTCATGTATGAAGAGTAGCTAATATATGGTGGCTCAGGAGTCCGTCCCTTTGCTGGGTGGAGAAGACCAAGGAGTTTCCGAAATCCGGCTTAGAAGAAGGGGACCCTGGGAGCTGGCAAGGTCGACTCAAGCTGAAAGGTTCATTGAGGTAGGAAGGCCCCATGGAACCGGGGGCCTTTTTAGCTGCGTGGCTCCCTTGTAGTTCGATGGCCCTGCAGTATTTGGGTGGCTTCTGGAAGAATCAGGGCTCATGGAGTTTGAAGTGTCCTTTTGAGTTGAACAACACTTGGGAAGTTGGAGAATTTGAGGGACTCCATGGAATTCAAAGGCACCTGAGAGTTCAAATAGTTCCGTAAGGTTGGGGATCGGCTGGGAATAGGAGTGACCCTGGTAGCTGGTGGAACCTTTTTGGGAAGCTGGAGAGGACCTGGAAAGTAGAGGAGTGCATGAGGTCATCAAGTGAAGATGGACGAACTACTGCACCTTAAGACAAGTGGGGGTATATTCTGACATAAAATGTTGGATGATTTCATTGACGCCTGATGACATAGGTTACAGCTCAAATCACCAAAATAACCTGTGGTCAATATGGCCTTCCAATGGCAAAGAATTTCCCCATAAAATCCAGCATCAAATAAAGTTGATCTACGGATCTTACTTTGAAGGAATAAAGGATAAAGACAACAATTCAAAGATATTTGGGATATGAGAACGTCTCGGTTCATCAACTGGGAACTTACATGCATACTACTAAATGGGCGTACTTATTTCAAAAGATGACACGATCAGTTACTGTACTTGCGTAATAAATGCACACAAACACAATTAGTTCAGACCGATAGTGAAAAGCAAACTATGACAAATTTAAGGTCATATAACGGATAAAGAAAAGAACCCTAATGCAGTATGACGACACGGTATTCTTGCCATACGATACACGAGCATGCCACCTACTATAGTTATCTGACTTCCTTTGATGAGTGTGTCAACCAATTGAAATTCCTGGAAGTGGTCTCCAAAAATGAATTAATTAACCCAAGTCTCAGTTATGCATACAAAATCTAGTTTTTCAGGGGTGCCTTTCAAGGATTAGTTACTGGTGTAAGCATAACTTACCCAATTTTCATGCTTCTGGATGTTTGCTTTGGGTGCAATTGTGATATATCTTGGCGGAGAAATGGCGAATATGATTCAGTCTGAAAGAAGAACCAACTCTGATTCGATGTATGCCCTTAAGTTCATCAAGGCGCTTTGTTAAATCAGATTAATTATTCGATGAAGCTAGTTTACTTCTTAGCCTAGATTAGCTTACCTCGTACGCTATGCCTATCGAATGGCTGTGTGTACAAGAAGCATAAGCCATAAAATGTAAACTGGAACTAATTTCTGTGACAGATTTTGATGTAGCTTTTTATAACGACTGACACCTATATGGTATTTTGCATAAATTTTCAGCACGAAAATGTACATTTGTGTCCAAATTGCCAAAATATGCAGGACAGTGCTAAACATTAAATGTTTTCAGCAGAGGCGAAACGAATGGTAGGGGTTGTGGTACTCCTTAGCGAACCAAAAATACACCAAATCATACCATACTTTTTGAGATTTTTATGAAGCAAAATCATAAATATTCGGCGCGCTTCCTAGATCAGGAACATTCTCTACTTTCTCTTCATTTGCGCGGGGGGGGCTTCAGAAAATTGCGGCTGCACCTCTGATTTTCAACGAAGAGCTAGTCTGCACTTCGAATTAAGCCAATAGCAACCGGGCAGTCTAGGACTTGACCTTCAACAACGGTAGCCACCCGTTCATGCGGTCACGCTTGACTTATTTACTCATGACTTGCCTTGAGCCAAGCGACTGGCGAGAAAGCAGAACTAACATAGATTCGTTAACAGGCAGCACCCATGTGTCTGCTGTGATCAGCTGACTAGGCCCTGTGACTACTTAAAGCTGTAGGACTACGGGTTCTGCTTCATTTATTTTGCTGATGTGCGAAAAGTATCTAAAATGATTTATTATTTCATAAACAGCAAGATAGAGTGGCCGGAATCAGCTTTTATTTCTTTGCGCCTGGAGATGATGGGGTAGGATTAGTTTAGCCACTTATTAAGTGCCAGCACCGCCCTTGAGTTTTGTAGACATGATGTAAACATGAAGTTGTTCAATTTTGCTTTTGCCGCTTCTGGCATAGGTACCCATGCACAGAAATATAAGAAATAAAATACGTGCTTTCTTTCGCAACAACGTAAACTCTACTTTAGCCCGCGCCGTCTTTCCGGTCAAATCCTCACACCCCGTCTCGGGGGGAGGGGCGGTTGAAGACTCCCTCTAAAATCCAAACTAAGAATCGCACGAAAACGAAAGAGGTGTCATCGGGAAGCGCTCGACGAGTAGAGTCAGGGTCCACCCTCAAAAACAATTTTCCCCAAAAGTACCGTCACCAGGAGGGCTAGATTTTCACGACTTTTCACGACTTACATTATTTTTTTTTACTCCAGGGAGTTCATTTTGGGGCATGTACCAAAAAACAAAATTTATTTGGAATGAGAAAAGGACAGCGAAATCGACCAGGGCTATAATATTTTTTTGCCCCCCCCCCCAAAGTTTTTTTTTAATTTTAAAATATTTTGAGTTTTCAAGTCTTCTTTAATTTTCATTTTCCAATGGGTAGAGCAGACTGAGAAACGTTGCTAAAAGTCAACTTGCCCTAATAAAAAATCCGTACTTTAGCCAGAATCCTCTATTTGAACTGCAATTTGGCAAATACACAAAATTTGTATGTAGTCAAAAACGAAAAAAAGAGGAAAAATCCACTCGTGCGTATTATTGCATCCGTAAAGGTAAGCAAACGCTGAAAGTTTTATTCAAATATCTGTATTCGTTAAAGCGTGACGACTGGTTGAACTGCTTTGGAGATGATCTCACTTGACTTTGACTAACTCGTTGACCCTAGATGACCTGACACACAAATTTTGAATCAGCATGTCAAATTGATGTAGGAAAAGGCATGCGAAATTTTGGCGCGCTGCCACGCGCCGTTCGTCCGCTATCCGCGAAAAAACCTGAGGGGGCGGTTGAAGACCCCCCGAGACGGGACGGGTTAACACGCGCCCTGGAGGGGGGGCAAAATCCGCCCACCCCTCCGGTTTTTCGCAGATAACTCCAGATTTTACCGGCAGATATACGCCATTGTTTGCATACCTGCCAATAAATGACCGCCGCGTTGTTTAAAGTAAGACAAATGACAATTGATCGCAACATTTTCGAGTTAGTGGTCGCTAAAGTCAAAAATGTTATCACCGCCAGACCACAAATATCGCCGCTGATGCGCTTCCCGTATATTAACAAAAGGGAAGTGTTCTTGGCAAAACTTGCGACTTGTTTGATGTACATTGTCATGCTACATTGTATCAGTCATATCAAGTCACCGAGGTCAAGTCAGATCAAGTTCATGACAGGTTAACACACGCCCTGGTGACGTGTGTCAAGACAGCCCACGGTCAGCCCACGCTCGGCCCACGCCAGCCCATAATACGGCCCTTCAAAACGCTCAAAATATAGCATAGCATGCATCTTGACGAGCGAACACAATGGTAGTCTCCAAAGCTGGTGCATGCAATAGTATAGCTTCGAAGCAAATTATAATATACAATTGAATTACCAACACAAAATCCCAACCTTCCACCAAACAAACCAAACAGTACATGAAAACAACTCGCCATAGTACGCAGAGTTCAACGCTGCACATTTATAATCTTTACACCGTACTTTTTAGCTCCTACCTATGATTCGGTTTTGACGTAATGTTTTACTTCCCATAGGGTTTAGCATGGAGGCCCCGAGATTTAGTTATTAGCATGGGTGGGATATGACCGGCCCCTGCGATTTCTTTGATTTTTGGTATGCCAGCAACCCCACCTCCGACACTTGCATTTCCGAGGAAATTTCCCGGGTGCATCAGTATTCTCACCCAATAAATGTGGGTGAGAACATGCACTAAAATGCAGATCTGAGCGAATGCGGTCATGCTTCATCTTAAATGAATCCCCTCGTCAAGCTAAACTCAAAAGTACCCTGCGAAATTATCCTTGCCAACTTTATCCGTTGCATACTTATGGATTCGGTTTTGACGTAATGCATTATTCGCCAAGGGTTTAGCATGGAGGCCAATGGGTGGGATATGACCGGCCCCTGCGATTTCTCTGATTTTGGTATGCCAGCAACCCCACCTCCGACACTTGCATTTCCGAGGAAATTTCCGGGTGCATCAGTATTCTCACCCAATAAATTGGGGTGAGAACATGCACTAAAATCCAGATCTGAGCGAATGCGGCCATGCTTCATCTTAAATGAATCCCCTCGTCAAGCTAAACTCAAAACAACCCTCCGAAATTATGCCTGCCAACTTTATCCGCTGCATACTTATGGATTCGGTTTTGACGTAATGCATTATTCGCCATAGGGTTTAGCATGGAGGCCAATGGGTGAGATATGACCGGCCCCTCGATTTCTCGATTCTTGGTATGCCAGCAACCCCACCTCCGACACTTGCATTTCCGGGGAAATTTCCCGGGTGCATCAGTATTCTCACCCAATAAATGGGGTGAGAACATGCACTAAAATCCAGATCTGAGCGAATGCGGCCATGCTTCATCTTAAATGAATCCCCTCGTCAAGCTAAACTCAAAACTACCCTTCCGAAATTAGTCTTGCCAATTTTATCCGTTGCATACTTTGATTCGGTTTTGACGTAATGCATTATTCGCCATAGGGTTTAGCAGGAGCCAATGGGTGGGATATGACCGGCCCCGCGATTTCTCTGATTTTGGTATGCCAGCAACCCCACCTCGACATGCATTCCGAGGAAATTTCCGGGTGCATCAGTATTCTCACCCAATAAATGAGGTGAGAAATGCACTAAAATCAGATCGAGCGAATCGGTCATCCTTCATCTAAATGAATCCCATCAAGCAAACTAAAAACCCCCGAAATTATCAACTTTATCCGTGCATACTTATAGATTCGGTTTGACGTAGCATTATTCGCCATAGGTTAGCAGAGGCCAAGGGGAGATATGACGGCCATTTATTTTTTATGCAGAACACGACACCATTTGGTTCGGGTATCAGTATTTACCAATAATGGGGTGAGAACATGCACAAAATGCAGATGAGCGAATGCCGTCATGCTTCATAAAGAATCGTCAAGCAAATAAAAATACCCCCGAATCCCAACTTTATCCGTTGCATACATGGATTCGGTTTTGACGATGCATATTCGCCATAGGGTTTACAGGGGCCAAGGGGATATGAGCCGCGATTTCGATTTTAGAGAAGACACTATTTGAGAAATTTGGCAAGTTCTACCAATAAGGGGTGAGAACATGCCCAAATGCAGATCAGAATGCCGTATCTCATCTAACGAATCCTGTCAAGCTAAACTCAAAAATCCCGCGAAATTATCCGCCAACTACCGTTGCATACTATGGATTCGGTTTTGACGAATGCATATTCGCCATAGGGTTTAGCATGAGGCCAATGGGGGGATATCACGGCCCCTGCGATTTCTCGATTTTGGCATGCCAGCAACCCCACCTGACACTTGCATTCCGAGGAAATTTCGGTGCATCAGTATTCTCACCCAATAAATGGGGTGAGAACATGCACTAAAATGCAGATCGAGCGAATGCGGTCATCCTTCATCTCAAATTAATCCGCGTGTCAAGCGAACGCAAAACTACCCTCCTGAAATTATACGCGCCAACTTATCAGTTGCATACTTATGGATTCGGTTTTGACGTAATGCATTATTCGCCATAGGTTTAGCATGGAGGCCAATGGGTGGATATAGGCCTCATTTCGATTTTGGCATGCCAGCAACCCCACCTCCGACACTGCATTTCCGGGAAATTTTCCGGGTCATCAGTATTCTCACCCAATAAATTGGGGTGAGAACATGCACTAAAATCCAGATCGAGCATGCGCCATGCTTCATCTTAAATGAATCCCCTGTCAAGCTAAACTCAAAAACCCCGCGAAATTATGCCTTGCCAACTTTATCCGTTGTATACTTATGGATTGGTTTTTGACGTAATGCATTATTCGCCATAGGTTTAGCATGGAGGCCAATGGTAATATACGCTATTTCTGATTATAGAAACTATTCATTTTGGTGCATAGTATTTACAATAAATGGTGAGAAATGCACAAAATCCAGATCGAGCGAATGCGGCCATGCCATCTTAAATGAATCCCTCGTCAAGCTAAACTAAAACACCCTTCGAAATTATCTTGCCAACTATCGTGCTACTTTGATTCGGTTTTGACAAGCATTATTCCATAGGATGAGGCCAAGGTGGGATATGACGGTCCCTGCGATTTCCTATTTTGGTATGCCAGCAACCCCACCTCCGACACTGCATTTCCGAGGAAATTTCCGGGTGCATCAGTATCAAGAAAATAGAAAATCAGGGCCGGTCATACCCACCCATGGCCATTAAACCCTAGGGAATAAGCATTACGTCAAAACCGAATCAAAGTGCCGATAAAGTGGCAGCGAAATCAGGAAGGGTAGTCGGTTCAGCTTGACACGCGGATAATTGAGATGAAGGATGACCCATTCGCAGATTTAGTATGCACCCCATATGAATACATACGAAATGAAGAAGCGCATACAAAACAAGATCGTATATTAACCAAAACCCAGGCTATATTACGTCAAAAACCGAATCCAAAAGTATGCAACGGATAAAGTTGGCAACGTATAATTTCAGGAAGGGTAGTTTTGAGTTTAGCTTGACGAGGGATTCATTTAAGATGAAGCATGGCCGCATTCGCTCAGATCTGGATTTAGTGCATGTTCTCACCCCAATTTATTGGGTGAGAATACTGATGCAACCGGGAAATTTCCTCGAAATGCAAGTGTCGGAGGTGGGGTTCGGCATGCCAAAAATCAGAGAAATCGCAGGGGCCGGTCATGTCCCACCCATTGGCCTCCATCAAACCCTATGGCGAATATGCATTACGTCAAAAACCGAATCCATAAGTATGCAACGGATAAAGTGGCAAGGCATAATTTCAGCAGGGGTATATTTGAGTTTAGCTTGACGTGGGGATTCATTTAAGAGGAAGCATGACCGCATTCGCTCAGATCTGCATTTTAGTGCATTTTCTCACCCACATTTATTGGTGAGAATACTGATGCACCCGGGAAATTTCCTCGAAATGCAAGTGTCGGAGGTGGGGTTGCTGGCATACCAAAATCAGAGAAATCGCAGGGGCCGGTCATATCCCACCCATTGGCCTCCATGCTAAACCCTATGGCGAATAATGCATTACGTCAAAAACCGAATCCATAAGTATCAACGGATAAAGTTGGCAAGGCACATTCAGCAGGGGTATTTTGAGTTTAGCTTGACGAGGGTTCATTTAGTGGCTCGGCTTGCTGTCTCTTTGTCTTTCCCCTTTTTCTCCCTTTTCTTGGTGGTTCCTCCCCCGGCCGTTTCCTTCCTTCCCTCTTCTTACTCTCTCCTTCTTTTGTTTTCTCTTTCTCTCTTTCTTCTTCTCTTCTCCCTCCTCCCAACCCTTGCTTCTACTACTCATTTCCGTGTTCGGCTTTTGCGTTTTTTTTGCTTCGGGTTCTTTTGGCCGCTTCTGTTTGGGATGCATGGATTTTTCGTTCCACCCCCAAACATAACTACATATTGTATCGGCCGATATACGCCAAATTTTTGCATACCTGCTTAGAAATGGCAGGCGCATTGTTTAAAGCAAGAAAAATGAAAATCGGCCGAAAGTTTAAAGTTAGGGGCCATTAAAGTGAAAACAATTCGCAGCGCCAAACCACAAAAATCGGCGCTTCCCGTCTATTGACAAAAGGGAAGTGTTCCTGACAAAACTAGCGACTTGTTTGATGCATATTGTTATGCTATATAATTTAAAGGTCATGTTAGGTCGCCGATGTCAAGTCAGGTCAAGTTCATGACAGGCTAATGGAATCAAACTTGGTGAACTGGAATGTGTTATAAATGCAAATGACTGTTATGCGATTGATGTCACTTTACATGTTACTACCTACAAATCCCGAAATCTACTGTTTTTCATCGTGTGCCTAAGTGTTTCCATACTTTATTCATGTATTTCACTCCTTTCTTTGCGAAGTCGATTGTGCCGAACCGCCCAACGGAGCAGTCGGGTTGGGAGCCCAGTTCCGGTTACTTGAGCAGCTAATGATCTAATAAAGTGCTCCTATATAGGTGACCTGAGGTCAAATTGAGGATCTGACATCTGTATTGCATCATTAGTAATGTCCAAAACATTATTAATTCCAATTTTTGAGCATGTAAACACAATCACAGCGATCCATAACAATGACAAGCCAGGCCACGCAAAACCGGATTTCTTTCTCTCTATTTTGACCTCATTTGACCTTGAAGATATTTACCTAAGCTCATAAACCTTGCACACAATAGAGTTCACTATCGTGCCCATCCACCCTGCGAATTACGTTGCTCTATCTTTCATAGGAGCTGAGATCTTAGGGGAGGCGGAATCCGCCCCCTCTCCAGTGTGCGTTATTTTCAGACGTTATTTCCAGGGCGCGTGTTAAGACCTTCCTCACTCCATGATCTTGGCAAAGGAATTGCAAACGGAACTCTCATAGACAAAACCCAAACTCAAGCCCAGACCAAACTGACATCTGTTGTACCACCTCCTGGCCAGAAATGTGATGGCCAGAAATGTAACACCCGTCTCTTAGTCCTTACCTTCAGCTCTACCTCTCATCTCAGGACCCTGCTTGTCAGCTACCTCCCTACCAGGTCTATGTTTTCATTAACAATCTCTTTACTGTTTCAATGTCAAGGCTTGGCCATGACAGCAAAACATGCCTCCAACCAGCCCGATGCCCCAAATACGGTATATTTGGAGGGGATGTGGTGAGGTTGTCGGATGTGTTGCAGTTGAGGAATTTGGCTGGTTTGGAGCAGGTGGAGTCGGGATGTGGGGTCTATCTCATTCCGACTACACTTTCTACACACCAGCCAAACTCCTTAACTGTAACACATCCCACCACTTCATCACATCCCCTCATCGTCCGGTCTGGGGAAAGTGCAAAGAGGTATGCGCCGTCAAGGCTACGACAGGCATCTCCTACCCCCAGGACAGAAGGACTATCGAGGCCACGTCACCCTCCGCCAAGAAGTACACCTAAGCAGCAAGCTTTGATCCCATCCTTCGCGTGAACATCACTTGTACTTTGACACAAACAGACATGACACCTGGCCTCCCACCACTCACCAAGCTCAAACCACTAACCACAAAGACACAGACAACTCCGGATCCAAAAACTCTGGCCACTCCCGCAAGAAGTGGCCCACCCCGAAGCCATTTGGTCTCGGAGGGAGGGGGGGGGGGGGGGTGGCGGTGCGCTCGCCATCAGTATGCCGACGTGACAGCCTTGCGTATTCAGCGCCATCTGGCACTCACGTGACCCGGCCTGCTCCTGCCGACCAGCAGACATCCCCCGCGGCTATGGTCGCACCCGGGCGCCGTGACCTCGCCACGGTCACCAGTCGTCCGAACAGCACGGGCGGCTCCAAATTTGTTGTTGTCTCGCAACCAAAATGCCCGCCTGATCTTCAAGAATGACTTCGCTATGCACTGAAAGATGCAGACAAACATTCAATTATATTGATAAAATGTTTGTTTTCCTTCAGTGGAATTGCAATGTATTATCAGAATGGGCAGAATAAACTCGCTCTTGGTTTCATCACTCGAATTCTCATCGCACTTCAGGAAACCTGGCTTTTACCCACCGATCAGTATTGTTTATTATTGTTTATTGGTTGGTTCACGACACACTTTATGCACATTCACGGCTAATGGCGCCGCCCACTGTTTCGCCGGTGGGCCGCGGGATTGGGAAATGTCCTGAGTGGCGCTAGAGTCGAACCCGGGACCTTTGGTACCCATAGCCCGACACCTTAACTACTCGGCCATCCCCGCCCCCACCGATCAGTATGACTTCGATATATCAAACTTTGCATTATACCGATACGACGAGGTCCGAAGACAACATGGCAGTGGCGGCACAGCACTTTACATTGCAAGGAGTGGCGCCATATGGCCAGTGCAGTCGATGTGCCCTTGAAACCCAAATATCTAACTAACTAACATTAGCAAGGATCATGCAAACACACAAATTGCGTTACATTCAACCTAACCTGCAACTTCTTACTTTAAACAATGCCACTTTCATGGAAGGATGGGTGCCATTGAAAAGTAGACAAACATGAATGACACGCATCCATTACTTTCTGCATGCAAATTTGTAGCAATGACGATGAAAGAAAATGCAAACCCTCTATGTTTTCTTCATATTTAATACCATGTGCCAGATATTTCAAGTAAATTTCACTTAGTTATCTTGATGTTTGCCGTGACAGGCAAGTGCTATAATTGTGCGTGTAGAGACACTTTAACCCATTCTTTCTGGCTTTTGACATTGGGTTTAAACTTCGGAAACCTGAACTATAGTTACACATGTTCCGTTTGTTTTCATCTGGTATGCATTATGATTTGACACTTCATCAGCTGTCTTTACGCAACACGAAGCAAAATGATGAGAATATTACTATCAACTAGCGTGTTCATCTGTTTGTTTTTAAGTCAGGATGTGTACAAATGAGTTAAACTGAACTAGCAAAATATAATATTCCTTCCTGCACTAATGCATGAGTGGTCTAATGTGAGGCATACGCGCATGTGTTTATTCCTATGCTTTCCTTGTGTCTTATTTCCATGCCAATGCAATCAGAGTATGTGAGGTGTATGTTAACCTGCTCTCATATTCATGGGGATGCAGCTCGGGGGATGACTTGGTGCCTCTTGTTTCCAAGAGGGGCCTCTCCCTTAACATCTCCCCTGGCTAGCTGTTCTATTGGCTACTACACTTCATTTTCATTCAGCTCTCTTCAATTAGTGAATGGATGTGGTTATCATATAACCAATGAAGCTATGTTTCACCAACCATCCTAGTTCCTTGTATCAAGTCAATTTCCATTGTATCCATGTGTGGACCTACTACTGTGCATCCATTGACTTTCACAGATAACGAACTTGCAAGTGAAGACCATCATCAATCATCTACTGATAAGATGCTCCAACCTCCATCTTCTTGCCTGTTATATGAGGAAGAATTGCATGTCATCAGGATAGAACCAGGAAGACCATCGCTGCGCTGCCGAGGTCAGCTGAGCTCCATGCTTCTCAAGCGGCGGACCTTTCCTTATTCTTCGACTTCGGGGTGCCATCTGCATTCTTTTCTGCATAGCATTTCATAGAACAATTTCTAACTACATCTACAAATGGAGTTGTAATGAAATGGAGCTGTTTCAAATGTGTGCTGACTTGATGAGTGTCACGAAGATAGCTTGTAGGAACATAACTTCGCAAACTTCGCTTTTAATGTGATAATAAATTGCTTTATCTTTGCTAGGTGTATTAGTAGTGGTAATAGGCGCAATCGAAAGTGTCGAAAAAGTGATGCCAATGTCCGAGAAGTGACTTTTGCTGGCAACAAAAAAAGACAGCTGCCGACATTTCTAAACCGAAGAACAAAGTGGAAGTTCCCGGGTCCCGTTCCCGGGTCCCGTTCCCGGGTCCCGTTCCCGGGTCCCGTTCCCGGGTCCCGTTCCCGGGTCCCGTTCCCGGGTCCCGTTCCCGGGTCCCGTTCCCGGGTCCCGTTCCCGGGTCCCGTTCCCGGGTCCCGTTCCCGGGCCCGTTCCGGGTCCCGTTCCCGGGTCCCCGTTCCCGGGTCCCGTTCCCGGGTCCCGTTCCCGGGTCCCGTTCCCGGGTCCCGTCCGTCCCGTCCCGTTCCCGTTCCCGGGTCCCGTTCCCGGGTCCCGTTCCCGGGTCCCGTTCCCGGGTCCCGTTCCCGGGTCCCGTTCCCGGGTCCCGTTCCCGGGTCCCGTTCCCGGTCTCGGGATTAGATTAAGAAATTAATTTATATTTGATATCATCAGATTGACGCGGTAATACGTCTAGCCAGGCGGAGCCAGCGCCTGTCAAATTATCAACTGTTGGAACCACGTCGCTGACCGGCGACTGGCTGGTGCATTTGAGAACTACTTCATATGGGGATGCACAAGTACGTGTTAATGGCTAACCAGCAGTTCGATTATGCCCACAGTATTTTGCACCGAGAAAACCTAAGGGTAGGGTGTTGACCGCAAAACAGTGGGCTATCTATATACATGGTTTTCATTGTCAATCTCGCAATGGCTTGATCGCGATCACTGTGTGATCGGAACAATTTTTCAAAACCGTGACATTGCCTTTTCGAGGTTATAATAACGCTTGTGGGGTGCATATTTTTTATCGCTTGCTATTCGAAAAGTAGTCGGTACATGATCCAAATCAAATCATAAAGGAAGTCCTCCAAAAATTGAGGTGACCCTGATTGGGGCCGAAAAAAACGAACGAACTTCAATGAGCGACTTCAAGGGATCCCAAGAAATCGCCGTGGTGGTCAATGCCCCGCAATGGCATGAGTTAAAGGTAAAGTTGAAATCATCCCAGACCGGGTTAGGATAACGTACTGTGAGTTGTCCATAATTATGGACTAAAATGTATTGAGATAATGAGTCCTAAACCATGACTAGAAGGCCTCATGATAAGCAGGTCTCCTGACGTCATATGCTATCATAAAAATTCGTGTGTGTCAACGGACACAAAAGCTTAGGATAAGCATGCGTAAATTCAAGTTCAATGCTTGGTTCAAAGCCACTTTTTTTTTTTGGGGGGGAAACTTGTATGAGAATGTTCGCGGATATACCACCACCATAGCACTCGTCTAGAGGGTACCTATTTTGACTTTTCAAAACCGTTCGCCGAGATAACTAACCAGCCCACCCGTGGCTAGGTAAGTAGCTAAATAACTAAACACAAGTGATTAGATTGCAACATTGTGATGAAGAATGACGAGGCCGATTGACTGTCCAATGACAGACAAACAAAATATCAGGAAGGCAGTTCACTGTCGGAACCTGCACGTTAATCCGCTTGTCCTGTTGCCGACTGCCACCGATATCCACACGGGGTGCACCCAACACGATCGCATTTTTATTTAACACGCGGAGTAATATAACTGCCGACAGCCCCACCTTTGACGTTTCTAAAGGTGGACTCCTTCATCAGAGGGTGAGTGGCTGAACGTTAGTGGTCGGTATTCTTCGATGCAACACCAATTTTTAATGCATAAGAGCCATTTGTGCATCTAATAAACATCAATTGCTCAGTAAAAATAATTCGAAATGACATCGCCAGAAGCCTGGCTATCGTCAATCTCACGTTCGAAGACCTTAACCAAGGTTTGCATTTTCATGATATCTATCACAGCTGAGTTAGAATTGCCAAAATATGAGATTGAACCCGTGTGACATATTGCAGACGATCATCGTGACAAACATTATATTTATTTGAGCAAGAAGTTTGATTCTTTATAATGGGTCACCTTATTAGACCCAAATCGAGTAAAAGGCAATAATGCCGAGGCACAATGAAAGTTCTGGAGCGCAAATGCATCCAACCAAGTCACACTAGTGTACATAAACCTGCATTAATTCGCGGCCCAGTCTTCTGCGGTGGGCCACTCAGACATAGCAATGTAATCGGCAGGGAGGTAAGGTAGAGTGAAACTGTACGACGTGCTTCAACACGGAGCTGGAGAGAGCTTTCGAAAACTATTTCCAGTTATTACTGGTTTTTGTCTCATCCTGACGAATAATATACTATGAAGGATAATATCAGGCTAATTGTCGCCTCCCACCAGCGCTACGTCATCTCAGTATGCAGTGGCTGCGTGGGCGGTCCGTTTGTCAGCAAGTATGTGAGTGAGAAGGAATCTGTCTTTCAAGAATGTTTTTCTTCCTCTTGCCAGAAACGTTTCAGCGAGCCCGCCTCTTCTCTGCCTGTACAACGCCGCCTCACACGCAGAGCTGGTACTTTCCGTGGATGTCGTCTGTCGACGTTCTGGGTGCCGGTGCCGGCACTATTGATCCTCAGCCGCCGCCATATTGGAGTTCTCCGGAGGGCCGCATGTCCCGACCAATCAGAAGGCGGCGTCTCGCCGCCGCCCGGTCCGACGATGACCCCGTCGAGGAACGCTAATCTGATTGGTTCACATTGCAACACTTGGACGCCAGATTTGCGGCAATCGTCTCTCGACACAGGCTGGCGGCCACTCGGGGTGGGGCGTGCCAGACCAACGCGACGCGACGGGCAAGTTGAATCTATAAAACTCCAGCTTTCAGCCTAACCTGATTAGTCACCATTGGTTGCTTGGTTCATTAGTCATCATATGTCGGGCCGGGCGCGACTCGCATCTTCTACTTGCTGAATTAACACCGCAAACCTGATTTTCCGTCCATATCGGCACCGACGTCGTCTGGCGCGGACGGGCTGGCCGGCGCCCACCGGCCGCCGACATGGACGGCTATCAGGTGAGGCCCCTGGGCCTGGCCGACGACCGCGACAAGCGCAAAGTGGACGAGTACTCGGGTCTGTACGGACTGGACGCCTCCCTGCGCACACCTCCGGAGCACGCAGGTGAGAGTCGCGGCCGGCGACGCCCGGCCACCGGCCAACTCCACTCCATTGTTATTTCAGTCACCGACTGCTGCAACGTAACTCGATTCATTATTCCTGTTACCGAGTTACTTGACTGAAACAATACCCGGCGCCGGCGCCGACCGTGACCCGGCACGGCGCAAACAGGTAATTCTATTGACGCTTTGGTTACTTGCTAACGACATTCAATTATGAAGCTGAAGATTTGATGTGAAGCGGTGGTGAACGTGATTACCCTGACGCCACGGTGAACTTGATTACAATGTAAGAAATGTTACGAAGTTACTATAATGAATGAAAAATCGAAGGCAAACGAGGTTAAACCAGGTTTGCTCTGGTTGGAAGTTGTAA
The DNA here is from genome assembly GCA_034440575.1 of Imbricaverruca yamaguchii. Taxonomy (NCBI): domain Eukaryota; kingdom Metazoa; phylum Arthropoda; class Thecostraca; family Neoverrucidae; genus Imbricaverruca; species Imbricaverruca yamaguchii. The sequence goes on along the minus strand of JAOTOL010001397.1, from coordinate 403,546 downwards.
GGAACTTCTGGATCAGATTACATGCTATATCATTGGCCCTCTGAGACGATGAAATTGAATAGTGTGACGATTTGCCTTGCACGGACAAGATTAATATTATCCCTGTCATACTTATAACATAATGTTGGAAGTGCTTATTTTGTGCAGAATACAAAGTACACTACGGTACTATCGAGAGCATTAGTACTAACACCAGCGCAGGAGCATAGCTGTTGCATGATGAACCTGTGCAAAGCTGAACTTACCAACTGAGCACGCCCAATTCATACCTCATGGATTGTAACTTGCGTGTTTCTATGTTCAACATGTCCTCTCATGCGACAATACACGGATACATTATGTATTCTGCAACACTATTGCCCGCTATCTTATATTGTGATAGGCACCCGCGGTTCTATATTAGACTTGTAGGCTGCCACGCCACACCCATAATGTTTCTTGCAAGTCCATAGCATTCTATGATAATGCTTGAATAAACATACTGGACCAATCGAAGGCATCCATTCTGAAATAACTGTGATATTTATTGTTCTTAAAAGGAAATAAAGAAAGGAAACCAGCTACACCAGCTCCTACACCAGGTAAAAATTAGCACTTACTCAACATGCAACACCAGCAGAGCTTTAGTGTCGCAGCGTGGTGTATGACCACCAGGGAATTCTCTCGAATACTGCATATACTTAAACAATGACATAACTCTAAAGAGGATACATTGACAAACGACAACCTAGAAAGCATTCTGATTGCAAGAACACCACCATGAATTTCTGAAGACTTTTGGCAGCCTCCGTGGTGTACATTCGTTGCCGCACATCTACGCTGATAAGAGACGGCACTCTTCGGCTGTTGTTCCGCAAGTGCCGTCTGAGCATGTACCAATTCCCGGTGTGCTAGAGCTTGAAGCTGTCGGATCCATCACATGCAAGGCTGTTAGAGATCCATCATGACTGCATCAAATCTCACTGGGTGCACATGCACCGAACACACAATTGTATCGCCAATGAACCTCCCGTGTGCATCCACTAGGTTATAAGGCCATAAAGTGATCAGCTAATTCTGTGAGGGGAAGGTACCACAACCCTGGCGAAAAGACACTTCACCCCATCCAATACCACATCCCTAATTCCAAAGAATACATCCACCAACATCCCACACTTATCAATGTGTATACTTGGGTGCCCTGTCAACAATTTTCAGACTTCATCACGTACAGTGCACACCTACTTATCATAAACATAACCCCATCCACCACCACTTATAACTGAAAAACGAGATTTTGCAGCCTAAAAGGTTGTCCACTATAGTTTTTTTGATATTATCAAATACATTCAATGAGGAACTCCCCACATCAGCCGGAAAAATAATCAACTGATCAACAATCGTTTCAGTGAAGACCTTTGTCGCCTAACTGTCCCACTTCTTGATTTGTCTAACCTGAATTGATGACCCCAATGTCATAGTATAAACAGAAGGGTGTCATTCAGATTGGCCTGATCTAGCCCTTGAATAAGTGTATGCATCTCAATCATATCACCCAACGATCTCTTATACCTGAACGAGTACGTCTCTAATGCTATAAGTATTTCCACATATTCTATATTGCCTAGTCCACTGATGAGTCCAGTCGCTTTGCGCTGCACTCTTTATAGCATATCTATATATTGTTCTAGGTAGGGGCTCCATGCCTGTGCCTGCCTATCACATCACTGAATCAAATCTCATTGGGTGAACATGCACCGGACATACAATTGTACCACCCCGTGCTTGGCCATAGGTCAAGCACAGTGTTTTCATCACTTCCTTGTTCTTATACATCACACCCCTATTGATGATTCCCAGCATTCTGATTGCCCCGTTCCCAGTTGAGATACATTGTTTTCCACTTTAAGATCATTTGAAGCTAACACATCTAAATTTATTTCCTCTTCAATAACATCCAGTTTCCTACCTCCCATTGTACATATAAAAAGTCTCACCCCCAGATCACAGATGCATAAACTTACATTTTTTTACAATGCCGAGTTGCAGCATTGGTGCACATAGTGCACCCTGTGGGTGCACATGCACCGGATCGCACCCAATTATGCCGCCCACGGACCTTCCGTGTGCATCCACTGGGCTACATCACTAGATATCCCCTTTGGTGCACATGCACCGGACACCCAGTTATGTCGCCCGCGAACCTGTCATGTGTATCCACAGAGCTACACCCACTTAGCAGCTGAAGTCCATGTTTGCCTTCCATCCGCTCATTTCATTACTTTTACGAGCAAGGTCGAGGTCTGAGCGAATTTACTGCTGTGCATATGGCACACAAGTTCGGCTGAGTGGGTCTACTGCTGTGCATATGGCACACAAGTTCGTCTGAGCAGGTCTCCTGCAGTGTATGTCGCACACAAGTTCGTCCGAGCGGGTTTACTGCCGTGGAGGTCGCATACAAGTTCGTCTGAGCGGGTCTACTGCAGTGTACGTCAAACACAATATTTTTTTTCTGAGCGAGCATGCTGCCGAGTATGGCGCGCAAGTTCGACCCAACGAGCTTACTGCCGTGTATGCCGCACACAATTTCGTCTGAGCGAGTCTAATGCCGCGTATATCGCATACCAGCTGCTCTAAGGGAGTCTGCCGCTCTACTGCCTTTCTCCAACTCATTTTCTCGAAGGCCATGTCAGGTCATTGGTTAGGACGTCATGAAGTAGAACCTGTTTTTCGCTTCAGTACTCTGCCTTGGATATTCCTACTCTCGTGAGTATGTTGAGACTGGAAATAGCCTGTATATTCACTTACGAGTCAGCGTGACACCCCGAGTAAGCGTAGGCTAACGTAGACTCAATGTACCCCACACCCGACCCAATCCCAAGTCGGCATAGATATCAGAATTTGACTCGAAACTGTGTGGGAAGCGTAGTGGATCAAACCGCATTTGCCTAGTTGATGTCATAAATGAAAATACGAGATCGTGACGATTTGACGAGATGTGAAACGCAGGAGCGCATGCGACGTAACTTTTTCCAGGCCATCATACGTCAGGCAGGTGTAAGTCCAAGTCAGTTCTGACGACTATGCGGCTATGTTATGCCTCGCGAATTCAGAGTCCCTGGGCTGATCGGCCTGTCAAGTCAGCAACTGTGTGCCTCGCTGGCCGGTTGTGACGAGTAGCGGTGATGTACGCCTCGCTGGCCTGTTGTGAGAAATAACGGTGTTGTGCGCCTCGGTCGGTTGTAGGGAGTAACGGTGTTGTGTCTCGTTGGTTGGTTGTGAGGAGTAACAGTGTCGTGTCTCGATGGTTGGTTGTGAGGAGTAACAGTGTTGTGCCTCGATGGTTGGTTATGAGGAGTAACAGTGTCGTGTCTCGATGGTTGGTTGTGAGGAGTAACAGTGTCGTGTCTCGATGGTTAGTTGTGAGGAGTAATAGTGTCGTGTGTCGATGGTTGGTTGGAGGAGTAACAGTGTTGTGTCTCGATAGTTGATTGTGAGGAGCAACAGTGTTGTGTCTCGATAGGTTGATGTGAGGAATAACGATGTTGCGCGCCTCGCTGGCCGGTTGTAAGGAGTAACATTGTTGTGTCTCGGTAGTTGGCTGTGAGGAGTAACGGTGTTGTGCGTCTCGATGGCCGGGTGTGAGGAGTAACAGTATTGTGCGACTCGATGGTCAGTTGTGAGGAGTAACGGTGCTGTGAGGAGTAACGGTACTGTGCGCCTCGATGGCCGGTTGTAAGGAATAACGGTGCTGTGCGTCTCGATGGCGGTTGTGAGGAGTGCGTTGAGCGGAGAAGCAAGCCATGCGGCAGAACAAGCTGTGGTACGCTGTAATATCTAAGCTCTACCGCGACCACTTGACATAGAAGGTTGTAGGTGCGAGCTATGTGCATACTATTCGTCAAAAGAACCTAATTTCGGATAGGGTGCAATCGATTTAAACTTAACTGAATTGGTGGCCAGTGCGCTAATGCCTGAATTGTTCGTGCATGCTCCGAAATTAGGCTCCTCTAGGTATTAGATAAAATATTGTTTACGTGCCTCAATCTTCAATGTCCGGTGGCAAACTGCCGTTATGGAGGTCATTTATTTTCGAAATGCGTATTTTGCCGAAGTTGGACGAAATAAGTGGATGTTGACATGGGCTGTTAAGTATGCCCAGTTCATGTGGGTTCACAAGTGCCACTGTGGCTGCTACTACTGCTATAGCTGCTATGACTGCTATAACTACCGTGATTGCCATGACTGTTATGACTCCCGACCATGTGCCTGTTTCCCTAGAGCCATACCGCCAGCCACTTCACACCCCATGTCCAACGCCCTCAATGGCGCATTTTGGTGGTTAATGTCTCTCATTGTACTCAAGCGCACCACCGCAGGGACCCGCTAACAATTTTAACTGGGTGGGGCTAAGTACTCCAGAAATATGTGCAAATTAAGTGGTGGGCAAGATTATTCGACTTTACCTCTCAAAATGAAGACATCTCCGATCACTGAGATTGGGGAGATTGACGCTCCAGCTCACGCTATACAAGCCCATGCCCTGTCGCCTGCGTCTCGCAACTTGCAACTTTCAACAATGCAACTCTCATAAAACTGTTCACTATCGGGAAAACATCCACATTTAATTTGACCTGATCAGAGCAAATAGATTCATTTTCAGCACGACTTCGCTGCATACACTGCGCCATGGAGGAAGTTCTGCAAATGGCAAGCATGACAAACGTCAAAGTGATATTCTAAATAGTTCAGGGGTTAGCTAAAAACCTTCGGGAGCGGGATGAAGACGAGCCCATCCTCCGCCCTGCGCTGGTTAATGGATGTGTGAACTGTTGCCGAGTGCTTTGCGGAATCGACTCCAAACTCACGAAAGATGTGATATTAGGAATGAGTGCCATGACCTAGCTGAAATAGGCTTAAGCACCTCACCACAAAACCGGCTTGAGTCTGGCCACACCTGACTGACTGATTTCGGGATTGGCGCTTAGTTGCTTACGATGAATCTGACCTAACCTTACTTCAGGACTCCCCCCCCCCTCATACACCTACTCCTGGAAGTTGTGTAGCCCTAGCCCTCCAAATGTTCGTAATATTGTCAACATGGTGGGATCCTAATACACAAGGCCTTCCCGTTGATTGCCCACCACTGCTTGTTACGAAAGTAGTTTTTCAATGTACATGATAACACGCATAATTGAACATTTCAGATGGAGAGGGGGCTTTCAAGAAGCTGAAGACGGAGACGGTGGCGCTGGCCGGTGCTCCGGCTGGTGTTTCTGGCCACAGTCCCACCGCTTCTGCCTGCCCGACTCCGGCGAGGAGACGCCACCGTACGACCTTCTCACAGGTCAGGAGGCTGCACATCACCACACTGACCCGGACACGTCAGGTCGTGCCACTCATGAGAAATATATCGTGCATACGACATCAAACTCACTGCCTTGTGTATTAGGATACCACCAAGTTCACAATATATATATATATATATATATATATATATATATATATATATATATATATATATATGCATACACATATACATGTATATATGTATGTATATGTATATATATATACATATATATACATATGCACATATACTCCGTTGTGTATCGCGAACTGCTGACGATTCCAAGATGTCAAGTGAGAGTAGAGACAGCGATGAAGCTTCTATAAAGGGAGTAGTAAGAGTAAAGGCAGCAAATTTTGTATCATGCCTTTTAGCTTCTTTTTAGCGAACTCCCATAGGTTTCCCAAATCATAGCTGAATATGTTGGAACTGGCTGTCCGAGGTCGGCCGCACCGCCGCACCTGGTACGGCATATTCAGCTGCTGAGCCTGCGTCTTGGTGCCGATGGCCGGCCGTCGGCCGCTCGTCACTTCCGCCGGGTGTGGCGAGTTCTCTGGTACGGCCGCCGGTCAGTGAGGTGCAGCAGCCTAGTGCTCAGGGAGTCGCTCAGCGGTTGTCGACGACAGTGGACTGTCACGCTGCTGAGGAGCTGTCGACGAGAGTGGACTGTCACGCTGCTGAGGAGTTGTCGACGAGGGTGGACTGTCACGCTGCTGAGGAGTTGTCGACGAGAGTGGACTGTCACGCTGCTGAGGAGCTGTTGACGAGGTGGACTGTCACGCTGCTGAGGAGCTGTCGACGAGTGTGGACTGTCACGCTGCTGAGGAGTTGTCGACGAGGGTGGATGTCACGCTGCTGAGGAGATGTCGACGAGAGTGGACTGTCACGCTGCTGAGGAGATGTCGACGAGGTGGACTGTCACGCTGCTGAGGAGCTGTTGACAGTAGACTGTCACAGTGCTGAGGAGCTGTTGACAGAGTGGACTGTCACGCTGCTGAGGAGTTGTCGACGAGGGTGGACTGTCACGCTGCTGAGGAGTTGTCGACGAGGTGGACTGTCACGCTGCTGAGGAGCTGTTGACGAGAGTAGACTGTCACGCTGCTGAGGAGCTGTTGACGAGAGTAGACTGTCACAGTGCTGAGGAGCTGTTGACGAGAGTAGACTGTCACAGTGCTGAGGACTGTCGACGAGAGTGGACTGTCACGCTGCTGAGGAGCTGTTGACGAGGGTGGACTGTCACGCTGCTGAGGAGTTGTCGACGAGAGTGGACTGTCACGCTGCTGAGGAGCTGTTGACGAGAGTAGACTGTCACGCTGCTGAGGAGCTGTTGACGAGAGTGGACTGTCACGCTGCTGAGGAGCTGTTGACGAGAGTGGACTGTCACGCTGCTGAGGAGCTGTTGACGAGAGTGGACTGTCACGCTGCTGAGGAGTTGTTGACGAGAGTGGACTGTCACGCTGCTGAGGAGTTGTCGACGAGGTGGACTGTCACGCTGCTGAGGAGATGTCGACGAGAGTGGACTGTCACGCTGCTGAGGAGTTGTCGACGAGGGTGGACTGTCACGCTGCTGAGGAGTTGTCGACGAGGGTGGACTGTCACGCTGCTGAGGAGTTGTCGACGAGAGTGGACTGTCACGCTGCTGAGGAGCTGTCGACGAGAGTGGACTGTCACGCTGCTGAGGAGTTGTTGACGAGAGTGGACTGTCACGCTGCTGAGGAGCTGTTGACGAGGGTGGACTGTCACGCTGCTGAGGAGATGTCGACGAGTGTGGACTGTTACGCTGCTGAGGAGTTGTCGACGAGAGTTCATTCAGTTCAGTTAATTCTTGTCGACGAGGGATGCTCATAGCGTGCAATGGGCTCTGGCCGGGCTTTTCATTTGTTTTACGACAGGTGGATAGTACACAGTAGGCTCTGGACGGGCTTTTCATAGTACGCAGTGGGCTCTGGCCGTGATGTTCATAGCATTTTCATTGGTTTTGGTACTTGCATTTACCATCGTTGTGCAATAATACATCGTAGTGGCTATTACTGCCCCGAGTCAGAAATGGAGAAATGGTTGATATATAAAAACAAACACACAATTCATCGCGTGATGAAGAAAACACATTCCACCCAAACGCCAGCCAGCGCACCTCAGTTCACTATCAGCAGTCATGAGGTGGCTGAATTGCATATCATGTGACTCTTCAACTGACGGTTAGGGTTCGATATCGCCATGCACGTGATATCCAGCGGAAACTGATTGTAAAGGTGAGGAGCATGGTGACAAGCACGTCGTTTACCAGCTCCGGTGCTGGTCCGGGGATGTAGTACAGGCTGTATTGTCTCATGCTGCGTTCGTAAACGTCTCGAATGATACGAAACGCTGTGGCTATGGATTCAGGCGTACTCCTCTTCAGCACCTTGTGCGCTGAAGCGAAAGTGAAGAAATCTGCAAGGAGTGGTGCTGGCATCCAGCCCACTCCGTGGTCCTACCTCAACACACTACAGGCTCTTCAGCCAGAGCCGTGCTAGCGCCACCAACTCCAGTCAGAGCCGTACCAGTAGCATCAACTCCAGTCAGAGCCGTACTAGTACCACCAACTCCAGACAGAGCCATACCAGTACTCCCCACCACAGTCAGAGCCGTACTAGTAGCATCAACTCCAGTCAGAGTCGTACTAGTACCACCAACTCTAGTCAGAGCCGTACTAGTACTCCCCACCACAGTCAGAGCCATACTAGTACCACTCACCCAGTCAGAGCCGTACTAGTACCACCAACTCCAGTCAGAGCCATACTAGTGCCATCCACTCCAGTCAGATTCACCCAGAGTGCGGCTCTGACATAGAGGTGTCACCACCGCTAGCTAGCCGTATGGTGGTGTGTTCCAGGGGTCAGCCCTGGGACTACTACTGTTCATGGCTTTTGCGAACTCCGAACACCTTGCGTTGTTTAGCTCCGGGGCCGATGTAGTCAAATATGCAGAGGACGCTTAGAACCTCGTTTCAGGTAACAAGGGTGAGCTCCAATCATTGATCTCGCTTATGGAGACTTTCCTTTCCTCGCTCAGCAAATGGTTCCGTACAAATGCTCAAGCTCAACGCGAACAAAATTCAGCTGGTCGCTTCAGGAGACCGTCAAAATCTGCCCAACATACCAAACATTCGAGTAGCCTCCCGAGAAGCCACTCTCGAAGCCTGTGACGAGGTGAAGAACATCGGCGTCACATTTGACGAGACCCTATCATGAGACACCCATGTTGGTCTCCTCAGTCGCCGCTGCGTGGGAACTTTCATCGGGCTGTTTCACCTCCGGCACCATCTTCACCTGGCATCATGCCATCATCTTGCTATCATCATGGTCATCATCTTGGTTCTCTCGTAGGTCAGATTCTGTATTTCGGCATACGGCAATGGTACAAGATTGAACATCAGCATAATTATAACACTAATACCTTTGAGCTTGAATAATTTTCGGCGGACGAACATTTCACCGCGTCTTTGACCTTCGGCAGAGATTTTCGGGGTGTTCTTTGGTTATTCGAGCCAAGCGGCGCCTGCAGTAAAACAAGCAAATATATATACAGGGTCTGTTGGCATTGTAGCATAACAATGGCGTCAGGGTTTCAGAAATCGGACGGTTGGGTCGGGTCAAGTCCCTGAATGAACCCTTTTTATCATGTACCATATATACTAATGATAGGCGTCATTACAGACACTGGACGTGCGGGGCGAGGGGAACGGTGTATGGGGTTCGTCTGCTGCACACAGAACCAGGCAACGTACCGCGACAGGGAGCATGCGACTGACCGCAACTGCGCTCCTTTGGCAGACAGTAAGCCCATGTAACCTATTGCATCCAGCTCTCGCGAACGTGCAGGAAGTTCCGGAATAAGCAAAACACAACGGAAGTCCACAGTGTATTTAAATTTGGGATGCTTCCTCTATATTTGACAGTGGAACACGATTGCGGCAATAGTGCCCTTAACCCTCGAATATGTGGCTGAAGAAATAGCAATTCGCTGTTGCTGAACTTGGCTGCAATTTCGCCGAAATTGGGCTCATCTGCTGAATATGGCGCACGTATTTCAAGGCATTAATGCACGATGTCGTTTATTTTTACCTATATTTAGTGTCACGTCGTGTCACGGTCCATGCAGTCTTACACATAGCTTCCCCGCTTGGTTTATACCGCATGGAGCTATTCGGCGCGTCCGCCCGCTATTGTGCTGACACCAGTCACGCAGTCACCCAGTGTCGGAGCAAGCAGGTAGCAGGTAGCAAGCGTAACTGTTAAAGCAGACACGTAACATAAGCAGACACGCCGTCGAAATGACCTAATTTATCTTTGTCAGTTATGATGAGCATAAGGTCGAAAGTAATTCTGGCAAGCCCTTCAGGTTACTCCTTTTGGACGTTCCCACAAATGGTATGGCTTGGCCTGTGCCGAAACAATAGAAGAGGAGTTGATTCGGAAGCCCACCAGGGCGCCAGTTGTGGCTGATGAAGCGTGTAGTTGTGACAGATTTGGCGAGCACCCCGACCCTAGCGGTGCATCCTTCCCCTCCACATCCCATTGTCCATTCACTGTCAACGTCCCTGCTTATGTCTTCCTTCCATCCCTGCAACAGCAACCCCTCCCCTGTCACGAGCAGGTGGGCCAGCTTCCCCTGGTCAACCCGTCCGCTCAGTTTCATCGGGGTAGTTGCGCCCCCTCGGCCCGTCCCCCGGGGTCGAGGGTTGACGGAGTCCTGGGGGCCGAGGCACCTGTCGCACGGTGCTAGTTATGACAGGGAATCAGCACGGCTCTTTGGTCCCGATATCCCGGAGGGGCGGGCGGGCCCTACACGGGCCCAGCGTCTTGCAACCTCAGGCCGAATGTCTGGGCCACGGCCAATTGCCTGCTGGCCTGGCCGGCAGGGGTTAAGGGGTGGGCGACGCTGGATTCCGGTCAAGGTGGTGAGTCTCTCTTTCTGCCGGTCGGGTGATGGCATCGTTTGCCTCGTATAGCTCCTCGGGCGCCTGGCGTCCTCCTATCCGCGGGGCCCAGGCGTTCCCTCAGTTGGGCCCCGAAGTGCTGGGACGCCACGAGGAGTAAAAAACAAACTCATCACATTTGTTCATTCATCACATTCACCACAAACCCATATTTTCGCCGACATTGCAACGATTCCCACACGGAAGGTACTCTTGTGCCTCGTGTGCTCGTGTTGCGAGGAAGGAACAGGAGTCTCACGTCCCTGCCCCGCTTCAGAGGAGAGACGGTCGTGACCGATTTGGAGACATTTTAAGATGTGACAAACTGAAATATGGTGCACTGGAGGTGGAGTTCGCTGGACAGAGCAGGCAGCTAAGGCGCTTAAGTCATCTAAGTTTGTGTATGGTGTGCGAAGAAACGGGGACAGTGGTAACTGAACATATGTGCACATAAAGCAAATACACATAAAACAAAATGTACATAAAGCAAATGTACTTATGGCAGATATACATAACCAAATGTACGTAAGCGCAGATGTGAGTATGGCAATTGCACGTCAACACAGATGTATGTGTGGCTAATGTGCGTGAACGCAAATGTACGTATGGCAAATGTGCGTATGCGCAAATGCACATTAGCGCAGAAGTACGTAAGGGCAAATGCACCTAAGTGCAAAAGTACGCATGAGCAAATCCAACAAATGCATTAAAATCCCTCACATCCACATCTACCCTTCCTGAATGCTATTCCCATTACATGAACCAAGCCTCGCCCCCACCCTCCACCTCTACGTTCGCACCTCCTACTGACCAATCGAAATCTCCGTTGCTTACCTTCATTATGATGGAGCTGAAAGGCGGGCTCGCTCAGTTGGAGAAGGCATGGGCGAAGGGCCACCAAAGAGCTGGCAAGGCTGGTCACCCAATTGCCACAACGGCGAATGGAAGGACCGGCTCCGTCAGCCAACGAGATGGACTCTTCTCCGCCTCGGCCCCGGCCGCGATCCCAGAAAAGAAGCCCTCCACTGTCTGGCTCTCCACCGGGGGACAAGTCACCGCATTCCCGCTCAGCAGGGGCGGTCCGAGGCATCGAAATCGGGTGAGGCAGTCACCACTACACCCCCCCCCACGCACACAAAAAATCGTCGGATTTCGACCACTCTATTATTCGGTTCCCAAAATTCGGAACTTGTTTCGTACCTATGCTTTTCACACAAAAATATCCACGCAATTGTGCTTTAAGGCATTTTTTGGACTGTTAGATTTTTACCAATATGCTCTTTATAAAAGTGATGAAGCTGGTGTGACCACTAATTTCCTCTCCAAATGCTTACTTTTCAGCTGGCAAGCAAAATAACACAAAGAAAGTAGCTTTGAGTTAGATTGCATGGCGTAAAAATAAGGTGTAAAATAAAATGGAATATGCCAATTTCCTAGTATAGCCTAATATTAATGGAAAAAGAACATAATTTCCCCAAAAAAATTGGAAACTTGTTTTTTTTTTTCAAAATGGACAACACAAAATCCCAATCCAACGGATCACTTTTTAATGGAAAAATTCAAACCTTCCAGATGACCCCTTTGTTTGCTTTCTGGAGGTAACAGGACATGTGTAAGACATGTCCTGTGGATAGCTTAAAGCACAATAATTAGATGTCTTGCATGAATCATCATGCGTAAAATGGGTATGGCTAGATTTGCCCATTCCACAGCACAGCACATCGGAGAGAGGAATGTAAGAATAAACAAATAAATTTTTTGGCCAGAAAAAATATATCCATCTGCTACACCTGGAAATTCATTGGTTCATACACTAAGGATCCAAGTTTATAATGAAATACAAATTTACGTTTGTTCAGGGTTTCAGAGTCCATAAAAATATCATGGAGCATTGCAATCGGAGAAAAAACACCAACAAAACTTCCACATGTGTCAACCAATTATTCAATTTAGTCATAGCTGGTCACATTTAGAGATTGCCAACATCTCCTTCCACTCTCCCTACCAAACTTCCTTGGTACTTGCAGGGCAAGAGATCTCTCACAAAGTCACGGGATCCAAGTTCATATTTTCAAGGCATAATTTTACAGAGCATATGGAAAACGACAAACTAACATTAGCAAGACACCAAACCAGAGGGTCCAGACCCCATACCAACTCCAGGCATGGGCACTTGGTTACCAACTATGAGGAACATGAATAATATTATAAACTCAAAGATCAGACCAAGCATTTGGTCAGACTAAGCCTGATTTTCAATTGAGAACAGTTCAACATACCAGTACAAATTGGATGCATTGGAGAATCCAGGGCTGGTTTTGAGTTGCTTAACGGTGACAAGCAAAACTAATTCTCCGATTTGTTTTAATATTTTGCACAAGTTGTATTTGGCATCAAATGTTTCTAGTTTTGCATACATTGTGTACCATAGATCAACTCTGCTGCAAAGTAGGCTGTTAGAGGGGGGATAGCTAAGAAGGACCACACCAAAGCCAAGTCTTAGCCCACCGTTCCTGAAGGTTTTTAGTTGAGCAGAATTTCTCACGTCTCCTATCCATCTATGCAGGTAGGAAACTTGTACCATCCCCACAGTGTCGCACATTTCCTTAATTTCATTAAGCGATTGGAACTTTTTGTGTGAAGCATGTTCCGATGTAGCCCGAAAGTCAACTTGCAAACAACTTCCCCTGACAGTGCAATGCACCCCGAAGAAACGTTTTAGTTTATCTTGCGACGGCTGCTTTTTTCTTTTTCCTTTTTATACCCTACGCTTCGTATGAAACGAAAGCGCATAATATGGCGACATTTGGATTAAGGCTGGCCTCACTCATGCGTATTTCAGATTAATGATAGAGCTGTTCTTAATTGAATATGTAAATCTTAACTTAAATTTTCACGATAATTACGAATCACCAATGAACGTTTCATGTCAACTTTTTAATTTTGTGATTTTCCAATGGATAAGAGCATCGCTATGTACGAAAATAACATCAGCAAGATCTTTCAGCTCTACTGAGGTGAGACAATGCCTTAAGTGCCTTAGTGGGCGGACCGCCCCTGCTGCTCAGGACCCAGTCCCTTGAATAGAATAGAGATACATTATCGGGGTTAACAGCGTCCCCTTCTCTCGGACGGATGACGAAACCAGAGCTTTAAATTGAGCGTTTTGCTTTATCATAGCCACTCCTAGTCTCTTCATTTTAGTAAACTTTAGTTCATCACTACATTAAGGGATACACCGTTCCAAGGCGACGATCTCACCGAATATCTGTTTATTGATTTTAACGAGCTCCTATGCCATATTTTTTTCAAATGGAACTGCATAAGTTTTGGAAACAATAGCCAGGAAATACAGGCCTTCATGGGTGCTCGATTTTCTGAAAGGATGTAGTGACCGACACTTGCGCCCGGCAGAGTTATGGTAGCGATCAACCATAATGTAGGAGAAGCGGTAGGACCATAAGCACCGGTCTCCAAGCAGTGGCAGCTCGGATCGGATCAGCTCGGATCTAGATCGCAGTTCGTTCCGTCTACTTGCGTCCTGGGACTGTTTTGACCTGTGATGAGCTAGTTGGGTAAATTTCAGATCTGCCCCCACCTGTATTTAGTCTTATAGGATTTTTAACTCCCAGCCCACTCTGTGGGGCTGTGATGATGTGAACACAAGAGGTCACGTTTTACAGTCTTTTATCACGGTATTATCCTTAAGCGTTTTAGATACTGGCACACGCGCCCACTTTACGATGCCATCCGGTCATACCTCGGCGCTGGACTTGAGTTTGTGCAGTCCACAGCCGGCACAACATTTAGATTGGTCGGTATCTGACGACCCCATAGGACCATTTCCCCATATGACTGACATATCGAGGAGAAACAACACTTGGTACCAGACACCAGTTGTATAATCTATACAAGGCCAACTGGGCCACATTTGAAACTCAACTCAAGGACGCATTCTCCACTACAATTGGACAAGAGCCACACTCAATAGAAAGTTTTCATCGCTGCTCTTAGAGGCAACATCAGGGCGCAGCCCGACAACATCCGGATCCCCTCGTTGAACCTCTGTTCCGTGGCGGACCATAGAGTGTCGAGATGCCATTCGGGCACGACGCCGCGAGTTCAAAACATGTAATCGAAATCCACGACGAATCTAATTTCGTTTCGTAAAGCGAAAGTGATGGTCTGTCGGACCATCTCGGAAGCCAAATGTATATCATGGGGAGCCTATCTCAATATCTTGAATCGGTCTAGCTTCTCGTCACGGGCATGGTCTGGAGTGAAAAGAATTTCCAGTGCGCATTGTTCAGTTCCTCTCCCTGTGCTGCGAATAGCGAACCAGGACTCCAACCACCATACAGTAGTTGCCTATGTGATTGGCCATGCTCTATTGCAAAGAAGTCGAGGAAGCGTCGCTAATCCCGAATGTTTACACCAGAAGGCTGTATGGGAATCGACTCAAGTTAATTTTTACCGCATCAGTGCACCATTCATACAATCGTCCTTTTACCATGGCATAACTAACTTACGTAATCAAATCACTCAAGACTACATCAGAGAGGCTGGGCGGTATCCGCAATGTCACACCGAAGCACCTTCCGCCCTGCGCTCCTGCCTCACTTGTTACCTCTTTCAACTTACTGTGGCTCGGCGGCCAATTTCCCTCCTCTTGGCGGGAAGTCAGGTCATATATGTCGATATATCGACTGCTCAATTCGACGTATTCTATCCCTTTCAAAAGCAGATCCATGTCGCCAAGTAAAATGTGAAAAAGGAGCCATGGACCCTACATAACCAGAAGCAGTTGATGCGCCCCTAAACCCAAATAACAAATAAATCGAATGGATTTTGAAAAAAGTACGATGGTGCAGGGTCCTGAATATAGCTGTCTGGATAGTATCGGGTAGCTCGTGTCAAACAATCTATTGCAGTTTCTTCTCCGGTAGACCACAGACGGAAATCCCCGCTTATATTAGATGTACGAGAATTCCATGCTCTATTTCCGACTCCCACAGCCAACAGAGATCAGTCGGTGTGCCTCTGACATACCGAGAGGTCCGGGACTGAGGTGTGCCCTTGACAAACCTGGAAACCCGTGACTGAGGAATTTCCGTCGTGTCTAGATATTCGGGACTGGGGCAGGCCTCTGAGGTACTTAGGCATCTGATAATGAAGTGAGTTTGACAAATCCAAAGATCCGGGACTGCGGTGTGCCTCCGACATCCCCAGGGGTTCAGGGCCAATGTGTGCCTCCCACATATCCAGAGATCCGAGACTGAGGTACGCTTTTGACATACCCAACGATCCAGAACCAATGTGTGCCTCTGACATTCCCAGAGAGCCGGTACTGGGGCATGCCCTTGTCTTTCTCAGAGGTCTGTGACTGAAGTGTTCCTCTGGCACCGGCAGGAGCAGCTCCAGCAGCTGGAGACTGAGGCATGCCCTTGTCTTCGTCGGAGGTCTGTGGCTGAACTGTTCCTCTGACACCGGCAGGAGCAACTCCAGCAGCTGGAGACTGAGGAATGCCCTTGTCTTTGTCAGAGTTCTGTGGCTGAAGTGTTCCTCTGACACCGGCAGGAGCAGTTCCAGCAGCTGGAGACTGAGTCATGCCCTTGTGTTTGTCGGAGGTCTGTGACTGAAGTGTTCTTCTGACACCGGCAGGAGCAACTGCAGCAGCTGGAGACGGCATTCGCCAAGTCGCACTATCCGGATATCTACTGCCGGGAGGAGTTGGCGCGCACCACCAAGCTGAACGAGGCCCGCATACAGGTTAGATAAAGCTGAACTTGGTCCCGCATACAGGCTAGATAAAGCTGAACGTGGTCCGCATACAGGTTAGATAAAGCTGAACTTGGCCCGCATACAGGTTAGATAAAGCTGAACTTGGCCCGCATACAGGCTAGATAAAGCTGAACGAGGCCCGCATACAGGTTAGATAAAGCTGAACTTGGTCCGCATACAGGCTAGATAAAGCTGAACGTGGTCCGCATACAGGCTAGATAAAGCTGAACGTGGTCCGCATACAGGCTAGATAAAGCTGAACGAGGCCCGCATACAGGTTAGATAAAGCTGAACTTGGCCCGCATACAGGCTAGATAAAGCTGAACTTGGTCCGCATACAGGTTAGATAAAGCTGAACGAGGCCCGCATACAGGTTAGATAAAGCTGAACGTGGTCCGCATACAGGCTAGATAAAGCTGAACGAGGCCCGCATACAGGTTAGATAAAGTTGAACATGGTCCGCATACAGGCTAGATAAAGCTGAACGAGGCCCGCATACAGGTTAGATAAAGTTGAACATGGTCCGCATACAGGTTAGATAAAGCTGAACGAGGCCCGCATACAGGTTAGATAAAGCTGAACATGGTCCGCATACAGGCTAGATAAAGCTGAACGAGGCCCGCATACAGGTTAGATAAAGCTGAACGTGGTCCGCATACAGGCTAGATAAAGCTGAACGAAGCCGCACGCAGGTTAGATAAAACTGAACGAGGCCCGCACACAGGTTAGATAAAGCTGAACGAGGCCCGCATACAGGCTAGATAAAGCTGAACGAAGCCCCACACAGGTTAGATAAAACTGAACGAGGCCCGCACACAGGTTAGATAAACTGAACGAGGCCCGCATACAGGTTAGATAAAGCTGAACTTGGTCCGCATACAGGCTAGATAAAGCGAACGAAGCCCCACACAGGTTAGATAAAACTGAACGAGGTCCGCACACAGGTTAGATAAAGCTGAACGAGGCCCGCATACAGGTTAGATAAAGCTGAACTTGGTCCGCATACAGGCTAGATAAAGCTGAACGAAGCCGCACGCAGGTTAGATAAAACTGAACGAGGCCCGCACACAGGTTAGATAAAGCTGAACGAGGCCCGCATACAGGTTAGATAAAGCTGAACGAGGCCCGGATACCGGTTAGATAAAGCTGAACGAGGCCCGCATACAGGTTAGACGCAAATTAGTAGCAGAGCCCACCTGCTGGCTTCGACCACTGGATTGGACGTGCAGACAAGCGTGTGGGTTTTCTCGGGTTGCACTCGCTCTGTGTCACACCGTATTTGACTGTACGCTACCAGAATTAATCAAACCTTCAACAGAAAGTTAAGTGTGCTGGCATATGTAGGGAACTATCGCGATGGTATTGATTTGATTGTCTGTCTATTTGTTTTGATTTGATTCTTGTTGTGATGTGAGCTTCCATATCAGAATCATTCAAATTCCTTCTACTTCTCATAACAATTGTGTTCCACATTTTCTCAATTGAATTGATTTCTCCAGTTAGCTCGAAGCATAGGTATATTTTACGTATAAATTGACTATTGATTTAACGTGATCACGCAGACGCGACATACCGATATTCGGGGAATTTTCGGAAATTCAAAGGACGCTTGGAAATTTGCATTCATTAAATCATTTTTCTTTGCCATCCCAGCCTGGATTTCTAGATGCAGTCTAGCCGATATTAATCTTTGTGTAAGTGTATTTACGCATGAAGTTTGTGAAATTTTGCCACAGGTGCAATATTCTTAGCCGTAGGAATTCATACCAAAAGGTAGCAAATCAAATCCATATTACAAGTCGTGTTTGCTGCCGAAGGAGGAATTAAAGCGTCTCAGTATATTCAACAGCACGCCTGTCGATCGCATATGCATAGTTATGTGTGCTAATAAACCCGTCGATCAATCCATGGTTGGTAAATATGCCGATCAATCAATTGCTGGTAAACCCGCCGATTAACCCATCGCTGGTAATCCCGTCGATCAATCAATTGCTGGCAAACCGGCCGAAAAATCCATTGCTGGTAAACCCGCCGATCAACCCATTGCTAGTAAACCCGCCGATGAATAAATTGTTGGTGAACCCGCCGAAAAGAATATATTGCTGGTAAACTCGCCGATAAATCCATTGCTGGTAAACCCGCCGATAAATGCATTGCTGGTAAACCCGTCGATAAATGCATTGCTTGTAAACCCGCCGATAAATCCATTGCTGGTAAACCCGCCGATAAATGGATTGCTGGTAAACGCGCTGATCAATCCGTTGCTGGTAAACACGTCGAAAATTTATTTGCTGGTAAACCCGTCGATAAATCCGTTGCTGGTAAGCCATCCGAACAACCCATCGCTGGGAAACGCGCCGATCAATCCACTGGTGTGCACTCACTGGCTGGTCCAGGGGCAGCCGGATCATGAGCCCCTTTGAGCCTGGCAGGTGGGACCATCATATATTTGTCCTCCTCCCTCGCGCTCAGAGCCCGGTTTCGCCGGGCCAAAGTAATACGTTTGTGAATGTAGGCCTGGATCGTCATATTTCCTAGATTTAACATGAAACCATGCCTCCCGGTTACAATACAACCAAATGCTTAAGGATAGGACCTAGCACATGTGTGGCTTATGGTATACAAGCATAATTTGAGGATACGTTACAGCTTCATGTGTTCAAGTGCGAAGCTTCAACTAATTTCAACTAATTTTGACAAGTAGGTATATTATTTACCACCGTTTTAACCCTACAAGTTGTCTATTTCATACAGAGGGGTAGAACCTGCCTTAAAGTTGGGCGCATTAGCCATGCTGAAGTCGATTCTTTCCGTGCAACGCCTGGGGGTCAATGTTCCAAGTTCTTGTGACTCGTGACTCATTTCAAGATTCCAAGTTGGGAGTTCTTGGGGCGGTGGGGGCCCCGGGGCTCTGTACCCGATTCCTACGTGCATGATCTCGTATCTCCCCATTTTTACCAGAAATTAAACCCTACCCTCTCAACACAGACGTCATAAAATATTCCTCAGCCAGTGGAAACAGTGAGAGGATTGCTTCTCAGGAATTGCATCGTTAAGCAATGCCCATAGGAGCATTAGCGGTGTGTTTACCGATAGGTGGTTCTGAAGGCACGTTGATCTGGGTTTCGACATTGCTACTGTCCAAGGCAGGTCATACTATTTAACACTCGACCACACACACCATAATTTGTACCCAGGAAATGTTGGCCATCGAGTGGGGAACTGCGACACCCTGGTGTTCCTCAAGTAGACTAGCGTGAACCTTGCAGTACACAGGGCTCGGCACGCATACTTTTGTAGCGGAGTGCCGAATATGGCAAGGTGTGCTGAGGTGAAGTTATGGGATCTTAAGCATTGGCAACTTAGCTATGATCCCTGTCCTTAGCCCTCGCACTGGATGAATGGACGAAATTCGCTCGGCCCGCCTGTTTAAGACTATCTTAAGCGAAGTGGTGCGCCACCATGATTCATTGTGAGCTCTTCTGCGATACAATAGCGCAGCTCATTGGGAAAAAACAACTGTGAAAATCATTCGGTATGTGATAATTCATCTGCCTTTTTATATCGGGTGACCGCTGCCGCCGTCACAAGTGGTCGGCCGCCGCTTTGGCCAGCCAGCAGTCGACGGGACTCCAATAACCCTCGGCGCTTCATTTCTGGACCATGGCGTACGAAATTAATCATCAAGCTGGTTCTCAGTATACTCAATCATAACGCGGTGTTTGTCTCTCTTAAAATCATAGTATTTTATAGCACAGCATAGTATTTTCCAGTACATAGTATAACATAGTATTTTGTCGTGTATTTTGCTGCCGTTCGAGATACGATCTAATCTGTAATGTGCTCCCAGGGGCCAAATAGGGAATGGAAGTCGATTAAAACAGACAGAGAACAGGAATCAATGCGTGTCAACTTAGATATAAAGTGATATATGCGATATCTGCGATTTATATTTCGTCCCATGCTCACGTGGACATTACTTCACTTTCTGGTCTCCCGACGACGCCCTCGCTCGGCCACCGCTCCCGTGGGGAAAGTGTCGGATGTTAATTCAGCAAGGCAACAGCAATATAGTGTGCTACCTTGCTTTGGGAATACAATCTGTAATGTTAGGTGAGTGAAGATTACTACACAATACTCTGAAATTTCCCCATATCTCTGCAAATTTGTCTGCATCCAGTTCAGATTAAACTGCGTGCGGCCAGTGGTCCGGCCGAGAGGCGGTCGAAAACGGCCGATGTTGTGGCAAATCTGACGTCATTTAACCTTGCAGAGGATAGTCAACCTCGTGCCATGGACATAGGACACGAAATAATTTCCCGTTGCATGCGCGGCTGTCCTGAGAACGTCCCCTTCCTGGCGTTGGAGGCTTCCGGGGAGATGGGGATGGATCGAATCCACCCACCGCTCCAGTCCACATTCCCAGAGGCCATTCCTAGAGGCCATTCCCAGGGGCCTTTCCTAGAGGCCATTCCCAGAGGCCATTCCCAGAGGCCAGAGTTCTGAGACAAACGTCACATCGTGATGTTTGTCTAATACACAAGCGCAATATAGCCGACGCCGATGCGTCCAAAATCCCAACTACACACACGCAGCGACCACACTTTATCTCCTACATTTAACCCCGTCCACATGGCTTAATCCTGTCGTTAGCATCCACGAGCTTGTCTCGCAATTGCTGGTATAGTTAGCAGATCCGTAGAACTTGATGTGATAAGTCTCTCTGACATTACAGATATTTTGTGCCAGTTCCTCCACCTTTGGCATTGTGACTACGCTCGCTCCCTATGTTATTCATCTGTATCTCGTGGTGAGTCTGAGCAGTGGTGCACCTAGGATTTGCGCTTGGGAGGAGGGGGACGGATTTGGAGGGGGCCCACCTACTCCATTAAAAAAGTCCCAGGATTTCGGTCGCTATTTTTTTCAAACGGGCATGTATTGTTTTTAATAACATACTCAGTGACTAAATTCATTGTCCTGTGGAGTGGGCCCAATCTACCAGCATCGTTTCTGAATCGCTTAATTTCAACCCCATCTCCCTCTCCCCATCCTGTTGAAAGGTTTTTATTTTGGTATCCCTTGACAAGTCACCTCATACTACTGAAATTACACATGTGCAAATCACCTAAAACATGTAAGATTTTCAATTTCCAGGCATTCCAGTTTATAACGCCAGGTCGTCAAAATTCCAACTTTCGCTCACATGTACAAACGCTTTGCGCATTCGGAGGATTTGCCACACTTCGTGCGATCCTCCAGTTTCTGCTAGGCTTCCTAGGTTTTGCTAATTGCTGCCATATGATTGTCTTGTACCGCATTTTACATGTGGAATGCTTCATATGGAGGTTCGTTGAGAAAATTTGATTAATGCAATTTATTCCATGATTAGTTCTTTCTTCCCCACATTTTTTCGGTGGTTAAGAAATCCAAATACACCTGAGCCTTGATACACCTAATCTCTTTAGTTAAATAACCTCCCAGTTTGGCTACCAAACTGGGGCCCTAGATCGGTGTTCGTTTTTCAACCCGTTACGTTTTTTTTCAACCCGTGTGGCTCATGGTTTCACTGCTCTTTTATGTCTTTATGTCTTTATGTGATGCGCAGGGTATGGTACCTGACCAGGTTCTCCGCGCTGAGCCAGCCCAGTCTCCTCAGCAGATCCGAAACATGGTCAAGCTTGTTGCAACCGAAAATTACTTTTGCCGAGTAGTTCATTTTGTTTTAATACGAGATAGGTTCTTTTTGGTTCCGCTACCATACACCTAAATGCAATAGCGGATCTTCGAAGAAACCAGAACATTGGCCAGCGCGGAGATGACAGCAGGTGGAAGGTGCCCTCTCAGATGCAATAGATAACCCAGCACTCCAAAACAACGCCGAATCACTTATGAGGCGTGCGAGTCCCAGTTGAGCGAGCGATCGAAAATAAGACCGATATTTTTGCATTCCGAAATGGTGGGTAGAGCGTGATCGCGAAATTTCACTACTCGGTGAATAGCATTAGCTATGTCTTAGCAATGCTAATTCTCAGTCCATTTGCCCGAAACCAGATATCGAGGCAGGCCAAAACTATTTCCATACGAGTGACTACATTTTGAATTTCAGATTTCTTACCACTGACCAAAATTTTGGTGTCGTCGTCGTATTGGATAACCACTGCGCCTTCGGCAAACAGGCTGAGGTCGTTGGCGAAGACGTAGTAGAGGAGAGGTCCGAGAGATGATCCTTGACACCCAGACTGACAGTAAGGCTGACACTCGGGGTGTGGTTCTGAAGATAAGCCGAAAACCAGGATGAAGTGTGAAGACTTAATGTTGACAAGAGTTTTGAGTGTTCTCTCACATGAAAACGTTTGCTCAAATCCAGCAGGCAGAAAAGGGACACCTCTCCATGGTCACATGCGGATAGGATCTGGCCAGACATGGAGGTCAGGGCGGTTTCCGTCGACGAGAACGGAAACTGTGCTGAGTTGGAGAGAGGAGGTGGTCATCGGACAGACAATTGTAGAGCTACTGGTGGACGGCACGCTCTACAGTTTTCGCAATGAGTGGGACGATGGAGATAGGGCGGAAATTGGAAGGGTTGGAGGGATCACCGGATTTGAAGATGAGATGAACGAGGGAGTGCTTCCAAGAATCAGGGACATCGGATTGAGTAATGTATGAATTGAGCAAACGCAGGAGCACCGCACCTATCGAGTCGAAGCACACCCTGAACATGTGGACGCTGATGCCGTCCTCGCCACAGGCCGACGAGCCGTTCATCCCGAAGACGACGGCTCGCAGCTCCGATAGCGACTACGGCACCAGGGTAACCGCACAGGCACCGGCACGCGGCAAACGGCAGGAAATACTCGGCGTCGGTCCCATACTCGTAACCTCGTCAGCCACACACGGGTCCACACATACAAAAAATCGGTTAACACTTTCCGGTCAAATCCTCCCACTCCATCTCGGGGGAGGGGGGCGGTTGAAGACCCCTCTAAAATTCAAACTAAGCATCGCACGAAAACGAAAGAGATGTCATCGGAAAGCGCTCGTCGAGTAGGGTCCGGGTCCACCCTCCAAAACAATTTTCCCCAAAAGTCACGTCACCAGGGGGCTAGATTTTCACGACTTTTCACGACTTACATTATGTTTTTGACTCTGGGGAGTTCATTTTGGGGGATATATGAAAAACAAAATTTATTTGGAATGAGAAAAGGACAGCGAAATCAACCAGGGCTATAATTTTTCGTTGCCCCCCCCCCCCAAATGTGTGTTTTAATTTTGGAAATTTCGAAATTTTGAGTTTTCAAGTTTTCTTTAATTTTCCTTTCCCAATGGGTAGAGCAGACCGAGAAACTTCGTTGGAAGTCAACTTGCCCCGATAAAAATGCCTACTTTAGCCAGAATCTTCTATTTGAATTGCAATTTGGCAAATGCGCAAAATTTATATATAGTCAAAAACGAAAAAAGAGAAAAATTCCACTTTTACGTTTTGTTGCATCCGTAAACATAAGGAAACGATCAAAGTTTCATTAAAATATCTGTATCCGTTAAAGCGTGACGACTGGTTGAACTTTTTTGGAGGTGACTTAACTTGACCTTGACTAACTCGTTGACCCTAGATGACCTGACTTCAAAATTTTTAATCAGCATGCCAAATAGATGTGGGGAAAATGTATGTCAAATTTGGGCGCGCTGCCGCGCGCCGTTCGTCCACTATCCGTGGAAAACCTGAGGGGGGGGGGCGGTTGAAGACCCCCCGAGATGGGACGGGTTAAGGTCGGGCAGCTTACGAATGGCCTGCTTGCCGCCGATGAATTACCTGATATGGCGCCACATTGACCTCCGCCCATGCTCACGGATGCGCCACTAAACATCGTCGCGGCTATCACGCCAAGTACCAAATGTACTTGTACTAAATACGTTTCCAATGCCACATGTTTCCATGCACGTACTTTATGCTTTGCTTTGCATGACCCTCATAGATAATAGTCTTATAAATAAAGACAATCATCAATGATGCAATTTTCATCAATCATCCAACGAAAAAAAACGTCAAATTCAATTGTCATGCCAGTCCCATGGGGAATTATTACATGTCACCAACAATGACATAAGGGAATCCGGGCTATTTTGGGAAGCCCAGGTGGGAGCTAAAGTTTTCAGTTGCCTGGCATTTCCTTATCTCTTGATTTTGGAATGACATTTTGATTCAGTTTTGCATAGCATTTTATAGTACATTTCCCTTACGATGGTCCGAAAAATGATATTTTTAGATGGGCTGGCGAGCAAGCAACTTTCGAATTTTAGGAACCGAAAGATGTAACCGAAATCTGGTTAAATTTTAAGGGGGCTGTGCATTGATGACTTTCTGTCTTACCACCTTTCGGTACCTCAGACTTCCCCTACTTTACGATAGGTTTATCATATCCCTAAATAGGTAAGGGGCGGATTCTACCACCCTTTAAGATCTTGGAATCTCGACTTCAATGGACCGATTGAAAACTGAATAGCTTAAGTGAATTATATTGGCCGAGCCGACAGAAGTAAAACTTTGAAAGCTTTTGCATCGCGAATTATGGAAGTAGACAATTAAAAAATTGATGAAAACCAATTGGGACTGTTTGTATTTTGTACCGGTAAAATTGTGCGTGGTTTGGTGTAGCAGGTAAAGCAGCCAATGGTGTTAGCCTAAGAAGGGAGTGGATAATGCGTTCCTTATCATATACGTTCCCAATGGCTAGTTATTAGCCATTGGGAAAATCTCCAGGCTCCGTCACTACTGGCGATTTATTATAAAGCATGTCCTGAAGCTACTCCCCATCCGTGAACCGCCATTTGCGATGGTGACCCTCTCCGCGCCATTATTTGTTGTGGTTTGAAGAGGATGCGTCACTGCTTGTGATGCATTACAATACTTTGTCCTGAATTCACTCCTATTTGATCCGTTATTGGCAATAGAGACCCTTTCCGTGCCATTGCTCGTGGTGGTTTGAATAGCATACCGTTACTGCTTGAGATGAATTTTTACCATTTACCCCGAATTCACCCCACTCTCCCAACTTCCTGACGGAAACATCAATCATATCGCTTTGAGAAGAACGGACCCATTATTGTTATTTTGTTCCCCTGAATTCGTCACTGGCATGACTAGGCTCAAAATAGGCAGCTCCGTATATAAGTGAAGTAGCATGGGCAGTTTAATTCCAAATTATAGTCACCTGAACAGTAGAACAATGCCATTATTCAGATACACTAGCATGTGCTGTTCCAAAGTGTTGGCAAGAATACGTGGGAGGTGCCTTCCAATAGATACTCGCACCTCGAGCCGTCTCCCATGCAGTCTCCGATAGTCTCTGGTACGGTCTGGTACAGTTATGAAGCTAAAATATTGGTACGAAGTATAAAAAATAAATTTAGGAAAAGTCATCGCCTTTCATACTTCTATCATAAAAAGTTTGTGAACACCAGGCGAGACGAAAAAAACATGGTGAGGTGGGGGGCGGCCAAATCCACCCTACGCATACCGCAATAGAATGAAAGTAAAACGGAAATCATTTCATAGTTATGAAGACAATTCAATGTATATAGGTTATGTAGGTAATGCTATTTCCGTCACAGTCATGGTCGATTCCAATTAAAGCAAAACTAGTCAACATTTTGCAATCAATATCAGGACACCACATGCTAAATATGATTCTGCCCTGGGAAGCTGATCAAATGAGAACGACATAGGTTCCGATCAAGGGATGGTAAGGGGAGGGGTACCGGTGGCATTTGCCCCTTAAGAAAAGGTGGCGCCTCCCCGGCATAGAGAAGGCTCGTGTGCATCAATTATAATTATTCGGGAAATTGGATGGAATATAATACCACCTATTGAACACTGAAGAGACGCCCTTCCGAAATAAGCAATATCGTGTTTTACATAGATGTCGTGCCTCTTGATGTGTTTATTTATGAAGTATTCATGCTTTATTTATAACGGTGTCTTGTGCGTAAGCATCACGCTTATGCTCACCATTGCAGATTGTGATGCATAGACATCTCGTATCTAGCGCGATTTCACGTGCAGAGATTTTACCGATGATGTGGTTTGCTGTTTAATACAATTTGCTCATAGTTACCATTCTTATTAGGTATCTCAAAAGATAACGAAAAAAGATATTAATATAGGCACGCTATCGGCTGAAAATTGAAGGACTTGCCGATACAGAGGTGAAAAAAAGTGTTCAGCCTGTCACCTACAGAATATCGAACACCACCAGGCTGTCACATGTCGATAGCTCACATTAAGACCCGTATGCATGTGTGTGAGCGCGAAATATCGACCATGCTGCTGAAATGGAACAAAGAAGAGCGCTTTAGTCTATATATGATGTCCAATTTTTTCGATTATATACGATCTTCAATTATTCATTAATGTGTCAAATTACAACACACACTATAAGCTAATCTTGCTTCTATGGTGCGTGTCCATCAATATCCATCTATGGTGCGTATTATTGTGGTTTAATGTGCTTACAATATGTTGTGCACACATTTTACTTCGCAAAGCAAAACCACAGGTTAGGCTAGCTATTATTGTGAAAATACGCCGTGTCAGTATGTCAGATGTAAAATACAATGTATGTCAGACAAAAATAAGATTTAAAAAAACGATCAGGCCAGGTTAGATATCTTAACATTTGTATTATTGAACACACAAGTTGTGCCTATATTGAAGAAACAATTTAAAAGGAGATGTGGTAGACCAGGCCAGACTATTTTAGATATTCAACAATAGTAGTATGTTATTTTGCTTTCTAACTAAAAATAAACATTTGTGAGGGGAATCAGCAGTCACATCATCCTAATCCTGCGAATAAACATGGTATTACAACATGCTGTTCTCCAAATCGAATGACTCATTGGAAATGAAATTCACCAATACAAATTGAATTCCCTTGCACAATAAGGAAGTCAATATAGCACCAATATCAAGGACAGAGTGTCATAGGTCATATTTTGCGTTAGTTTCAAGTAATTTATTTGTTAAACCCCTTAGTCAATGCAAGAAGTTCTGGTTATGACAAAACATGGGCCCTGACACAAATAAATAAAACCCGTGGAAGTGAGCAAATGAAATTATTAAAATAAAGGCTCAAATTGGAAGAACCAAAACATTTGTTGTCCTAATAAGGATTACAGAAGTCTGCACTGTGGCAAAATTGCTGAAATTATGTCAGACTGAGAAACGAGAAGTGTCAAATTGAGAAACTGAGAAAAGGGTCACTTCAGTCAGGTATGACCATGGTTGGGTTTATGTCTTGGAATTCTGGAATTGGAGAGGAAAATTATGTGGCATTACAGGTAGGCATAGAGCAGAGGACTTTGAAGACTTTTCTTCTAAATCTGAATTCTGTATTATGAGAGGAAAATTGTGTTGCATTCCAAGTTGGAGAATGACGTGAATTGTTTCTGTCATCAAAAACACTATTTTCGCACATTTCACGGTCATGCTCCGAGTTTCCATGCTCCTATGTTCATGACCAAACATAAAGGAGATCGCAGTCATTGTCAGATTCAATTCCTCTTTTGGACAAATGGAGTGGAAGACTTCCTGGAGCTAAAATAATGTTTTTTTTTTCGCGGCAAACATCAAAGACAAGACCATGTGTCCAATACTTCTCATGACTCTCGTCTCTCAGAGACGAAGCAACATCTACGCAAACATAGACAAGTTCAGCTTCAACAGCGCCTTGGTACTTATTAAGTAGATACGTACATACTGAAACCAGCTTTGAAAACAGACTGCGCTGGAAAACGGAACTGTTGCATCGGATTCAATCTTTGAAAGGTGAAACAGTGGAAATCGGAGCTTTTTCACGGACTGAAGCACATGCAGCCCGTGTCACGATGACTGCGCCCGCGCACTCTGCAGCCACTGATCGTCAATTGGAAAATTATAGCCGGTACATAGAGCCATGATGTGAAGGTGACGGCAATTCGCTAAGTTTAGCCGTTTTCTAGAACTAGACCAAATCGTGAAAAACGCTTAAAAAACGTCACTTCCGCTTCCCACACCCCTCGTGTGCGCGTGGCGCGTGACTCGGAAACGGTTGCAACGACGATGTTGACAATTGTCGTGGCAATACCGAGGTGTTGGATTGGTGTCAATCGGTCCATTGGTTGTCGAGATATTGCGGTTTGAATCTGGTCGATGAGTAGCGCTAAAATTGGTGATTTTCCGAACGCAAAATCTCAATTTTACATGCTATTCCTATGGCCGACCGGTCATTCACCGGACACCCGTTCTCTCAAAACCTCAGTGACGTGCACGCGCAACACGTTGATCCGACCGCAACGAAATTGTGCCAGACGGATAGCCAACATTTGGAGCTTTCACGTGATGTCAGCCATATCTCGTTATCTGTGATGTGAGCCGTGTCACACGCCACAAACTGCGCTGGAAAACGGAACTGTTGCGTCGGGCTCGATCTCTGGACGGCGACGGGACAGTTCGTAGGTGACAGGCTTACCACGGCAATGTTAAAACATATGGGCTTTACCACGAGTGGTACAGTTTTTTTTCAGCCCCCGTGTCCCCTCGATCATAGCTACTAAATTGTTTCTGTACGCTTCTGATACATGCACCGAAACAAGATGAGTACGTATAAGTCTGTATGGCTAAAAAATACAAATTGACTGGGTGTGTTAAGAGGAAAAACGGCCTGATGATAAATACAATCTATACGCAATGACAATACGGTACCGTAAGTTGTCACCACAACTGGATATATTTTTCATATATGGCACCCACGCTCGTGGCCGAGTAGCCGGTTTTTTCACCTCTGTACCGATATTCGAAACATCGTTTCCATGGTGGAGTTCGACATCTTATTGGACTCGTTTCGACATCTCGCACGTAATGACGCTCTGCATTATTTTAACGCTGGTGTGCATTCCCCTCCCTCTGCTCATCGGATTTTCAACCAAAGAGGCCTTAGAGGACCACCTTATCACGAAAAGGTGTACTTTCAGTATGCTCGAGTGCACTCCCCCATCATCTGCACTGAACGAATATATTTTTCACACCGAAGACGTGCATCCAAGAAAGGTTTCTCCCACGACAATTTCTGGGCCCACCACCGGCCATGAAGTAGATACGTGACTTAATTATCACTACCTCAACGTTTCATTATCATTACCTCATGCTGAGCGGCCCATCTACGGCTGCAATTTAGCCCGTTCATTTGCACCTCGTATAGTTATGGAAAACGTTAAGAACTTTGAAGTCGGCTGAACCCACCAGCGCCAGTGTAAATTATCATCTAAATGTAGATGTAGATTTGAATGATCATATACCATCGTTCCGTGTGCGATGCATTCTAGAAGGAAATCGCTATCGTGTTCGGGGTAGTTCAGCACACGTAGACAGCTAACTGAACCAAACTAAGGTCACAACCACTTACAGTTGATACGTTTAGTAACATGTGAAATTTGATATTTGTGTAACAACATGTGGGATTTGATAACAGTGATGCATAAATTAACATGAAAGCAAGCATGGTATGCCTATGTTTACGCAGTTGTATTTATCAGGGTACAACGTTTCCATTCAAGCAAGGCGGCTACTTGTGTTCGAAGGGCCAGACAAAAAAGAAAAAAGAATAAGAAACAAAGTGTTAACTGATAACCACAAGCACTTCAAGTGGATAGTTGTATTTGCGTGTTCAAAATATGGCTTGGTCAGCTCTGAACCTGCAGTGAATGTTTACTAATTTTATTAGAGGTGCTCGCGGATGACCTATTATGAAATCATTGAGAGGGCAACACCTGCATTTTATGCAGCCACCTAGCATGGGGGCAGCTCGATATGGTCACATGCCAAGTTCTTAAGGCACTGACTGAGAAGGATACATCTCAACCGCGGAGGACACAACGATGCACCAACAACTACATAAGCCGTCACTCGTGGTGGATAAAAAAAAAAATCATCGTGCGTACCATCTCCGAGTGTCCCCTGTTCATTCTGAGGGTGTTGGTCGTGGTGAGAAAACAACGACAGAAGCATCCAATCACCTAAAATGGTACAGCTCAAATCACTGGTGCCAAAATGGTACTAGTCGTGTGGGCGCGACACAACCTGACTTGGGCGGCTCGCGGTCGTCGCCACAGCCGGTAGAATACAAGACGCGCGAGGCGCAGAGTATAGGGACGCTGACGTCGCCTGCGGCCATCCAATCAGCACGTATTGATCGCCGACCAAGACATGTGACGTCATGACCAGCCCGTATCACGCCCGAGGCCAAATCCAATTATCCTGGGCAGCGGCGTCCTGCAATTGGCTTACGCCAGCTCGTTAACGAGCGCCGACATGTGTCCGGTCGGCTGTCGGAGCGCCGACATGTGTCAGGTCGGCTGTCGGAGCGCCGACATGTGTCAGGTCGGCTGTCGGAGCGCCGACATGTGTCAGGTCGGCTGTCGGAGCGCCGACATGTGTCAGGTCGGCTGTCTGAGCGCCGACATGTGTCAGGCCGGCTGTCGGAGCGCCGACATGTGTCAGGCCATGTCGGGCCGACATGTGTCAGGTCGGCTGTCGGAGCGCCGACATGAGCGGGTGTCGGGTCGGATGTCGGAGCGCCGACATGTGTCAGGTCGGATGTCGGAGCGCCGACATGTGTCAGGTCGGCTGTCGGAGCGCCGACATGTGTCGGGTCGGCTGTCGGAGCGCCGACATGTGTCAGGTCGGCTGTCGGAGCGCCGACATGTGTCGGGTCGGCTGTCGGAGCGCCGACATGTGTCGGGTCGGCTGTCGGAGCGCCGATATGTGTCAGGTCGGCTGTCGGAGCGCCAACATGTGTCCGGTCGGCTGTCGGAGCGCCAACATGTGTCGGGTCGGCTGTCGGAGCGCCGACATGTGTCCGGCCGGCTGTCGGAGCGCCAACATGTGTCGGGTCGGCTGTCGGAGCGCCGGCATGTGTCGGGTCGGCTGTCGGAGCGCCGACATGTGTCGGGTCGGCTGTCGGAGCGCCGATATGTGTCCGGCCGACTGTCGGAGCGCCGATATGTGTCAGGTCGGCTGTCGGAGCGCCGACATGTGTCGGGTCGGCTGTCGGAGCGCCGATATGTGTCAGGTCGGCTGTCGGAGCGCCGACATGTGTCAGGTCGGATGTCGGAGCGCCGACATGTGTCGGGTCGGCTGTCGGAGCGTCGACATGTGTCAGGTCGGCTGTCGGAGCGCCGACATGTGTCAGGTCGTCTGTCGGAGCGCCAACATGCGTCCCGTCGGCTGTGCCGACAACCTGGCCAACATCACTCCACCGTTGGAAGATCACGAAACTGATCGCGACTGTTTTATTGAAAAATATCGTGATAGTTGAATGATCTCTCATTCAGAAGAGTATGCCTGTGTCGGACACATATGAAGGAAGCTACACACAAAGTTGAATAACTTACTTCGCGGGACATATATTAGCACAAGTCAACGGGTCTATTGGCCAGTCAGCGTGCCTCAGCTAAGCCCAATGTTGGAGTCCTCGCCAAACTTGGAAAGAGCAGCCCACACGCAATTAATTTTAAAACATCACTCCTTGTCGTTTTCAGATAAGAACAGCATGTGCTATGATTCAAGAGATGTATGTCGGTCATCGGGGTTCTGGGTAAAACTCGGATCACAAGGTGAGCCGGAAAACGCTCCAGGTCCGCCTTAGATATAGATATAACAATAAATCACCGAAGCATGTTTATCGCATCTTTCGAAACCGCACAAAGACAAAGATAAAGACAAAGACGTATATTCGGTCCATCCACAATAAGCTGGTGGATATTACAACCTATTGTATATTTTTATAACAAATGTGACATGAAAAAGGGCTGTCACAGAGATACATAAAAACATAACAATTCCTCATACCAGCGGCACGGAAAGAGTCAGCAAATACGGTAAATATAGCAAGAAGTCAGCAGATATGAAGATAACACAGCATGTATGAAAGAGGTCGAGTATGATAAGAAGTCAGGAAGCAGATCAGGTCAATCTGACCGGTCCCATACACAAATGTCGCCTAAGGCGGCGACCAGCTGTGAGAACTGGCAGTTTCCTCAGTCCGTATGACGGTTCATTATGCAGGGAAGGACCTCTGGAGCAAAAAAAAAAAAAACGGCGCCAGCCCATCTCTGTACGCGACCTGGGGAGGTATAGGTATCGGTCCTGACGGGTGTGGCGGTCACGGTGCTCGACGACTGTCGAGATAATACCGGCTAATGAAGCCGGCTCCTGCAGTCGGCGCACCTTGTGAAGTAGGCATATCGTGTGGTGTGAGGCCAGGTTCTCAGCGCTCATCCGGCCAAGACGCTCCAACAGATCCGTGACATGGTCAAATTTAGATCGTCCGAAAATTACTTTCTCCATAATTGATAACATATTAATCCGAGACATATTCTTTTGAGTACTATTTCCGTGCGTTTCGTACACCGAAATGCAGTACCGGATCTGAGAGAGCACCAAGGCATTGACGAGCACCGAGATGGCAGATGGTGGCAGGTGGCCCCTAAGATGCGATAAACCGGCCAAAGTTCCGAAACATCATCTGGTAATGGTGGAAACATACGAGTCTCAGCTGAGGGTGCGATCAAAAGGGAGCCCTAGGTTTCTTTTTTACTTCCGAAACGGGGAGCAATTGTTGATCGCAAAACGTTACAATGAAATTGGAAGATTGTGCAAATTTTCTTCACTGCCACAGACCATAAGCTGGGGTTTCTCCGCATTTACTTTTAGACCGTTACCGCAGAACCAAACGTCGAGGGAGGCCAGGACGTATTCCAACTCGGTAGCGACACTTTGGATGCGAATTTTGGTTCCGGTGACCAAAATTTGTGTGTCATCTGCATACTGACCGACTACTGTGCCTTCATCGAACAGACTGAGGTCGTTGGCGAAGACGCAGTAGAGCAAAGGGCCGAGAGATGAGCCTTGAAAAAACTCCAATGTCGTTTGGAATTGAAACAGAATTTAAGCTGCGACCCAGACTGTCAGTTAGGCTGGCACTCTGGGTGTAATCTTTCAGATAGGCCGAAAACCACGAAGTGTCAATACCGTACTGGCTTAATTTAGTCAAGAATTTTGAATGGTCTATCACATCAAAGCATTTGCTCAAGTCCAAGAGGCAAAGGAGGGACATCTCACCACGATCATTAGCCGATAGGATCTGGTCGGATATGAATATCAGCGCGGTCTCCGTTGAGTGATGGAGGCGGAAGCCATGCTGGATAAGAGAGAGGAGATGGTTGTTGGATTGGTGGGCGAAGAGCTGCGGGTGGACTGCACGCTCCACAATTTTGGCACACCATGCATATTTGTTGGCGAGGTAAGAACTGGGCACTAAGTCCCAGGGATGATGTTCGGAACACGTGCTTGAGATGTCCATCTGCAGCATTGCTGTCTTTACTATACCAGATTTTACTTGTTTTCTATGCCGCCACCCAGGCACGGATGACCAGCAGTGATCCAACCACAGTTCTTAACAACACAGAACAACCTACATTAACACCGACAATACAGTACAATAGTCAGGGCACTCCCAGGTAAGAAATAGAAATAAGCGAGATAAAGACATAAAGACATAAAAGATTAGTGCAACTATGAGCCACAAGGGCCCTTCTTGGTTGCACTCTGTACACTGAAACACTGTACACTGGAAGCCAGATGCCCCTGAAAACTATACAGGATCGTCTCAGATTGGAATGGGTCCACAACAACTGGATAGCTCTTCACAGATGGATAAGGCCACTGATGGCTAGAGAGGTCTGGTCTGGGATATCCCTGAGACTGGAGATGGCACTGAGGGATGGAGCTGGAAGGACCCCGAAGGATTAAGAGAGTTCTTATGAACTGACGATGGTTGTGAGGATTACTGAGTACCCTCCTCAAAGCTAGGATGTCATTGAGAGCCAGGAATGCAGCCGAAGACTGGGGAGGGCTCCTAACACGGGAATAGGAGGGGGGAAGGGAGGCACTCAGTGCCAAAAAGATCTGCCTGAAAGCAGGGATATCTTTCAAGGTTGCACAGAGCTTCCTGAGGGCTGATCAGGGTGCCCAATGGTATATAGAGAGTTTCAAGTGTTGGTGAGGACGACTTAAGGACAGAGAGGGCTATACAGTGCTCATCTGTCTGACTGTTGCATATGGCCTCACTGAAGGCAACATATGTGCCTTGGTGAATGGCGAGAACCCCCTGGGAGTCGGTTTCAACTTCTGTACGGGGGTAGGGGTGGGGGTGACACCGGTCAAGCAAGAGCGATCAATTTGCCAGATCCTTTGTGTCGGATATAGCTGGTAAGGCTTGTTGTAGAACTTTCCCCTCAAGCCGATGAGATTGCAATTACTTACCCCAGTGATATTCATGCCTCTTTTTAAGGAATTGATATGAAGGTATTGGGAATAACATGCAACAATGCATTATTTCCTACGAGCGTCCACTTAAATCTCTGGAATTTGTTACATAAAAACAGCACTTGTTTTCATTAGGAGTTGTGTTAAGGAATTAGCATAGGTGAATGAATACACATAGATAATGACAAGCATGGTTACGATTGGGTAGGTCAGGTTGGGTAAGAATCACACTTGCCAACCATCTTCCGCTTTATGCATACTAGAGACACAGGGAAATATTACTTACGAACCAGTATAGCACAGATCTTTCATCACACCTTATTGCTCAAATTATTGTACATGCTCAAGTACATAAAGGTAATAGTAGGCAAGCAGAGTGATGTGGCCTTTATCGTAGGGAATGACCCGAAAATTCTTGATATATATGTATATATATACATAAAGACATAAAGACATAAAATATTAGTGCAACTATGAGCCACAAGGGCCCTTCTTGGTTGCACTCTGTACACTGAACCAGTTGCACACCAAAACTGTTAATCAGCCCTCCCTGTAATACTGAAAAGCAAGCCCTATATTCTTATAATGATTGTCTATGCTGTTTTTAAAGATGTTCAATGTGCTGCTACTGACGATGTTTTCTGGCAGCTGGTTCCAGTGTTCCACTACCCTGTTGGTGAAGAAAGTTTGCCTTAACCTTGTTCTGCTGTGGTTAACTTTAATTTTGAATTTATGACCTCTAATTACATCATTTCTGTTCAATTCAAACATTTCCCCAAGGTATCCCCTCTCCAGACCTTGGACAAATTTAACAACCTCGATGAGATCTCCTCTCAGCCTTCTATATCTAAGTGAAAACATATTCAATTTCTTCAATTTTTCCTCATATGCCAGGTTGCTTATGCCATTAACCATTTTTGTAGCCCTCTTTTGTACTCTCTCTAAAAGCCAACAATCTTTTTCATAGCTAGGAGACCAAGCTTGGATGCAGTATTCCAAATGTGGCCTGACGTATGCACAGTAAAGCTTCCTGATTACTTCCTCACTTCTGTATGATACATTCCTATTTATTGCCCCGAGCATTCTCAGTGCCTTCTTCCTGGCTTCCTTGGTCTGTTCTAATGCCCACAGTTTTGTGTTTAGAATAACACCTAAATCCTTCTCCTGTTGAGTCACTGATAGCACTTGGCCACCCATCAAGTATGGAGCCTTCATATGCTGCTTACCTACATGCATGATTTTGCACTTATCAAAATTAAATTAAATTTGTCATTCTTCTGACCACTTCACAAGTTCGTCTAAGTCTTTTTGCAGCGAGATATGCTCATATTGTCCTGTTATTGCCCTAACGACCTTCAAATCATGCGCAAATTTCAAAACTTTACTGCTTAGGCCACTTTCAATGTTATTTACAAACATAATGAACAGTAGTGGCCCCAGTACTGACCCCTGGGGGACTCCACTAAGAACATTTTGCCATGATGACTTTGTACCATTTAGCATCACTCTTTGCTGTCTATCTGAAAGCCACAACTGTATCCATTTTAAGATGCTACCTGCAATACCATGGGACTGAAGCTGTATGATTAACCGTTTATGGGGTACCTTGTCAAAGGCCTTACTAAAGTCAAGATATGCTACATCAACCTGATTTCCCTGATCAAATTGTTCTGTGGCGAAGTTCAAAAAGTCCAAGTGATTTGTCAGACACGATCGTCCTTTTCTAAACCCATGTTGAGTATCTTGAATCAATCTGCTACCTTTGTTTATTTGTTTATTGTCCACAATCATCCAGATAACTAACTATTCTATCCTTGATAATTGATTCGAGTACATTGCAGACTAGGGATGTGAGACTTACTGGCCTATAGTTTTCAACTTTCCCTCTTTCTCCTTTCTTACTTCCCAGCGCATGCAAGCGATGTTATGTAAAACGTGTGAATCAGCATAAGTGATTAAACTAGACGCAAAAAGAAGTCATATCGAAGAGTACTTTGTGGCTGGATCTTAACTGATATCCATTTCACTACTTTGTAGGATTAATTGTGCAGCTTGTTAGTAATGTTAACCCGAAGTAATTTTCCGGTCAAACATGCTCGGTCAGTTCGGGGAGTCACATCAGGGTCGAAGAAGCTAAGCGCGAGCTTGTTGTTCTCGGACCTATCACTGAAGCCGGATATGGGCAGATATAAAATGCTTTGGATTAGCATATATTTGTGTAAGGAAAGAAGATAACCTATGCCTATGTAAATATATAAATATATATGCATATATATATATATATATATATATATATATATATATATATATATATATATATATATATATATATATATATATATATCCACATACATACATGTACGCATGTATATACATATACAAATACTGCTAGTGTAAATTACAAATCCGGAGTCACTTGAGGCGTGATCGGATCTTAGAAGGCCTCCAAAAGAGATCAAGACACCAATGCTAGGTTAGGTTCGCTATCGCTGAGTACAAGATTCCTCCAATAATCCCCGTTCTAAGTTCCAAGGATGTTGCGTTTAGCATGGGATGCTAATATCCCAATGCTATAAAAAAAAACATTTCAGATGTCCAATGCCTTTTTTCGAAGCTTTACTATTGCACGTATGTACATACTTACACGTTTACGGCGTAGTAGCAATTTAGGCCATAATTTCACGGGCGTAATCATATGTAATCATGTGGCAAATGCAAGGGTGCATTGCCCTCTCTATCCTCAGAACACCTTCTAGATGTGATACAGAATTGATAATCCAATACATTTCCTACTCCACGAATCCCCTTCATGCCATTGTAATTGCGTGCCAGACTTGTGTCTCGCAACGTGCGTGACCAAAACTACATCAGTCATTTTAGCTGTAATGTGTCTATGATAAATGGAGTTTTGCAGACGTGGAAGTTAATGTAAAAAAATGTATCAATACATAATACTCTGTAACATATGCGAGGATCAATTTCTTCTGCCGAAAGTGGTGCATCCAAGAGACACAAGTCACATTGGATAGGAAATGTAGGGTCAAAAATGAAGTTGCGACGGCCATCCTCCATCACGGAGATACGGCATTCCTCTGACTAGAAAGGCTTCCCTCCAATACGTTCGAGGTCCATAATCATTATTCTTTCAGCTGAAGGTGACCATCTAATTGGAAAGACGCCCTTTTGTTCACAAATGTTGCACGCACTGAGCGCTCGAGTGCATTCCAAATCATCCGCCTGAAAGATTTTCCCTCAAAATCAGTGGCGCGCCACCGAGGAAATGATGTCCCTTCAGAGAAGTGCTCCCCCTCCCATCAGCATTTATAATTCCGTCCATAGATTCCCAGTAGCTTCGACATCAAGAAAATCCCATGAATACTAACTCACTGTGTCATGTCGATTAAGCAATGAATAAACTGACAGAAGCGCATGCATCCTCAACAAAATGTATACCCAACATTAATTACTATTCTACATACTTGGCTTCAACATTACTTGGGAGCCAGGGACTGGTTGCCACGAAAGGTAGTGCGGAAATCTCTAATGCCCCCATTCTGCTCCCGCAATTAAACATTTTTCGAATAGACCATGGTGCACGGGTCAGGTATTACAACTGGGGCACTGCATGGATGAAATCGACTTAGGAAATGTGTCCTATCACCTGTATGGCCCTCCTCTCCAAAATTCGTGGCAACGCCAATGGTGTTCACCCACTTTTTGTCACAAAGTACGCCAACAGTATGGTTCATACTTTTCCTTGTTTCCGACAGGTGTGGTTTCAGAATCGGCGTGCCAAGTACAGGAAGCAGGAGAAGCAGCTGCATAAAGCTCTCGCACCCTCGGCGCTGGGTCCGTGCAATACGGCCTTGATGCGCAACATCTACCCTCCGTCCAGCCGCGGCTACCAGCACTACCCAACGGCGCACCAGTCATTCAACAGTATGAACCGGTACCCGCAGATGGCAGCAGCTTCGTACCCAGCAATGGCCCAACCATTCTCCATGGGCCATTCGCCACATAACATGACCACCGTCAGGAATGAGATGGGTGAGTGTCGAATGTATGGGTGCAGCCACCGTTTTGGGTGCACGTGTGTCTGGGGTGGGGACAAACCAGGTGCACGGAAAGCTTGGGCAAGATAGAGAGGAAATCCCCGCACATAAAATATCGTATATCAGGAAATTCAATTTCAAGGTCTGACTTTCAGATTTTCCGACATTAAATCTGATATTTAGGGACAAAGGGATCCGCCAAAATGAACAAGTTTCACTGCTTACCACTGCTTATGAACAGCTTAGCTTTTTGTCGTATGCTCCTCGTGAGATTTCACATTCACCATAGAGCAATATTGTAATTCCGTTAAACTTTGCCTTATTTTAACAGGAAAACCGGAAATATCGCGCGATGGATTTTTATAGAAAATATGGACATACGCTAACGTTTCCCATGCTTTCCTGTTTTATGGGGACACATTTCGATGCAATAAGAATCAGAGGCAGATACAGCACTGGGGGCATGTGCCCAACACATGGAAGGTGGCGTCCCTCCGGCCGTGAAAGGGCGTCCCTCCAAGATAGTTTGTGTGTACCCCTTCGAATTTTTCCGCCACAGGCGCCCCTCCGATAGAAAATGCGCCACATTAAAAGGAAAGGTGTCTCCCGGGAAGACCCGAGTGCACACCCCCCCCCCGCCCCCAATATTTTGTCAGGTAGAGGCGCCCATCTAGATACTTTCGACATGGTGCCACTACAAAGAAATGACTCAGAATCACGTGACTACTAGCCAGCGGCCCTGGATCGTGCGACTTCCAGTCGGGGTCCCTGGATCACGTGGCCACCAGCTGGCGGCCCTGGATCACGTGACTATCAGCCGGTGGGTCTGGATCACGCGACTACCAGCCGGCGTGATTCGGCTCGTCCACCATCAGCTGACGTCATCAGCAGTTGTTAGCCGATCATCACCGGCATGGGCCCAAAAATTTGGAGTAGACATGCAGACAAGCCGTTTTCAAGCCAATTCACCTCAGTCAAGGCCACATGGTTAATTGTTGAGATCGGACAAGATTGGGCAGACATGCCTCCCTTCCTCCTCCAGATAGCCATTCACGGTGCCCAGTGTTCAGCTGAGTTCTGAGGAGGAGAGTACACAAAGGAATGCAGTGGCGCACTGTGCGCGGACAGTGGTTCACCGATTATAGCGCCACCTGTCATGATCGCCTGACATTGCAGTGTGGATCGACAGACGGCGCCACTGTAGTCAACACGTACCCCGAGGTGAAACAAACATGCAGAACATTTTAACGGAAATCATATGCAGGAAGATCAGACAAGGTTTGCATTGACAAGAAATACAGCTGAGACTCTGAGACTCATCTACAACAAAAACATGAAAACCAACCAGCTTCCCATGAAAAACAATCATCAGGCCAGTAAATAATAATTGCAACACATCAATGTACCTTAGACATCCCTATACGATTAGAAAGAACCCAGGTTTCACATTGTTGGCTACATTGATGCCGCCATAACTTCCATTTCAAGTCAACTCACAATGCACCTCAGAGATGGAGCACCGAAACACTACGTGGCACACTGCCACCCGGCCTCGCTGACACGAGCACACCTTACCAACAGTACCGCCAGCGTCGTCATGTACGGACAGAACACGTGGTGCAGACCTGAAGACCCACCAGAAGTAGACAAACAAGCCATCACACACGTCACGTTGTCACAATTGAATAACGTGTAAACGAAGAAAATGGGTGCAAGGAACGTGACGATCTAAATGCAACCCGATGCAAAATATTCATCAGAATGACATTGCAATGCTAAGTAGTAGTTCAGATGGGGGTAGACGTGTGTTATGATTGGTCCTTCAGGAAATGACCAAATGTAAAATGATTTTATCAGAACAGCTCGTGGGCAACCTGTGCTCGATTTCTCTTTCAAGTAGGCCTGTGTTTTTTTTTGCATTGTGCATAGCAATGGTATTTTGCAAATGTATTCATGCTTTGAATCCAAAACGTCATTCCAATACAATAAATCAAATTCCAATACAAACGTCATTCCGATACAATAATTCCAATACAATACAATACAATACTTCCAATA
This sequence comes from Imbricaverruca yamaguchii, assembly GCA_034440575.1. Lineage (NCBI taxonomy): Eukaryota > Metazoa > Arthropoda > Thecostraca > Neoverrucidae > Imbricaverruca > Imbricaverruca yamaguchii. The sequence goes on along the minus strand of JAOTOL010001397.1, from coordinate 363,008 downwards.
CTTGGTGCTATATGCATACACATACACATATATACATAATTATACACTCGGTGATAAAATTATCAACTACCTAACTAAGCACAAGATACAGTTCACACAAGCAAAAATTACACTGAGAACCGATGAAGGCAAAATGCGCCGAATGCGGGTGTCGGGTGACACAAATGTAACTTTAATTAAACTGAACCTATGAAACCTAACTGGAAAAAACCGACTGTGAGGTCGATTGCATGCTTCAAGCGACGGTCATATAACAAATCGCCTTCCAATCAGCCACTCAGACTGGCGATTGCCAGGCTTCCAGCCCGAAATGAAACGCCTGCACTCTACAGAAGTTTAACGCGTCGTTTTGTCTTGGTTTCTGGCTCAGCGAGTAACTCAGTACGACATATTTTGCGGATGATCGGTCAAAATGGCATCCAGGGTCGGTATGTACCGGTCAAAATGGCACCCAGAGTCGGTATGTACCGGTCTAGACGTCACCCAGAGCAGAGGTACAACCAAGGGAAAGGGAACCCAGTATCCCCCTTGGCGTTTAAAAATACACTAGGCGAGAAATTCTGCGTTTTTTATCACGCAAAACGATGCATTTTCGGCGTGATAGGGAGCCGAAGGGGATCCCTTTTCAAGACATATTTTGGTTGGGTCTCCCTGAGGGGAAATTCTTAAAGCTTAACTCTGTTTGTTTATTGGATAGTTCACGACGCACTTTCTACACATTCACGGCTAATGGAGCCGCCCACACTGTTTCGCCGGTGGGCCGCGAGATTTGGAAATGTTCCGAGCGGCGCATTTGGTACCCAGAGCCCAACACTTTAACCACTCGACCATCCCCGCCCCTTGATGCTTAACTCATCCAGGGTATGAATTATTATCCTTTGTCCTAGCAAGTGCCATGGTAATATATATATATATATATATATATATATATATATATATATATATATATATATATATATATATATATATATATATATATACATACACATATGAATATGCATACGCATTTACTCGCGTTTTGTTATTACCTTCCATTTATGACATTCCAATATATCTACTGACTTTTCAGTAGGAAAAATAAATGCCTCCACCCGCTGGGGCTACCTTGTCTACTTTCCATCTGGCATGCTCTATAAAAAAATGCATAGCTCATAGCATATTTCAAGATGTGCTTGATTCACTTACGTTCCGTATAGTAAAAGTGCAAACCAAAATTTTTGCTGCTATATGAAGCATGCCAATTTACTCTTCAACTTATAGCAGAGGAAAATTCAATATTTTGTACGGCGACGCACAACGCACGCACGAAAAGAAGGCACTGACAACGTTGATAGTTGAAAAGATACTATCACACTATGTGGACAAGGGCGGATCCAGGGGCACCATCTGGCCATACCCCATCCCCACCCCTCATTCCTTACCGACCAAAGTGGGTGAGGGGACATGTCTTTTAGCCCTCCCCATGGGGGGGGGGGGAGATAAATATTTGTCCTTACCGATGCGGCCTCGAAGCTCAACCAACCCTCCACTCTGTCCTCGCTCAGCAACATATTCATCAGCCTTACTGTGCACAATTCCCTTCACCTCACTCCCGCTCAGCAACACTTGTGTCAATCCTGCTGTGCACACCGGCCAGGGTGTGTGAAGGGGTGGGGGGAGGTCCCACAGATTGTTAGAAGCTGCCCATCACCAAGCAGACCCGGCTGGATCCGCCTTTGTATGAGGGAATATGCAATTAGTATTGTGCTCGGGCTGGTCTTGCAGGTGTATGTGCGCCGGAAAATTATCAACGGAATTAGCAAACATGATAATTAATTACAGATAAAACAGATAAAGGACAAAACAGACGGCAAAGCCCGACAATTGCGGATGCGTCCTAATTTGCAATCAACGAAAATTAAAATAGATGAAAACACGCTTATGTATCACTCGAGGCGTCCATCCGTCTCTCTCTCTCCCTCCTCCCCTCCCTCACAGACACCACAGTGACAGAATGAGTGACACCGTCCCTCTCCGCCGCAGGTATGCCTATGGAGGAAGAATGGTACAACAAGTCTCTGACGGCCCTTCGCATGAACTCAAGTCACCACCCAAACTTGTCTGCTCCTATGCTCCAGTACCAAACGTAAACGAGCCCGCCGAACTGGGCTTGTGGTCGTGGGGCGTGCCGGCGGCTGCAGGGCCGCTGGGCGAACTGTCGTACTCGGCCGGCGGCCCACCGCCGGCCGCCTCGGCTGTCGCCGCCAGCACGCCCTCCGTCGAGGACGTCTGAGTCCTCACCACCCGACACTGCAGCATGGGAGTAAAACTAATCAAAAGGGTGACGTGACCGCGCCGACCGCCCGCCGCTGGCGCCGGCACACGGGCTGACAGCCGCCGCCGACTGGCGATTCTCACGCCACCGGCCCTGTCCAGCCGGGCCGGCCGACGCGGGTCCGAACTGAGGTATGCGGACCTGGACTGTGGGACGAGGGCCTGGACTGAGGTACGGGGGCCTGGACTGAGGGACGCCGGCCTGGACTGAGGGACGCGGACCTGGACTGTGGGACAAGGGCCTGGACTGAGGTACAAGGGCCCCAGAGAAGCGACGAGGGCCTGATCTGAGGGACGAAGGCTGGACCGAGGAACGAGGGCCTGAACTGAGGGACGCGGACCTGAACCCAGGGACGAAGGGACGACTGGACCGAGGTACGAGGGCCTGGACTGAGGGACGCGGACCTGAACCCAGGAACGAAGACCTGGACCGAGGGACGAGGGCCTGGACTGAGGGACGCGGACCTGAACCCAGGGACGAAGACCTGGACTGAGGGACGAGGGCCTGGACTGAGGGACGAAGGCCTGTATTGAGGGACGAGGACCTCAGCGAAGCGACGCGGGCCTGTGCCGAGCGATGCTTTTGATCCGAACTGAAGAGGACCTCTATGTTGTACTGATCTCGGTACAGTTGTGTCGGCCAGCGTGTGACCTGGGCGCCACCGCTGCACGAGCGCCGGGTGACTCATCAGTTGGCGTGCAGTTCACACCGTGTCATCCGCTGCCTGGGTACGACGGCTGCGTCCACTCGGGCGGTGCCTGTGTCTGACGCCGCTGACACCGTGTCGCCTATTGACGCACAGCGGCACAGTTGATGGCACAGCTGAAGTTGTAGTCCCCCCTCCCAACCTCCACCCCACTCGTGAAATACATCGAAAGGCTGAGCTGCCGTGCGTGTGCAGGGCGCCACTAGCGGCCCAACGCGTCGGTACCCGCGCGACACCTCTCTGTGCAATACTTGTGCGCGCGTCACATCTTCGCTGCTGACGGCAGCCCCATAGTCTGCGTTCTAGCCCTTCCCTTAGCAGTTCGGTGTGCGAGTGAGTGGTGTCCGTTGTGTCGATTCTCCGTAATGTAGACTCGCTGTTGACACGGCAGAGCGAGTGCGCCATTGCCGAGTGTACAGAGGAGGCTGAGTACAATACAGACGTGGATCAGATACGTTTGTGTCTCCGTTCCCCAAATGGGGTATGTCCTTGGATTTTTCCGGTCTCCAAACCTCGGTCTTCGGTTTCATTCTCTAGTCACAGTCTCCGAGCTTCGATCCCCAGTCTCAGTCTCCGGTCTCCAATCACCGGTCTCCAGTTTCAGTTTCAGTCTCCGTGTTTCGGTCTTCGGTCTCAGTCTTCGGTCTCCGATCTCCACTCGTCGGTACCGACTGCCTAGTACCAGGCGGGGAAGGTGTATGCAGATCTACATTTCGTTCGGGGCGATATGTCCACGTGCGCGGTGATAACCACGAGTTCTTGCCTGCAAGGTGGGCAAATGCCTATTGTATTGTTGATCTACGTCCGTGTAGTATATGTAAGCATGGGTGTAAGCTCTGACTGGCTGAGTAAATGTCCCTCACTTCGAAGGGGCGAACGCGAACTTTCTGGGAGGGATGTCGTTTCTCAGTCGGCGCAGTCACCTACCATGGGAGGTGAGAGGCGGGATGCATGCGTCCAGTGCCACCACCCTGCATATGTACCTAGTTGTTAGTGCAATAAATGATTCCCCGCAAAGCAGGAAGGCATGGGAAAGGTTTGTGTAGGTCCATATCTACCACAACAAAACCCATCGCCTAATATTTTATATTTTCCAGTACAAGATGAAACCCTTAACGTAATTACAGCATTGCTATATACCGATCGTAAATCGGGCCCACCACATACTGCACACAGCTAGGTGTGCATAGGGAGTGATAAACAGTGAAATTTGCAAATTATGGCGGCAGCTTTTGTCCCCGAAAGATGAGATTTAACGGCGGTAAATAAAACAAACCAGACCTTGAAAATAAAGTGACTAAAATCCGGATTTTTTTTGTTGAGAGTGGGATGGGGAGGTTGCCTCTTTATCCAGCCAAAACTTTCCCGAGCCCCTGGTATTCCCCGCCAATTTCAAAACCGTGGCTACACCCGTGGTTACACCCGTGGCTACACCCGTGGCTACACCCATGGCTGCACCCGTGGCTACACCCGTGGCTGCACCCGTGGCTGCACCCGTGGCTACACCCGTGGCTGCAACGGTGGCTACACCCGTGGCTATACCCGTGGCTACACCCGTGGTTACACCCGTGGCTACACCCGTGGCTACACCCATGGCTGCACCCGTGGCTACACCCGTGGCTGCACCCGTGGCTGCACCCGTGAACACAGGCACCACTCTAGCATGCTTGCTATCACGGCGCTAAATCAGACGCGATCTGATCCTGACCTGCCTGACCCAGCCTGCTCTGTGTCGATATAAACCCAGACGGCCCCACCTCACCCAGCCTGGCCTGTGGCCACTCGACTCCAAGTGACCTCACTTTACCCAGCCTGACCTGTGTTGACCCAACCTCAGGCGACGGCGACCCCATCTTAACAAGCCTGGTCTGTATCCACCCAACTTCAGACGACCCCCATCACCCAGCCTGGTCTATGTCCACCCAACTTCAGACGATCCCCATCACCCAGCCTGGTCTATGTCCACCCAACTTCAGACGACCCCCATCACCCAGCCTGGCCTATGTCCACCCAACTTCAGACGACCCCCCATGATCCAGCCTGGTCTTTGTCCACCCGACTTCAGACGATCCCTATCACCCAGCCTGGTCTGTGTCCACCCAACTTCAGACGATCCCCATCACCCAGCCTGGTATTTGTCCACCAAACGTCAGACGACCCCTCATCACCCAGCCTAGTCTATGTCCACTCAACTTCAGACGACCCCCATCACCCAGCCTGGCCTATGTCCACCCAACTTCAGACGACCCCCATCACCCAGCCTGGCCTATGTCCACCCAACTTCAGACGACCCCCCATCATCCAGCCTGGTCTATGTCCACCCAACTTCAGACGACCCCCATCACCCAGCCTGGTCTATGTCCACCCAACTTCAGACGACCCCCATCACCCAGCCTGGTCTATGTCCACCCAACTTCAGACGATCCCCATCACCCAGCCTGGTCTATGTCCACCCAACTTCAGACGACCCCCATCACCCAGCCTGGTCTGTGTCCACCCAACTTCAGACGAACCCCCATCACCTAGCTTGGTCTATGTCCACCCAACTTCAGACGACCCCCATGACCCAGCCTGGTCTATGTTCACCCAACTTCAGACGACCCCATCACCCAGCCTGGTCTATGTCCACCCAACTTCAGACGACCCCCCATCATCCAGCCTGGTCTTTGTCCACCCAACTTCAGACGATCCCCATCACTCAGCCTGGTCTATGTCCACCCAACTTCAGACGACCACCATCACCCAGCCTGGTCTGTGTCCCCCCAACTTCAAAGACCCCATCACCCAACCTATGTCCAAGACGATCCCCATCACCCAGCTTGGTCTATGTCCACCCAACTTCAGACGAACCCCCATCACCCAGCTTGGTCTATGTCCACCCAACTTCAGACGACCCCCATGACCCAGCTTGGTCTATGTTCACCGAACTTCGGACGACCCCCATCACTCAGCCTGGCCTATGTCCACCCAACTTCAGACGATCCCCATCACCCAGCCTGGCCTATGTCCACCCAACTTCAGACGATCCCCATCACCCAGCCTGGCCTATGTCCACCCAACTTCAGACGATCCCCATCACCCAGCCTGGTCTATGTCCACCCAACTTCAGACGACCCCCATCACCCAGCCTGGCCTACGTCCGCCCGACCTCAGACGACCCCATCTCACCCAACCAGACACAATGCAATGATCCGCACCCGACCCGATACAATCCGTGTGGTGTGTTCTGTTAAGGTGAGCTGTGGTGTGTTCAGCTGAGGTGAGCTGTGGTGTGTCCTGCTGAGGTCAGCTGTGGTGTGTTCTGCTGAGGTAAGCTGTGGTGTGTTCTGCTGAGGTCAGCTGTGGTGTGTTCTGTTGATGTCACCTGTGGTGTGTTCTGCTGAGGTAAGCTGTGGTGTGTTCTGCTGAGGTCAGCTTTTCTGCTGAGGTCAGCTGTGGTGTGTTCTGCTGATGTCAGCTGTGGTGTGTTCTGCTGAGGTCAGCTGTGGTGTGTTCTGCTGAGGTAGGCTGTGGTGTGTTCTGCTGAGGTGAGCTGTGGTGTGTTCTGCTGAGGTGAGCTGTGGTGTGTTCTGTTGATGTCAGCTGTGGTGTGTTCTGCTGAGGTAAGCTGTGGTGTGTTCTGCTGAGGTCAGCTGTGGTGTGTTCTGCTGAGGTGAGCTGTGGTGTGTTCTGCTGAGGTGAGCTGTGGTGTGTTCTGCTGAGGTGAGCTGTGGTGTGTTCTGCTGAGGTGAGCTGTGATGTGTTCTGTTGATGTCAGCTGTGGTGTGTTCTGCTGAGGTCAGCTGTGGTGTGTTCTGCTGAGGTAGGCTGTGGTGTGTTCTGCTGAGGTCAGCTGTGGTGTGTTCTGCTGATGTCAGCTGTGGTGTGTTCTGCTGAGGTCAGCTGTGGTGTGTTCTGTTGAGGTCAGCTGTGGTGTGCTCCAGTGAGGTGAGGCTGTGTGCTGCAGTGGGGTCAGACGACCGCTTCCCCAATCTGTTCCAGTGCCCATCTGTGTACCGAATCTGGGCCAGCCAGACCCAGCTGACCTTACATCGCCACCCAGTATTCAGCGGCCTCCCGCTCCACGGCCGAGGCTCGTCCAATGACCACCCGGTAGAATGAACTCTACCGGTTTCGGCGGCGGCTGTGGGCAGCCGCCGAGGCGGCCGCGGCTGGTGCCGCTCAGTCTCTGGTGCCGCTCAGCAACCTCAGTGCACGAGGCTGCTGGCTGGGTGTGTGGCAGAGCGTGTGGACCGCACACGTCGGACAGCGGCCGCGGGTCTGTCGAGTGTCCTACAGCGCCGGCGGGCAGCCCACCGACCTGACCACGTCAACTCTCCGCCTCTGGTGACTGGACTCGGACGGCGTACAGGTCGGTTACCGCCGCCAACACGACAGACACGACCGCTGGCATCCACGTCCACCTAATCCAAGGGTGGATACAGGGGTGGAGGCACTGGGGAAATGTACACCATCTTCTTTTGGTAGGTGGCGCCCCTCCGGCCGAGAAGAGGCGCACATCCCTAAAGGCTTCAGCACATCCCTGCCCCCTCTCCCAGGTGTGTGTATTCCTTTTTCTCAGTGAGACTAGCGGCTCGGAGAGGAATAGGCGCCCTCTTGGAAGGAAAATACGTCCCCTTCAGTATGTTCGAGTGCACCCCTCTCCTCCCGCCTAATGGAGTTTTAAGCCCAAGACTCTAGATACCTTCGCATTGGTGGCCCCCGAGAGAAATTGCGCCCCTCCAGACAAGTGCCACCTTCCCCCACAACTACTAGATCCGCAGGGGCGGATCCGTTGCCCTCATTAACAGAGTCAATTTATGAAGGACGAACGCAGACGCTGATTGTTTGGGATGGGAGATGACCACATGTTTGAAAGCGGTGCATATCCCACGAATAAAGCGAAGCGCAGCAGATATTTGTTTTGTAAAACGTATTAGAATATGCCATTAATTCTGAATTTGTCCTGTCCATCCAACGGCCATTCATGTTGCAAGTTAGTGTTAAAGACCTGTAGGGACTGATGCTATGTGCAGCCCACTAGACACCGCAGGGACGAATCCGAGTATATTGACATGTGTGGATCTAAGGGCAGGGTGTAGTACTCGTCTGGGGCGCAATTTCCCCGCAGGGCGTCACTGATTAAGAGCACTTTAAGGGAAGTGTACTCGATCGTCACTGGAGAGGCGCCTTCGGCTGAAAATTCAAGGGTGTGTGATGCATTGGAATGTTCTGGCTGGGCACCTTATCCACGCCAGATGTAAAAGTCAGTCTTTGTCAGAGGACCGCCACATATTTATAGGGCCAGTACATGCTCCTCGTCCCTTGCCTTCCACCCTCTGGATGCGCCGATGTAACACCGTTTGATGCTATGCTGAGAGCGAGTCGTAACGCAGCTTACAGTTATGGGCGCAAAATGACCATGGCAGTCGACGCGCCCCTAAAACCCCAATTCATCATCGTAACACGCGCCCTGGGGGGGGGGGGCGAAATCCGCCAACCCCTCCGATTTTTCGTACATACCTCCATATTGTACCGGCAGATATACGGCACATTTTTGGCATACCTACTTAGAAATGACCGGCGCATTGTTTAAAGCAAGAAAAATGAAAATCGGCCGAACAGTTTTCAAGTTAGGGGACGTTAAAGTAAAAACAATTCGCAGCGCCAGACCACAAAAATCGACGCTGATGCGCTTCCCGTATATTGGCAAAAGGGAAGTGGTTCTTGACAACACTAGCGACTTGTTTAATGCATATTGTTATGCTATGCAATTTAAAAGTCATGTTAGGTCGTCGAGGTCAAGTCAGGTCAAGTTCGTGACAGGCTAATGGAACCAAACTTGGTCAAGTGGAATGTGTCATAAATTCAAATGACTGTCATGCGATTGATGTCACTCTACATGTTACTCCCTACACATCCCAAAGTCTACTGTTTGTCATTGTGTGCCTAAGCGTTTCCATACTTTATTCATGTATTTCACTCCTTTCTTTGCGAAGCCGATTGTGCCGAGCCCCCCAACGGAGCAGTCGGGGTGGGAGCGCGGTTCCAGTAACTGGAGCAGGTAATGACCTAATAAAGCGCTCCTGTATAGGTGACCTGAGGTCAAATGGCGGATCTGACATCTGTATTGCATCATTAGTAATGTCCAAAACATCATTAATGGCAATTTTGGAGCATTTAAACACAATCACAGCGATGATTACAATGACAAGCCAAGCCACGCAAAACCTATTTTTGTGTGCTATTTTGACCTCATTTGACCTTGAAGATATTGACCTAAGGTCATGAACTTTGCCCACAATAGAGTTCACTATCGTGCCCACCCACCCTGCGAATTTCGTTGCTCTAGCCTTCATAGGAGCCGAGATCTTAGGGTGGCGGAATCCGCCCCCCCCCCCCATCCAGTGCGCGTTATTTTCAGAGGCCCTCCAGGGCGCGTGGTAACGCAGCTTCTTGAAAAGCTCTTTAATCAGACGCAAGGGTTCTGACCTGAATGCAGCGGAGTGGCTACAGGGAAGCAAGTTCCTAGAACAGAGAAGCGATACATTTTCAGAAGTGTGTCTATCTATTATGGGGTAATACCCCTTTCTGTTGTTCTCCATGATGGAAAACTTTTACCCCCCCCCCCATCAACCTTTACCATACTCGTTGCCTCTGCCCAAGCAAATGTGCCTTGCGCCTATTAATTGATCGGGAACCGAAACGTACCATCAGGTGTCACCCAGTATGATAATTTTGCGCTGGCTTCCATCGGTCACTGTGTGAAGGGTAGCATACAATATTGCTGAATAGCTGCACAGAGTAAATACGGCAACTCAACCTGTCTGCATCCTCTTTCTTAAAGCAGGTATGTCCCCACTAGTATCATGTCTTAGGTAGTCCCACTATACTCTGTATAAAATCAAATGTATCTGCCCACTTTCAGCACGATTATAATTTTTGGCGAATCGCAGACACTGTCGTACGATGAACACTTTGTATCATATCTAATTCCGGGAAACATTATTTGGGGGCAAAAATTTCCATATCCTCCTTCCCTTTGAAAATATCACTCTGTGCAGAGGCGCATCTAAGGTAGGGGTCAACAAAGAACATACACTATAATAGGAAGAAATCCCGGGATTTGCGCCATACTGGGATGGCGCGCCGACTGTGTTGTGTTGGCGCGCCGCGCCGGGCTGGGGCGCGTGGTACCCACGCCGGGCCGGTTTTGCGGGCCGCGGCGTGGGGGTGTTTTTTAACGTCTTTAACTTGTGTTTGTTTTAGGGCGGTTTGTCTCTCCGGCCACGGTTTTTATGGCCCTTTTGGTCGCCGTGGTCCACCCTTTTTTTATCTGTGATTGTTAATGTATTGTGTTATTTTGTTTTTCATTGTTTTTATTGTTGTTATTGTTTAATTAGAGGACATTTTATATGCCATTTTAATATTTCTACATTTACACTGGCGTTGCGGCCGCGGCCGTGCGGCGCCAGTTTTTAATGCATTTGTTTTTTGTCTCCTATTTATATGTGTTTGGTTTGGTGCGCTCCTGTGCGGCCTACCACGCCTGGATTCGGCCGCCGGGAGCGCACCTGAGCAGATTTGTGTGTGGCCGGGCACCAGCGTGGTGCCCGGCCACGAGCATTGTTCTTTGTATTGTTGGACGCTTTCGGCGCTCTTTGTGTACCGAAAGCGTCCTCGTTTGCATAAAAACGCAGCGTATGCAAGCATTGAGTTCAATGACCACTGACTCCCTTGTCAAACCGACGTCAGCTGCTGATGAAGCGATTTCCAGCAGTCAGCAGCACACTGTTCGCTGGTGACGTCAGTCAGCCAGGTGCGGGGGCTTCTCACTAGCTCCTCACTGGTGGTGACAAAACCCACCGGTGAGGTGACTACCGTGCATTGGCACCTGGATCCTGACCGGAAACGGCAACGCAACGGCGATAATCTCATCAAGGCACGTGCCCCCCGGAACATGGCAAAGCCCGGCGTTCCAAGTTTCGATACATTAGTGATGGGAAGGAGTGGGGAAGAGCAAAGAAGGTCGTGACCCTCCCCCCCTTTGGATGAGTTTAACAGTTGACGCTATGGGTGTTGCACTGAAAGTATCGACTTCCAATTGGCTCCACACAGTTGCCACTGTGTGCGTTTACCTACTGCACGATTGGTTTGTGAGCGTTGCGCCAGGAGTGAGGTTGGCGAAGTGTAGCAAATGCGGAAAGCCTACCGCATGCTTGCATGGTTCAGAGACATCCTATCAAGGAGTTCTACCTTTAAGCAAGTCACGGAGAATATCACATATATTATACAAACAAAACTCTTGGAAATTGATCACAGGAAAAATTGAACGGCGTAGTTTTTCTTCATTCAAAATAACCTAATCTGGCCTAATCGAACCTAACGTGCAGATGTCTGATCACATAAAGCATACGGCTGTTGGATCGCGTAGATACATTTATTTCAATAGGTCATGGACGTTCTGCTACATATGAGGATTATTTCTCGATTACCCTAGCGCCCTATGGGCTTCAAGCATCGCCCGTCATTTCATGGTTCACAAGCTATAGCCATCCGCTGAGAAAGTTTGGGCCGCGACGAACGCCCGCGATTTCGAAGGTAGTTGTTTTGTGGTATCTTGGTCGGAGGATGTTCAACTATTGATCGTAATATCGTGGTCATAACCCCGCAACCGGCGAGATTGCCCAGTCTACACGCGACCAATCAGCTTGAGAGTTTGGTGGCGTTGCATAGACCAGTAGTCAATGTGTCACGAAGGAACTCAAGGTTCTAATTTTTCTTCCTATACGCACGCACAAACGTACACTCACATACTCTTGCGCGGAGAGAATACGACAGAAATTGAAGCATGCTTTTTCCTCTCAGCATTTTGCGCGTGCCTACTGGCACTGCATGGCTTGCTGCTCCGCGTTATTTTCCAGAATACGGCGGCTGTTTTGGCTGTCGTGTTTCAACTCGCCAGTATGCACCGCTGGGGTCAATGTCGCCACCCGCACTGGCACAGGCCAAACGCTACCACACGGTGGCAGGCTGGCCAAACCCAATACCCCCACCTCTATCCCCGGCTGGGTATCTAAATCAACTTCAGCCCAGAGTGAATAATGACCACTTCCTGCTGTTAATTGACGTACCTTTATTCAGTTCTATCAGAAAAAGACACATCCCTGGATTTCCTATCCGATATCATTCGTTACACCGCACTGCGCCTCGGTGGCGCGATCATAGCATCCAGTGGATATCCTCTGTCCACGACGGAACAGCGTGGGAGCGGCCATTGCTGGCAGCGGTCTCTCCCGACACGGACAAAGCCGAGTCGCAGATCGCCTTATCTCGTGCCGCGGCTGACTGCGGTGATCAGCGGTCGGCTGTACCGGCCAGACCAGTCGAGTACTGGACAGCTTACCGCCGGCTCCGACCGGCTCCGGGCCGCGGGCCGGGCCGGAGCGGTGAGCGGTGAGCGGTGAGCGGTGAGCAGTGAGCGCAGCGGCAGCCAGGTGGTGCCGGCGGCCGGCGTGGCTGACCTTGCCGCCGCCACGCGCACCTGCGGCCGGCTGCATAAACACTGTTTGCGTAGGACGCGCTTTAGTGCGCACTATGCATACGCAGCCATGCAGGCGCATAATGACGCAGAAATGGGCTCCATAAAGATTTGCGTACCAACTCAAGAGAGAACTCACCACTAACACAGCTGCGTTGGCACGCAATGAGGTGCGTTACATGCTGGTGGTGAAATGCCGTCAAGTAGGTACTAGTTTGAAGCACAAGTACAATGCAAAGTAAAGATAAATACAATGAAAAAGAACTGTTTCAAGAACATGTTAGGAATAGCCTGCAATAAATGAACAATGCTTAGTTGCATCACCTCAAAGAATAAATTTATTGGGATACTGAAAACAAAGTTACCGCCTCAAGTGATGGGAAAGATAGGCACGTGTGAGTTAACTTTATAACAACAACCTTCAGAATAGAATGTCAGTCAACGCACAAGCTTGATGCGTTGCTCTGCTTGGAAAATGCGCCATTTTTGAGGCTACCCCATTGGAAGGGGAGGTTGAGGGAAGTCGAGCATGTTTCTATTTGAGAGGGCCTGGAGTGCAGTGTTGAGACATTGGTTAGTTGTGGCCATACTTTGAAAGGGTGATCTTTTTGGCACAAAGGAATCTACGGGAATAATTTTCTCAAACAATTATAAATCGGTGATATTTTTTGTTGTTTTAATGTAACACCTTTCTCTCAGCCTACCCCACGCTTGATGTAAGTTGTTTCTTGTGGTGGGGTAATTTTTTTATCACAAGCATTATTTATGTAAGTAAATGCTGTGGAAGAAACTGGGGTGTGTTGCTTTTAGTGGTTCGGGGTTTTTGATAGTCTCAGCTTGCCACGCCACATGTTCTGGTGGAATGGCACGAAGCTATCAGAAAATACCTTCAAATTTACTTCGGCCTATATCTTCACACCCTTCTTGTCTAGCATTGTCACACTATAGCTCATAGTAGAAAAATCTACTGAACAAAAATATTCTGAACAACAGTTTTAAGCCAATTTATGCCATGCTAAAGGAGAAAATAACATCAACAACATGCAAAACATTAATCGACCGCGCCTCATCCATGGATCACCTTTTCCCGGTTGCGATTACTCAACTAGCCCCATAATCACTGCGCTTCAAATACAATATGGCTGCCCGTCTCCTGATCATACCACGCCAGTGGCTTGGGTGGCTTTCAATACAAAGCACATGCCTAGAATTGTGTGATATCGTCCGAAGCCTACCTGTTACGAATTAAAGAAATGAAAACATTGATAAGTCAATGAAAAATTACTTCAAACATTTTGTTTTAGGCTTAGCAGATATCTACCGTCCCCGGTCCTCCGTCCAACAAAAATATATTTCCTTCCAAATGTTGGCAAGGGGCTTATCAGTTCTCGTGACATCGTATAGGTGAGGTAATGGGATGGCTAAACTTCCTGGAGGCTCAACTAACCTCATTTCCCCTGCTCACTTGCCTTTATGCGATAGAAAATCTGTAACGAGTACCTTTTAACGTGTTTTATTTGCGTATTACGCAGATATTTGTCATCAGTGCGTAGGGTATTTGCGTAGTAGGACAAATTTATATGCAATTGAATATACTTACTACGTCGAAAATATGCGTACGGTGCACAAGAACATCATACGAAACGCAAATAATTCTTAGTGGACCCGAGTCGCCGCTCACGCTGGCGACCTCTGGCGCCTCCGTTCCGGAGACACCAGCCGGCTGTTGCGGGACTGCTCCACCTGGTACGATAGCGGCGACCAGGTGCCGGCGGCGCAGTGTGGCTTTCCCACTGCTACACGGGGCCGTCGCTCGCGCTAGCGTCCTCTGGCGCCTCCGTTCCGGAGATACCAGCCGGCTACTGCGGAGGGGCTTGAAATTCGTGTTATATGTGTTTTCTATTCGTGCTTTGCATGTCGTATATCGTATTATATATTATTATATTATATTGTATGTTGTAAGGTTGTTATCATATATTTCAAGTAGTAACTCCTCACTAGATCCTGAATACTCAAAATCACATCACAAACTCAGTTTGCACCTCGTCTGCAGTTGTGTACATTGTTCACCATCGGCGCAAGTACTGCGTACGGTGCGCAAGCGCAGCTGCGGACGACGCACACCTGCAGAAATGCGGACATGCGTCCCATGTATGGAAAAAATGCAGATGCAGACGTTGCGTACTTCTGGCACGTCTGCACCATTTGCACCCGCCATTTGGTCCTGTGGTGTCTTGCACAATACTGCGGCAGCGTCTGTAAAGAATGAGCAGGCCTGTTCTCGCCAGGCCGATATCCAAAGTTACGAAAGCTACCGACGAACGTTGAAAGTTAATGTACTTAGAAAACATCGACAATTGTTCTTAAGATATTGGGGATAAAATTGCTGCAACAGAAGTCGTGCGGCGAATATCCAACCCGGCCGAAATGGTGAGCATTCACTAGTCATCCTGGAGTGGAGTGGATCGCTACAGATGTGATGCGGATTTGTCGAACTATTAGAACACTGCTCCGCCTGATTCCGTTGGTGGATCTAAGCGGTACAGGGTCAATGCCCCGTCGAAGAGTCCGATTGTTACGGAAGTTTATATATTAAAATGGCATGTTGTCGAAATCCAATAGCATTTAGCCAGATCAGTATTGTCTTGAGGAAGCCAGACGTATGTCAGCTGTTCAAACATGATCAGGTTTTCAAAACCAGATGTTTTCTTTGAATTTATCCCCGCCCCCAATGGATCCATAACCAGACTTCCGGATCCGCCCCGCCTGGCTCCACGGCAAATTCAACTTTGACGCCACCTGCCGCGCTATTAAATTCTGCATGGCTGGCCAGAAATGTCAGCGCATGAAGAACGTCCTCAGTCACCGTACGATGCGACGACGTGTTAGCACATTAGCACATTAGCATTGTGCGCCACTTGTGCGTACCTGATGATATGTTCAGCGCGCTTGGCGATATCCGGCTTGAGTCTAGTGGGGCTGGATGCTCGGCCGACGGTGTGCACGTTCACCACGTGTGGCGACTTGTGACGGGTCAGCCGCCCGGTCCGGTCCGCCTGGCGGTGCCATCTCTGAGCCGTTCACGGCCGGCGGTGTGCACGTTCACCATGTGTGGCGACTTGTGACGGGTCAGCCAGCCGGTCCGGTCCGCCTGGCGGTGCCATCTCTGAGCCGTTCACGGCCGGCGGTGTGCACGTTCACCATGTGTGGCGACTTGTGACGGGTCAGCCGCCCGGTCCGGTCCGCCTGGCGGTGCCATCTCTGAGCCGTTCACGGCCGGCGGTGTGCACGTTCACCATGTGTGGCGACTTGTGACGGGTCAGCCGCCCGGTCCGGTCCGCCTGGCGGTGCCATCTCGAGCCGTTCACGACACGGCCGGGCACGAGGCCGGACGAGGCAGAGGGCGGGAGGAGGAGCAGAGCAGGAGAGGTGACGACCAAAGCAGGGTCAGTGGGTCGCTGCTCCTGGATGGCACGCTCGTCAGACCGATCAGCTTGGTCAGCTGACTGCCAGTGTCAGCTGACTGTCAATTGGACCGAGCTGTCTCAGTCAGCTGACTGTCGGGTGTGGGCTGAGCCGTCTCAGTCAGCTGACTGTCGGGTGTGAGCTGAGCCGTCTCAGTCAGCTGACTGTCGGGTGTGAGCTGAGCCGTCTCAGTCAGCTGACTGTCGGGTGTGAGCTGAGCCGTCTCAGTCAGCTGACTGTCGGGTGTGGGCTGAGCCGTCTCAGTCAGCTGACTGTCGGGTGTGGGCTGAGCCGTCTCAGTCAGCTGACTGTCGGGTGTGAGCTGAGCCGTCTTAGTCAGCTGGCTGTCGGTGCGACTGAGCCGTCTCAGTCAGCTGACTGTCGGGTGTGGGCTGAGCCGTCTCAGTCAGCTGACTGTCGGGTGTGAGCTGAGCCGTCTCAGTCAGCTGGCTGTCGGTGCGACTGAGCCGTCTCAGTCAGCTGACTGTCGGGTGTGGGCTGAGCCGTCTCAGTCAGCTGACTGTCGGCGCGACTGAGCCGTCTCAGTCAGCTGACTGTCGGGTGTGGCTGAGCCGGCGACACGCAGGTGTGGCGCGTGACACGAGCGGCCGCGGTGACCCTGCCTGGCAGGCACGCACGGCGCCGCCGGCGTGACGTGACGTGACGTGACGCGGCCGGCGGCCGGCTCCCACGGCGGTGTGGTCGCGCCGGCCGTGTACCGTTGGGTGGTGTCTGTGCAGCCGGCGGCGGCGGCCGGCCGCTGCCGGCCGGTCACCTGGCCAACAGTGCCGGCGCCGGTCACGGTATATGGGTCAGACGGCCTGGTCAGCTGGCGCCGTCTCGGTCAAGCCTCGACCGAACCTGGGCCGGCCGCCGCTCATCACAGAGGCGGCCACACAAAAACGCCGCCCAGCCGCCAGCCAGCGTCACTGCCGTCAGCTCACAGAGGTGGGCGCCACTGCTGCCGGCTACCACCGTACACTACCGCACACTACCGGACACTGCCGCGCACTACCGCACACTACCGGACACTGCCGCACACTACCGGACACTGCCGTCAGCTCACAGAGGTGGGCGCCACTGCTGCCGGCTACCACCGTACACTACCGCACACTGCCGCGCACTACCGCATACTAGGGCACACTACCGGACACTGCCGCACACTACCGGACACTGCCGTCAGCTCACAGAGGTGGGCGCCACTGCTGCCGGCTACCACCGTACACTACCGCACACTACCGGACACTGCCGCGCACTACCGCACACTATCGCATACTATCGCATATTAGCGCACACTACCAGACACTACCGCACACTGCCGCGCACTACCGGACACTACCGCACACTACCGGACACTACCGCGCACTACCGCACACTATCGCATACTACCGCACACTAGCGCACACTACCAGACACTACCGCACACTGCCGCGCACTACCGTACACTACCGCACACTACCGGACACTACCGCGCACTACCGCACACTATCGCATACTACCGCACACTAGCGCACACTACCAGACACTACCGCACACTACCGCATACTACCGCATATTAGCGCACACTAACGGACACTACCGCACACTACCGCGCACTACCGCACGCTACCGGACACTACCGCACACTACCGGACACTGCCGCATACTACTGCACACTATCGCATACTATCGCATGTTAGCGCACACTACCGGACACTACCGCACACTACCGCGCACTACCGCACGCTACCGGACACTACCGCACACTACCGCGCACTACCGCACGCTACCGGACACTACCGCACACTACTGGACACTGCCGCGCACTACCGCACACTATCGCATACTACCGCACATTAGCGCACACTACCGGACACTACCGCACACTACCGCACACTACCGGACACTGCCGCGCACTACCGCACACTATCGAATACTACCGCATATTGGTTGGTTGATTGGTTATTGGTTTTACGACACATCAACCGTTGAGTCATGTAGCGTCGCCAATCTCTCACGCCGATTGGTCGCGGGCGAAGAGTAGCGACAGGTGAGACTCACAACCTTTCGATTGTGAGACGAGCGACTTACCCCTAGGCTACTCGTCCCCACTACCGCATATTAGCGCAAACTACCGGACACTACCGCACACTACCGCACACTACCGCACACTACCGCACACTACCGCACACTACCGCACACTACCGAGCACTACCGGATACTACCGCACACTACCGCACACTGCCGGACACTGCCGGATACTTCCGGACACTACCACACGCTACCGAACACTACCGTACGCTGCGCATACTGCCGGACACTACCGCACACTACTGGACACCATCGCACAATACCGCACAATATAAAATACCACACAATACCGGATACTACTGCATATTGCCGCCCACTAACGCACAATACCACATATTATCACACACTGCTGCACACTACCGGACACTACCACGCATTGCCGGATACTACCGCACATTGCCGCACAATGCCGCACAATGTCACACACTACCGGATACTACCGCGTATAGCCGGATGCTACCGTACACTACCAGCTACTGTCGGGTACTATCGCACACCACCGCACACTTTTGCACACTACTGCACATTTAACAACACTATCGTACACTATCTACACTAAGCGCATACTGCTGCACATTGACGCACACTATTGAAAACTACCGGGTACTACGGGATACTATCGCACACTACCGCACAACACAGCATAACACTGCGCACTACCGGATAATGCCGCACATTGCCTGGTACTGCTGCACACCATTGCACACCATCGCACACTGTCGCACACTACCGGATACTACTGGGTAGCTACAGATGTCATTGGGCTTTGTGTCGAATTTCTCTGTTGACTCGGCATTGACTGAGGGTAGGTGTATAAACACATTACTGTCGTTTTCCTTAAATAACTCGAAATCCAAGTGGCAGAGTGCTTTCAAACTTGCAGTGCCCTTCTTGCAGCCAATTCTATACATCGCTTGATTGTTTTCCGAAGTCATGCTAGGTCGTTATTGATGGTGTTGCTGGAGTTCCCCGAAAATACTACGATTTCGATAAAAACGCACCAATTAGAAATGAAATGCGTCATAGTGCGGTGGCCTCGATTGCTTGGTCAAACGTTTTCGCCGAGATATCTGCGGAGGAATTTTCATCTGTTGCGTGAAATGGCACTGTGTTGTCGCCCATCGCTTTCCGATAGTGGTGACAAGACTTCCCTGGGGTGGTGGCGCCAAAACTCACCTAACTTAGTGGCGTCAAAACTCGCCTGGTGTAATGGCGCCAAAACTCGTACGTTGTGGTGGCGCCAAAAACTCGCCTGGAGTGGCACCTGTCCGATCTCGTATTGCGATGGCTAAGGCTCCGACGCGGATTTGGATTGTGGGGATTTTTAATATTGACGGTGCATATGTGGGCACAATGTGTGCTGAAGCGTAGCTTCGATGCGGATCTCACTTTGCCAAAAAAAAGTGGCTAAGGTTGGTGTCACGCAATTTAATGGTGGCTAAGCTCAGTGCTTCCTGGTATAATGTGTAAACTGAGTGTCTTCTTAATATAATGTTGACAAAGTTTATTGTCATCTAATATAATGTTGGCTAAGCTTAGTGTCGTTTAATATAATGGTGGTTAAGCACATACCTCATCGCAAACTGGTGGGCAGCTTCTCTTCGAAGCGAGCGTTGTCATTGGTTAAATTCTATGTTGGAAATTAAATTACCTGAATTGTGTTTGTCGAACGAGATCATTCGAAACTGACTGAAAGTTCGCTTCAGGGGAGTTAATTAGGCATATGACGTCATTTTGAGGAGCTAGGTGGTCTTCATCAGGATGAGAGTAACATTGTCGCACGTGGTTAAGCGGTCAGCTCAATCATTGGCGAAAGTGATCGAATGTCCACGGGTCTAGAACACAATGACGTTGAGGTGTTCGCTGTCCAGTTAGTGCGATATACAGCTTTTTAGCTTTGGCTATATTGTTTCGCCTTTCTCACTCTTTGGGTTTGTATCAGTGTCATGGCTGAACAATTTCTTGGAATATATCATGTGAACTGAAACACATCTTAGCGTTATGGATACGAATTAATCGTATTCCGTACAGTTCGTAGGACGTTGAAAGGAAATGAACTAAAAATGCAAATATGTACAAAAACTAACTATAAATGCAACGAAGAAAGGAAATGCCTACAAGCGGATGAAACTAACATCTGCATTTTTAATAGCACCAATGAGAGGACAATAAAAGTTGAAATAGCTTCTTCGCGCAAGCAGCATCGTATTCGCGCTTCCCCACCTCTCGATAATTTACTTGCACACACACACACACACACCCAATCACACACGCATCCCCCCGTCTCTTCTCCCCAGACACACACGCAACAATGCCCACACATGTGCATGCGTGCATGCATGCATGCGAATGTGCCAGCCGCGAAATAAGTGTTTCAAGGGGTGGACGTTAGATGACGAGCTGACGTCGTCATCGTGTGGGAGACTGCAACGCTTCAAAGTACTCTTTAGAGGAGCATGCCACCCATGCCAGTGTCAGAACCAGGGAGGGGCGGACTTTGGGGGATCCCCTCCTGATACAGACGTGGCTCGCCTTGGACTGAAAACAAAATGTTATCCTTCAGGAGGCTCGAGTGCACTGTCCTTCTTTCTCCCTTCTCAGGGAATTTTTCAACCGATAGCATACCTCAGAGTAAAAAGGCACTGTCCCCCTTTTCCAGATAAATAGGTTCCTTCCAGAAAGCGTGCTCCCGACGAAGACAACTCGATACACCCATGGTAGAGGCTATCTGATTCCAGATTGCATGTTTATTTATGGTGTCCTTTCTTTTTGAACACTTTAGAAAGACTCGGATCTGGAAAGCTACCTCAGCTACCACACTGGAAAGCTACCACACCACGGCTACCTCAGCTGTGGTGTGGCGGTTACCGACTTGGCTACCTCAGCTGTGGTGTGGCGGTTACCGACTTGGCTACCTCAGCTGTGATGTGGCGGTTACCGACTCGGCTACCCCAGCTGTGGTGTGGCGGTTACCGGCTCGGCTACCCCAGCTGTGGTGTGGCGGTTATCGACTCGGCTACCCCAGCTGTGGTGTAACGGTGACATATTCGGCTACCCCAGCTGTGGTATGGCAGTTGACTCCGCTCCGACTGTCACTTGCAGCAGTTGGAACACCCTGGAGCCCGCACCACCAACCCAACTGATCGGTTCCGGCCTCTGTCAGGTATTTGCAGACCTGGGCCGAGGCTGCCACTGCGGAACTGGTTGGGCGGCTGGGTGCTGTTCCCTGGGGTGCAATTGGCGGTTTGGTGGCGAGTTGGTGATGATTTCAACTGTCACCACTAGTTCGCATCGCTTGCAACACTCGGAGTTCGAGCCATGCCTGAAGCTTCACACATTCCCGGCCCGGACCTGCTGCATCAACTTGCCGTGTCTGCAAAAACTAGTGACTCTTGTGAACACCGGCTGCCCTTGGCCCGATCTCTCTCTCTCTCTCTCTCTCTCTCTCTCTCTCTCTCTCTCTCTCTCTCTCTCTCTCTCTCTCTCTCTCTCTCTCTCTCTCTCTCTCTCTCTCCCTCTCTCTCTCTCTCTCTCTCTCTCTCTCTCTCTCTCTCCCGCTACCGTGGCGCACTCGCCCCTCGGTCACAACTCCCTTCAATCAGTCGACAACTGCTGTCGATAACTGCTCGTTCTCTCCCACAATTGCCGTCAGAGCACCCTGCTGGCAGCGGCCCAGTCGGCGCCGCTCCGTCGCGATCCCTGCCCGACAGGTACCACTCGGCGTCACTTTCTCCGCGGCGAGACGAGGCGAGGCGCCGTTCCGATCGGTACGCGTCGCCTCGTCCCTGCGCCGTGCTGGGCTCCGCTCCGTCGGCCGAGCGTTACAGTGTCGGCCGGCTGGTTCAGTGGGGCGGCTGCTCCCAGGCTGGCGGGCTTGGGAGGCGGTGGCCGGCCAGGCTGGTCTCCCTCAGTGGGGCGGCTGCTCCCAGGCTTGCGGGCTCGGCAGGCGGTGGCCGGCGAGGCTGTCTTCCAGCTCCACGTGCTCAGCTTGTTCAGGTATAGCTTCACTGTGCCTAGAGCTGATTCTCACGAGCGATGGCGAAGCTCGAGCGAGTAGCTACTCCCATATACACGGGACTAGTTCCATATGCACGGAAGTAGTCGCGTGCATATGATAAAAAGTTCACCATAGCAGTCAGGCCTGGCCCAATCCAGCCATCGTGCCTGCGAAATCACAGTGTAGTATTATTGTGTTGCAACGCTTCGCGTTCCAAGTTGCTTACTCTATGTCAGTTCTGTTTTTTTCTCGCCTGATTGCCACCCATTTTATCCATTTATTCTTCATGAAGCATTCTCAACCTTTGCCCAAAGAAAGTCTTTTTCGGAGGTATTTCTGCCCGTGGGGCTCGTGAGCAGCTCTCGACAGCGATTCACCGTGCAATGCAGCACTGCACGCGCTAATTTTCTCACCAAGAGCAAAATTTACACTTTCATGTGTTTGATTTACCAACTTTCATCGCAATATTCCTCCTGAGTTATTGTCGCTCTTTGTGCAAAGTCAGGGGCTTGCGGCGACATTACGCCGCGTGGGTGGCTGACCATGCATCTCACGCCGCGGGTGGCGTGCGGCTGACCATGCATCTCACGCCGCGGGTGGCGCGCGCCGTCATTCCCGGGTGGTAGATGTGTAATGCCCCTGGCTTTTATTTATAGGTCTCGTGTTCAGGCTCAGGGAATGACAACGCTGTCTAGTTCTGCTTCTGGTGATGCAATTTGGTGAGTGTGTCGTATCGAAATTAACTAAACTCTGCTTACATGGTTGAAGGTGCGTGGCTGTAGAAACACTGAAGATAATACGCCTAGAAGTGACTTATATATGCGGATATTCGACTTCAACCGCGCTTTTAGCACTGGCCCTCGCTCATCCAGCGATCCAATAGGCGCCTGTGTATCGATGGGATTGCCATTGGGTCACGTTTCATATCCAAAATCTGACGCCCATAACATTCCCACACCATATTGCTTAGAATGCACAAACATGGGCGCAGATGTTCGGTAGGCATGTTTGCATTCCACTGTATAGATGGTAGGCCAGCTGCCCCTCTGGCCATGGCCATTGTACGTTCATGGAATCTAGTCACGGGAGCGATGCCCTGGCACGGATCGGGCGTCACTACGCTGCGGCTCCAACTCCGACGTGGGCACCGAGCGTCGCCACAGTCACCTCCAGGCAAACGCCAGGGTCGGCTCGCGCCCAACACGGCCTGCACCAGCCACACTGTACCAGTGATGCACCACTGACGCGTCAAACACGGCCTGCACCAGCCACACTGCACCAGTGATGCACCACTGACGCGTCAAACACGGCCTGCACCAGCTACACTGCACCAGCGGCACACTGCTGACGCTTCCAGCACGGCCTGCACCAGCCACACTGCACCAGTGATGCACCACTGACGCACCACTGACGCGTCAAACACGGCCTGCACCAGCCACACTGCACCAGCGGCACACTACTGACGCGTCCAGCACGGCCTGCACCAGCCACACTGCACCAGTGATGCACCACTGACGCACCACTGACGCGCCCAACACGGCCTGCACCAGCCACACTGCACCAGTGATGCACCACTGATCCAACAAGCGTTGTCAGACATTGGACGACGTCTGACAGAACTGTCAGACGTCAGCCGCCTGATGACAAAGTTGTCATCAGGATCAGGTACTGATAACGTCTACGTTTTGTGTCGGACATGGACAACAATCCACAAATTATGTCAGACATTGCTAACATCTGAGAGTTAGTGTCACATTCGAAAACGTTCGATGTTTAGTGACGAACGTGGGTGTCTGGTGCGTTACGCATTCACAATACCTGGTAAATAACGGGTCAACGGCATTGCGCCACATCTCGACACATCATGCCACAACGACGGTACCTGGCTGTCATGCGACAATGACAGTGTCTGGCAGTCATGCCACAGTACCTGTCAGTCATGCCACAACACCCGTCAGTCATGCCACAACACTTGTCAGTCATGCCACAGTACCTGTCAATCATGCCACAGTACTTGTCAGTCATGCCACAACACCTGTCAGTCATGCCGCAACACTTGTCAGTCATGCTACAGTACCTGTCAGTCATGCCACTACCTGGAAGGCCATGGATCAGCGCGTCGTGCTACCTCTCGACGCATCACATGACAAGAGAAACTGATGGTGGCAGCGACGGCAGCGACACCAGCGGGCGCCGTTCTGGCGATTGAAGCAGCGCGACTTTCTAGGGGCGCGGTCCATTGCCGAAGCCGTTTGTTGCTGCCAGGTGGGCAGGCAGGGGCGACACCAAGGGTGCCAGGAAGGGGCACGCATTCGCCAAGCAGTTCTAAAATTGGCATTGCGCCATATGCACGTTGGATGGAAATAATTGCGCCCCAAAATTATAATGTACCATCTATACAACATCAGCTGCGTCATTGACGTGTCCAGGCCTATACCTTAGTATGGGACAGGCACATACCTCAGTAAAAGCCACGCATTGATCTCGGAAGGGGGCAAGTATTTATCTTTGTAGAGGCAGAAATATCTCAGTAAATTACAAGTATGGGTCTCGGTAGGGGGCAGGCATACATCTTGGTAAAGGACCGGTATAGATATCGGTACAGGACTACCATGGATATCGGCAGAGGACATGCATATATATTGGTAGAGGACATAAATAGATCGCGATAGAGGACCAGTATCAATCTTGGTTGAGGGTAAGCATATATCTTGGTAGAGTACAGATATAGATTTCAGTAGAGTACTAGTATGAGTCTTGATAGGTGGCAGGGATGCATCTTGATAGATGACAGGAATATATCTCGGTACAAAATTAGCATTAATATCGGTAGAGGCCATGTATATATCTTGGTAGAGGACAGATGTAGATCTCAGTAAAGTACCAGTATGAATCTTGGTAGAGGGCAAGCATATATCTTGATGGAGGGCAAACATATATCTTGATGGAGGTCATATAGAGATCTTAGTAAAGGACAAGTAGAAGTCTTGGTAAGAGGCAGGCATATATCACGGTAGTGGACAGATATAGATCTCGGTAGAGGATAGTCGGCGAGCGGACGTGTCGCACATCAACAGACGACGCTGCAGGGTGAGGCACTTTGGAAAAGACGACCCTTTCTATCGTGTTGTATATACTCAGGGCATGTATGTTCGGGGATCCGGCTTAGAACAGACTTCCAAATCAGCAGATGTCACGTTAGATCTGTTGTCAGCGGTCGCAAAAGTCACAGAGGTCACAGGGGTCACGAAAGTCGCAGAGGTTACTTGTCAGGAGGAACAGTTACGGGAATACGGGAAGTATGCACCATCGTGGGGTTTCGTCCCAACTATTCACCATATAACCCTTGATGTAAGAACCTATCGTATACCATACCAAAGCACCATCCCAGGGGGCCGAACCGCCCCATCGATTACGAACGGTGTCCCTGCTCCCCGCATCAAATAGCAGAGTTCTCGGTGAATTCCACAACGGCATATAATCTGGATGATTTATCAGGCAAGTATAAAGCTTGCATCCCGAAGAACCGATATGAAAAGGCTTATCAAAGCCTTAGATCTTGCAGACACTTACGTCGCTGTGCGTACCTTTGGAAGAGCTCGTGCTTCTCAAACACCGAGTCATGTCCCCCCGATTCTAAGCTATGCTCATTCAAGAGCTTATCAGCAAAAACCCAGAGCAAACCAAGCCACTCCTCCGTCACTCCCCCGCCACTTCCCTCCATTCCCCCACCACTCCCCCGCCGTGCCCTCGCCACGCCCCCGCCACTCCCCCGTCACGCCCCCGCCCCGCCCCGCCACTCCCTGCCACGCCCTCGCCACGCCCCGCCACTCCCCGCCACGCTCCGCCACGCCCTCGTCCCATTGCCACGCCCAGCTTAACTCAGCTAAACATATATTTTCTTCAATGAGTGTTCGCAAGGTCTTCTAACCTCATGATTCGGCTTCAATTTATATTGAATGAACGGGATGGGTGCACCCAACCGCGTTCATAAACCGACCCCCCCCCGTTTGTAGGATACCCCGACACTTGAAAGCATGAACCTGGAACCTGAGGCATCCTTGATCGAACACATCGAGCAAATGCTGTATGCATAGAATCTCTCGCAAAACTTCAATCAATTTGGTCCATACCATATGTTCAGTGTAAAATATGAGCTGGTGTTCCTATAGTAGAACCGGTTTAATGGCGTTCCTACATTGGCGAGGCATTGACCGTTATTGTGTTAGTCACTTGTGTGAGAATGTGGTGTTTGTGAGAATGGTGGTATTTGGTGAAGCCCAAATTTTTCAGAAATAATTATGTCGAGTGTTATCCTTGATAATTACTTCTTTTTAATTTCTTCCAGGGTTGCGATGTATTATGGACAGTGCCCATGTCAGTTGCAGTCGACAGGGCATATATGCGATGCCTAAATGCATGGCATTTATACTCGGACCTCGCTGGACGCCGCCAAAGTTTGGTGGGACTAAATAGACACACTGGTCTTGAGCGCTGGCCGCAGAGGGGCGACTGGGCGCGCGGGAGGGGAGCGCAGTGCGTGCGTGGAAGCGTGCCACAGTCTTTTCGCCGGCGAACAATTTGTTGCTGGTGTGCGCAGAAATCGTCAAGTTCAGCGTTATGTCATCAACGATGAAACAGTGTGTATCTGCGAGCGAAAAGATTGAAATGCTTGGCGACATCTAGCTGGAAGAAGGAGATGAGTTGACTGTTGTAAACTTGACACCTGACTGATCTCAGTGATGCAGACGAGCTGAATGACGATGCCACTGTACCAGCAGAAGTACACGACATTCCTGGCACCTCAGAAGTGTTAATCATAAAGACATAAAGACATAAAAGATTAGTGCAACTATGAGCCACAAGGGCCCTTCTTGGTTGCACTCTGTATACTGAACCAGTTGCCCACCAAATCTGTCAATCAGCCCTTCCTGTAATACTGAAAAGCAAGCCCTCTATTCTTATAATGATTGTCTATGCTGTTTTTAAAGATGTTCAATGTGCTGCTACTGACAATGTTTTCTGGCAGCTGGTTCCAGTGTTCTACTACCCTGTTGGTGAAGAAAGTCTGCCTTAACCTTGTTCTGCTGTGGTTAACTTTAATTTTTAATTTATGACCTCTAATTGCATCATTTCTGTTCAATTCAAACATTTCCCCAAGATATCCCCTATCCAGACCATGGACAAATTTAAAAACCTCGATGAGATCTCCTCTCAGCCTTCTATATCTAAGTGAAAACATATTCAATTTCTTCAATCTTTCCTCATATGCCAGGTTGCTTATGCCATTAACAATTTTTGTAGCCTTCTTTTGTGCTCTCTCTAAAAGCCAACAATCTTTTTCATAGCTAGGAGACCAAGCTTGGATGCAGTATTCCAATTGTGGCCTGACGTATGCACAGTAAAGCTTCCTGATCACTTCCTCACTTCTGTATGATACATTCCTATTTATTGCCCCGAGCATTCTCAGTGCCTTCTTCCTGGCTTCCTTGGTCTGTTCTGATGCCCCCAGTTTTGTGTTTAGAATAACACCTAAATCCTTCTCCTGTTGAGTCACTGATAGCACTTGGCCATCCATCAAGTATGGAGCCTTCATATGCTGCTTACCTACATGCATGATTTTGCACTTATCAAAATTAAATTTCATTTGCCATTCTTCGGACCACTTCACAAGTACGTCAACACTTTTTGCAGCGAGATATGCTCATCTTGACCTGTTATTGCCCTAAAGACCTTCAAATCATCCGCAAATTTCAAAACTTTACTGCTTAGGCCACTTTCAATGTTATTTACAAATATAATGAACAGTAGTGGCCCTAATACTGACCCCTGGGGGACTCCACTAAGAACATTTTGCCATGATGAATTTGTATCATTTAGCATCATTCTTTGCCTATCTGAAAGCCACAACTCTACCCATTTTAAGATGCTACCATGGGACTGAAGTTGTATCATTAACCGTTTATGGGGTACCTTGTCAAAGGCCTTACTAAAGTCAAGATATGCTACATCAACCTGATTTCCCTGACCAAATTGTTCTGTGACGAAGTTCAAAAAGTTCAAGAGGTTTGTGAGACACGATCGTCCTTTTCTAAACCCATGTTGAGTATCTTGAATCAATCTGCTACTTTCCAGATAACTAACTATTCTATCCTTGATAATTGATTCGAGTACCTTGCAGACTAGGGATGTGAGACTTACTGGCCTATAGTTTTCAACTTTCCCTCTTTCTCCTTTCTTGAAAATAGGAACTACATTTGCCCTTTTCCAATCGGTTGGAATTTCATTTTGTGAAACTGATCTACAAAGTATTATACTAAGTGGAAATGCCAGTTCCTTTTCAGTTTCCCGCAACACCCTAACATAAATATCATCAGGTCCTGCTGCCTTGTTTGGCTTTATTTTCCTGATATGATTGTAAACAACATCACTATCAATGAAATCAACATCATTGTCAGATCCCATGTCACTGAACTATGGTGTACGGTCGGCAGATTGGTCATATCTTCCAATGTAAACACTGATTTAAACTGCTTGCTCAGCTCCTCAACCATCTCACTATCCTCACCCAATGTAGTCCTGTTTACTTCCAGTGGACCAATTGTGCTAGAAACTTTACTCAGCTTGTAGAAACTAAAGAACTTTTTACTGTCCCCATTACAGTTTCTAGCTAAATCCAGTTCTTTTGATCCCTTTGCTGCTCTGGTTTTTTGCTTCACAGTGTCTGTAGCTTTTTGATAAGCCTTTAGATTAACGACATTTGAGGCTTCTTTAAAGACTCTAAATGCAGTCTTCTTAGCCTTAATTGCTTTTATCAAGTCTGGTGTAAGCCATGCTGGCTTTCCTACCCTTCTTTTGCGTCTTTGCTTTTGGGGGACATGTGTAATCTGAATTTCCTTCAAGTAAGATTTGAACTTTTCCCACATTTCACAGGCATTTAAATTGGAGAATTCTTCTTCCCATCTGATGGCACTTAAAGCCGCTCTCATGCAGTCAAAGTCTGCTCTGTTGAAATTTGGAACCTTTACCAAATTATCCTTAATAATTTCCCCTACATGTGCCTTGAATCTGTTGTTATGGTTATGGTAATGTTATGGTCACTTCTTCCCAGAGTTTCGCCTACAGTCAAGTCGTGAACCAAGTCACTTAAATCCGAGAATACAAGGTCCAAGAATGAGCCATGCCTGGTAGGTTCCGATGCCAACTGGTGTAAGAACAGGTCCTCTTCAAGGCATTTCCTAAACATTTTGCATGATGGGGAGCCAACACCAGCATTTTCATAACCTTTTAGATTAAAGTCACCAAGAATAAGGCACTTCCTCTTAAAGTTTCTACTGATTTCTTCACAAATCACCTTGTCAAGCTCCAATTGCTGAGAATGCGGCAGGGTTCCTGATCGGTAAAAAGCTCCTATCCTAAGAGTATTGCTGTTGCCTTTTCCCACATTGACATCAAGCCAAATGGACAGACACGTTTTTATACCCACCTGCTATTTTTTTTTAGAACTGAATAAGCTATTCATATAGAGCATTACACCACCAAGCATTAATCAATCGTGACCTGAGTGAACCCGAACAGGCTGGCCCTCTAAGTCAAACGTCAGGAGCTGACAACATCCTAGCAAAGAAGCGACGCAAGGAGAAAAACGTGCCAGTGTGGCGGCATGTTTCACCCGAGTACACTAGATGAGAGAATGCGTGTAATCCGGCTCGATGCACCTCTCGTCAGAACATCACTGAGTGAATGTACGCCAGTGGAGATCATGGGAGAGCTGCTGACTCTGGATATATTTAAACACATCCAAACGGAGACTGTGCGATACTCTACATGTGAACATGTTCCGATATTCTCCATAAATGACAGCAACCTGAATAATGCTTACCGGGACTCTCATCTTTTCTGGATATGTCACAATGACAAGCGAAAATCTGTACTGGTCAGAGGCAAGGAATCTAGCCCATGACATAGTTCGGAGGCTATGTCACGCAGCAAGTATATGCAAATACAGCAGGATCTTCACTTGCGGGACAACTCGAGGAAGCAGACCAGCACGGATTGAGCTTACAAGGTCCAGCCATTGATGGATATGCTGAACGAGTCTTTGCAGAGGTTTAGCATAGATCAGGAAAAACCTCGCTATAGACGAAATGATGATCGTCCACCACCACGGATGTCGCGAACTGAAGCAGTTAATCCACGAGAAGCCTATCCGTTCCAGCAACAAACTGTGGGCTTTGTGCGGGGAAGATGTACTGTGCGATGGAGCAGCGCGCTTAGTTGTAGGACATGCCTATGGGGGCGAGAGTGGTGTTTGACGTGAGAAGTTCCATTCCAGATTCAAGAAGTTACGTGGCCTAGTTTTACAATTTATGCACGTCTTGGGCGCTGCTCGCAGAGCTCAGGAATCGTGACTGCGAGGGGAAAACCGGATGAAAAATGTCCCACCAGATCAACGAAGATCCTCCAAAAAGCGGTTGACCACCAGTTTGAAATGACTGAAAAAATGCTGGCAGTCCGCTGGAATGATGGCAAAGTGGCCAACGTGATGTAACAGATGAGCATGCAAAATGACAAATCAGTCAAATTCCCTTACCAAACACGTTTAACTGACTTTAAAAAGATAGTAGCCGAAGCAATGATTAGTGATCATATTGGCTGCATTACTTCGAACCAGCGGCAATCAAGGCGGTCGCCATGCCGGGTCGAGCGCGCGCAGCGTCCGAGCCACGCGCAGCGCTCAGGACTAGTGGGACCTTTTGGTACCGGGCCATATCTCGAAAGCGGCTGAAGATTACTTCCTGTGTTTTTCACAGTGTTGTACTTGTTCAGTTAGATGACTGTTGGCCAAAAATAATCAAAATTACTCGGCGTGTTATGTATCCGGTCCTTAACGGGTTAACAGGGCGGGAGTCCCGAGTCCGAGCGAGTCCCATCCTATGCAATTACGGCATAGACTCGACCCGACCTGGCCTGACCTGACCTGACCTGACCTGGCCCCACCTGGCCCGACCTTGCCCGACGTGGCTCGACCTGGTCCGACCTGGCCCGACCGTCAAGCTTTTGAAACCTCTCAGACTTCTTGTTGGAACGTATGGAATCAGAATTCGTTCATTCAGGATTATACCTGGTGTTTTCATATTCACATTTAGCAGTTTTGGCCGCAATATTTGCATGAAGTGTGCGCTTTTTTGTTCAAGGAAAAGGGCTTCTGAGGGACCTTCGTTGGTGGCGGTCCAATCGGTTCCGGCAGAGGGCCGCCAGCCCGCCGCCGGCAACACGCCATGTCCATGTATGCCATGCTACGCATGACGTGATGCAAATGATCTGCGCTCCCCGAGGCCGGGTGGGCAGTGTCCTTGCCTAAATTAAAACTTTCTTCTTTTATTGGAAATACCTTACCTGTACTTGACCGACAGTACAGTACCTACTGTACTATCGGTAGGTACTGTACTGTCGGTACAGTACAGTACCGTGTACGGTTAGGATTATTGACGCTTCCTGAAGCTGTTTCGTGGTATCTTGCTTTCTCAGGATCATCTTCGCATCGATCGCATCCAAACACTGAAATTAGACATGTGTAGGATATCATTCATACTTCACTGGTCCAGTTTGCAGCACAAATATGTCACTTGACATCAGCTGAAATAGCATTGCCTGCTAATAATCTCATGTAGAATCCCCGTTGCTCCTTGGCATGGTTCGAGCACGTTTCTGGTACTTATGGCGCAGCTATTTGGAGCCTGTTTAATAGCTTTGCAGCATTTCTTGTGCAAGCCAAATAAGTTGAAAGCTGTTATATATACCACACTTTTCAACATTCTCCGCGGCCTGCGCCGTGTAAACATGGAGCATAAATGCCTCAAGGTTATGTTCCAGATTCAGCATGAGATTCGGATTGGTGTTATCGTCGTCTGCAAGTGATGCTTGAACCAGCACTCTAAAGCAAATGCTGGCGTATTCATCTAAGTGGAGGAAATATCATTCATTGGTTACATTTCTCCTGCAAATATCGTACCCCTGTGTCACGAACACATTAATTCCTCAGGGAGTTTTCTGACAAGAATATTATTCCATTTTGAAAAGTGTTGGAAGGTAACTAGACAGGGGAAGAATATATTTGGAGAAAATTGAATCGCCCTTGCTGCAAAATCATCCTTGCTCAGTGGACACAAGCTTCCGAAGCTGCCCTTCCAAGGTGACTTACATTATAGAGCACACAAACGAGCGATGTACATAACAATGTTGTTATTGCGCTCGCCGAAGACGGTTCAAGGTCACAATGGCTGGTGGCACGCGGCGTCTTCCATTGTAGCCCGGCCGCAAACCTGACAAAAGAACTGGTGTGTGCACTCTGGCAATGTCCGCTTGTTCTTAATCAGGTAGTGGTGGGGTATTCCCAACCAGCTAGCGGCCGGGTTTTGCCAGTCGGCCACCGCAACGTCGTGTTGCCACGGCGGTTTAGGATGTGGCGCCGCCTCAGATTGCCACGCGCGTGTCGACGGTACCGTCAACGGGCTCCGTGGGAACGTCCGCCCCACCACCACTGGACGGTGCCGTCAGCGGGCTCCGTGGGAACGTCCGCCCCACCACCACTGGACGGTGCCGTCAGCGGGCTCCGTGGGAACGTCCGCCCCACCACCACTGGACGGTGCCGTCAGCGGGCTCCGTGGGAACGTCCGCCCCACCACCACTGGACGGTGCCGTCAGCGGGCTCCGTGGGAACGTCCGCCCCACCACCACTGGACGGTGCCGTTAGCGGGCTCCGTGGGAACGTCCGCCCCACCACCACTGGACGGTGCCGTCAGCGGGCTCCGTGGGAACGTCCGCCCCACCACCACTGGACGGTGCCGTCAGCGGGCTCCATGGGAACGTCCCGCCCCACCACCACTGGACGGTGCCGTCAGCGGGCTCCGTGGGAACGTCCGCCCCACCACCACTGGACGGTGCCGTCAGCGGGCTCCGTGGGAACGTCCGCCCCACCACCACTGGACGGTGCCGTCAGCGGGCTCCGTGGGAACGTCCGCCCCACCACCACTGGACGGTGCCGTCAGCGGGCTCCGTGGGAACGTCCGCCCCACCACCACTGGACGGTGCCGTCAGCGGGCTCCGTGGGAACGTCCGCCCCACCACCACTGGACGGTGCCGTCAGCGTGGGAACGTCCGCCCCACCACCACTGGACGGTGCCGTTAGCGGGCTCCGTGGGAACGTCCGCCCCACCACCACTGGACGGTGCCGTCAGCGGGCTCCGTGGGAACGTCCGCCCCACCACCACTGGACGGTGCCGTCAGCGGGCTCCGTGGGAACGTCCGCCCCACCACCACTGGACGGTGCCGTCAGCGGGCTCCGTGGGAACGTCCGCCCCACCACCACTGGACGGTGCCGTCAGCGGGCTCCGTGGGAACGTCCGCCCCACCACCACTGGACGGTGCCGTCAGCGGGCTCCGTGGGAACGTCCGCCCCACCACCACTGGACGGTGCCGTCAGCGGGCTCCGTGGGAACGTCCGCCCCACCACCACTGGACGGTCTCAGGGCCGTGCAACGTCCGCCCCACCACCACTGGACGGTGCCGTCAGCGGGCTCCGTGGGAACGTCCGCCCCACCACCACTGGACGGTGCCGTCAGCGGGCTCCGTGGGAACGTCCGCCCCACCACCACTGGACGGTGCCGTCAGCGGGCTCCGTGGGAACGTCCGCCCCACCACCACTGGACGGTGCCGTCAGCGGGCTCCGTGGGAACGTCCGCCCCACCACCACTGGACGGTGCCGTCAGCGGGCTCCGTGGGAACGTCCGCCCCACCACCACTGGACGCACCGTCCATCGTCCGCCCCACCACCACTGGACGCACCGTCCATCGTCCGCCCCACCACCACTGGACGCACCGTCCATCGTCCATCGTCAGCGGGCTCCGTGGGAACCACTGGACGGTGCCGTCAGCGGGCTCCGTGGGAACGTCCGCCCCAGCACCACTCGCCTGAGACCATGATAGGTCGTGACAAATCGGCGCCCGTCCCAACCGTCCTCTCGCCGGCGCAACTGGACCGCTGAATTTCCTCGGTTGTCCGGTCGTTCCGGCAGCGGAGTGTTGCCGCCGCGCCGCCTCGGCATTGCAGGCCAGCCGGCCGGAAACTGTGGCCCGAGGCGGGCCGTGAAGCGGCGCGGTCAGTCGCCGCCCCCTGCCCACACCAGCTGTGTTCCGGATCCGGTACATTGCACCGCTGTGCACGATGTGCGGCACACGACTGCCACAGTATGTGCGCAGTGCACGGGTCGCGTGCATTCTGCCCCATACTCGGGGTCCGTAATCTGTACCGTCATTGTATTCTGGGGAAGGAAAGGTCAATAAATGTATAAGCGAAGTAGTCTGACGCGACGATCTCGTTGAGGCATTGTGTCCATTTCAGGGGATTCCAATGTTCTAGCCTACCACGACCATGTTCTAACCACGACTGGCAGCTGGGACAGGTGCCGGCTGGAAGCTGTATAAAAACCCGGTTGGCATCTGGGAGAGTGGCCCGCCGGCAGCTCAGAGTCGAGCGTCGCGCATTCACAGCCGTGCGCGGCCACGGCG
Organism: Imbricaverruca yamaguchii; assembly: GCA_034440575.1. Classification (NCBI taxonomy): domain Eukaryota; kingdom Metazoa; phylum Arthropoda; class Thecostraca; family Neoverrucidae; genus Imbricaverruca; species Imbricaverruca yamaguchii. The sequence goes on along the minus strand of JAOTOL010001397.1, from coordinate 328,366 downwards.
CCCGGCGAGAAAGGCGCCCGGAGCCGCGAACCAGCGAGCCAGCCGCTGGCACCGGTCATCGCACGGCGACAACTTTCTCCGCGCCATTTCGACTATCGACCGCATAGCGGTGGACGCGCTGGTGGCTGAGGGCTGCGCGTGACAACAACAGGAGACGGTGTCGAGTGGGAGGGCTGAGGGCTGCGCGTGACGACGGCAGGAGACGGTGTCGAGTGGGAGGGCTGAGGGCTGTGTGTAGAGGTGCGCCGGCTCTCGGTACCACCACAGTACAACACTCAGCGGCGCCACGGTGAACGAGTCGGCCCCAGCCAGACACGGCCGTCGCCGTCGGGTCGTCCAGCCACGGCCGTCACCGTCTGCAGGTCGGCCCTAGCCAACATACACGGCCGTCACCGTCGGTAGGTCGGCCCCAGCCAGACACGGCCCAGGTCCGCCCTAGCCAGACACGGCCGTCACCGTCGGTAGGTCGGCCCCAGCCAGACACGGCCGTCACCGTCGGTAGGTCGGCCCCAGCCAGACACGGCCGTCACCGTCGGTAGGTCGGCCCCAGCCAGACACGGCCGTCACCGTCGGTAGGTCGGCCCCAGCCAGACACGGCCGTCACCGTCGGCAGGTCGGCCCCAGCCAGACACGGCCGTCACCGTCGGTAGGTCGGCCCCAGCCAGACACGGCCGTCACCGTCGGTAGGTCGGCCCCAGCCAGACACGGCCGTCACCGTCGGCAGGTCGGCCCCAGCCAGACACGGCCGTCACCGTCGGTAGGTCGGCGCCAGCCAGACACGGCCGTCACCGTCGGTAGGTCGGCCCCAGCCAGACACGGCCGTCACCGTCGGTAGGTCCGCCCCAGCCAGACACGGCCGTCACCGTCGGTAGGTCGTGCACGCCGTCTGCGCACGCGCTGCACGCAGCGCATGACGCTCCGCTGCTCCGCTGCTCCGGCCGCGACGGCCGGCAGCACCGCCGACGACTGGTTCCGGCCCTCTCTCCTCGCTGCACTTTCTCTTTGTACACGACCCGCGGGTCCAGGACGGGACCGGACGAGCTCGTGTAGTCACCTGACGGTGTCGATAGTTGACCCCTTTCGCGAATGTGGCTTTGAAGTCGGCACATCTGTGATCGGTAAAAACATATGCGAATATATCAACTTGACAGACATCGAATTTTGCTCGTCCGTGGCCATTTCAATGCTGCTTAATTAGCTGCCTTGAACATGGTCTGTGCGATTCTGGATGTGCGAGAGGCGATCCGCTGATCTTTGGATATCTGCGGAACGATGTTCCATAGTCTCCGGATCTTCGTAAGGAAGTCTGTACAGCTATCTCTTCGGAAGGTGAAACGTTATTGAGCACTACGGTGGTTACAGAGTAACATTAGAAACTGTGCGTGATTGTCTAATTGCCTTGTGTGGCGCCCCAGGGAGAATAATTCATATACGTTTGTTGTGAGAACGAAGAACATCCAGAAATAGATTACCGAATATATAGGTGGGGTAGCTTACCGAGCGAAAAGGTGGGGTAGCCCACCGAGTATAAAGGTGAGAAGTCTAAGAATGTACCGGATATGCATATATGTGACTAATGGTCGTTAAAATGAGCTAAGCCGCAGCCCGTGTGGAACCACAGTAAATGTGTAGCCGCAGGCCGTGTGTGGCCACAGCCCACAGCCCGTGTGTAGACACAGTCAATGTATAGCCGCAGCCCGTGTGTAGCCGCAGCCCGTGTGTAGCCACAGCACACAGCCTGTGTGTAGCCACAGCACACAGCCTGTGTGTAGCCACAGCACACAGCCTGTGTGTAGCCACAGCACACAGCCTGTGTGTAGCCACAGCACACAGCCTGTGTGTAGCCACAGCCTACAGCCTGTGTGTAGCCACAGCACACAGCCTGTGTGTAGCCACAGCACACAGCCTGTGTGTAGCCACAGCACACAGCCTGTGTGTAGCCACAGCACACAGCCTGTGTGTAGCCACAGCACACAGCCTGTGTGTAGCCACAGCACACAGCCTGTGTGTAGCCACAGCCTACAGCCCGTGTGTAGCCACAGCCTACAGCCCGTGCGTAGCCACAGCCTACAGTCCGTGCATGGCGTGTCTGCCGAGAGCGGAGGCAGCCATGGAGAGTGATGTTCCGTGAGCCAGGTGAAAGGTGGTCGGTGTTCGTGTTGCCGGCCAGCCGTGATCACTATCTTCCCACGCCGATTACTGTGGCACAACGGCTCTTATCCATCCCTGCATCCAAATCACCCCGGAGCTGACGAGAAGTATCGCAAACACTGTCATAACACGTGTGTTGGGATTGGTTGACCCGGGAGTGCCACGCACCCCGGTGACCCCAAGAAGCACACCCACAGACGTGGGACTGGCTGGTCCGGAAGTGCCACGCACCCCGGTGACTCCAGAGGCACACCCACAGACGTAGGATTGGCTGGTCCGGGAGTGCCACGCACCCTGGTGACCCCAGAGGCACACCCACAGACGTAGGACTGGCTGGTCCGGGAGTGCCACGCACCCTGGTGACCCCAGAGGCACACCCACAGACGTAGGACTGGCTGGTCCGGGAGTGCCACGCACCCTGGTGACCCCAGAGGCACACACACAGACGTGGGATTGGCTGGTCCGGAAGTGCTACGCACCCTGGTGACCCCAGAGGCACACCCACAGAAGTAGGGTTATGGGTGTGCCTCGTGGGTAACGTAGGAGACTAGCGGTCCATGACTGCTCTACTTCTCGTGATCTTAGCTGTCAACCCCATGAGATCCAATACAGCTGGCCCCTTCCCTTGTCGCCAGCCTTCTCACGGCCCTGGGTTCACAAGATCCCGGCACACTTAGAATTTGGCCGTTCCGTGGCTGGGGACGGCTAGGAATTATGTGCATTGGGGAGCTTCAGGATTCCAGAATTTCAGGTCATGTTTGGCTTTATCCATTTTCGTCTCCATGTAAGAGCAGCAAGCTAGTGATAAAAGTTGTTCACCTTCGCGCATTGGCAAACCACACGTACACGCACATAGGTGCGTGAATATATGTGTGGTGCGCACTCGTACCTACATGGGGGCATGTGTGTAACCACTGGAGGGTGGACATGTCCCCCCACAATTTCTGAAAAGTGGCGGTTTGTCCCCTCCAACTTATTTCGTGATCCCCAGCCTCAGCTACTTCAGTATGGTCGCCGCATAATTACATTTAATCGTTTATAAAGTGAAAATATATATATGCAAGAGAATCACCGAATATACTAGAAGCCGATCTAGCCAATCAACGACCTTCACGAGCTATCTGTCGTCACGAAATATCGGAATGGCAAATCAGCAAACGTTAGAAATGTCTGCTTTCAGGTCATTGTTGAACATCATGGACCTTGACCATTTTGTGGTTTTGCTTGGGTGCAAAATTGTGCTTTGCGAGGCAACAAATTTGCATTATCGCAAGGATTTATACATCTCAGGTTGCATTCCCCTGTGCATATATTGATATATGTTGCGGAAACGCGACTGGGTGTCCTTGAGTATCTTCAAGACCATGGAGGGGAGTCATGGACAAACGCGTACGCCAAGTTAACGTGGTTTTCGCATTCGTATTCAGCGACGAGTTCAGCACAGACGTATTTGTATTGGCATTGACATTCAGCGACAAGTTTAGGATCATTCGCAGCGACATCCCGGGCAATTTTTTTTTTTGTTGGAGCGCCAGCAGCGACTTTTGGGCCCCGGCACGACCTTTTGCGTACCCAGTGTAATTTTCTCGGTGTCTCGGTGTGTGTCTCCGTGCAATTTTTTTTGGGTGGTCAGGCGTCTTTGTTGAAATCCCTAGTGCGAGTTTTAAAAGCTTCGGCACGTTTTGAGGGACCCAACACGTGTTCGGGGCTTTTGGCGCGATCGTTAGCTCCGGAGTGATTCTCCATATCCAGATTGTTTTTCGCTGCCCAGCTTCGTTTTTTTTTGGGGGGGGGGAGGAGGGATTCCCGATGAGACCTTTGGGTCCCCGGTGCGATCTGTTGATACTCTAGCGTGATTTGCAGGGGCTCTGGCGCGACTTTTTGTGATCCACAGATTCAGCGTGATTTTCAGGGGTCACGGCCAGAACTTTTGGGGCACCCATCATGATTGTCAAGGACTCCGGCACGACTTCTTTCGTGATTAGCGTGATTTTCAAATGCCAAGGCGCTAACTCTTGAGGCCAATGTGATACTTTTAGGGACCTCGGCTCGAGTTTTTTGTGGCCATCAGTCATTTTCATGGGCCTCGACGAGGCTTCTTGGGTCTCAGCGTTGTTTGCAGGCGCCCCGGCCAAAGATTTTTGGGCCCACAGCGTGATTTTCAGGGGCCCCGACCAGACTTTTTTGGTTCTCAAGACTATTTTCGGGGGCGCCGGCCTGACCGAGACATGCAGCATTATTTTCAGGAGCCCCGGTACGACTTATTGAGGGACTTTACAGCATTTTCAGGGCACCCGGCCTCACTTTGGAGCCCCAGTTATTTTAGAGGCTGATGAGAGATTTTTGTGGTCCAGCGGGGGGAGGGGGTAGGGAGTAACTAACCCCTTTACCCCTTCCATTTCACTGCGTCACTGGCAGAAATGCTTATCTATATTCCACACTGATATCACAAAGAGGATGAAAGAAAGGTAGCACAACGGTAAATATGGTGCAAGAGGTCACATATCGTCAAGACAAGCACCTGAGGTTAGATTCCCGGTCCTGCCACCCGGATCTCCTCTACCTGAAAACCCACCAGTTTTCTCTGATTCAGGATCAAAATACGTCCTCTTGCTATTCTTCGTGAGAAAAAGAAACATCAATGTGGCTTGACTATTCATCTCAGAAAGGGCGCCAGGCTACAACCTCTACCACCGACACACAAAACGTGCGGCTCAATTGCAGTCACCCCAACACGACTTTGATACAATTGTCAATCGCACAAAACAGCGACACATCCTATTCGGCTTTCGAAATCTGACTCACTGTTGGTCCGCTTGCCCGTTACTGGCTAAACTAAACACAAGAAGCAATCTAATGACTAATGGAACCGCTGATTTTGTCAGCTTTTGCTGCAAGTAAAGCTTGAGCAGCATATATAACCCGTTATGTGTTCCAGAATCGAATACGCAACCATCTTTGGCTTCCATGCTATTTAACAAATTCCTATAAAAGCGTCAGGTTCTTTGATCCGGAAAACTATTTTAACTCGGCAAAGGTTACTACATTTTGCTTTCATTTACTCTTCGGTTGGTTGTGGAGGGGACACAATTTAAACACCTTTCTAGCGCCTCGGGGAGGTATGGCAGGAATGCCCCCCCCCCCCGCCCTTGGACCCGTCAGTGTTCCATCATATTATATAACTTGCCTTTTTGCAGACATCTAGCTTCATTATGTCTTCATTTTGGGAACACGAAACAAGACCTCGAATGAATATTGCGTGGCTGCACAAACGCCGAAGTCTGTGCTTATGCCCGGGTCGGAAATACTGGGCTTCATCGCGTGCTTTCTCCCGAGAACAAAAGTAGCCAGATAATCCCTTCTTGCAGCGTGTACCCTTCTTGTACCGCTTCAATCCGACCGGTGTGCTGACACACGCAACCACAGCAACTCGCACCACGGCCGGCACTCGCCTGTACGTTACACTATATGCAGCGTCGTCGTCGGTGATATTTCTGAGGCGGGACGACGTAGGTACACGTACATGACATGTAGCCATGGTTACATGTCATGTAACGCGTGGTTGTCATGTAACGCATGGCATGTAACCATGGTTACATGCCGTACGATATCATACGTGCATTTGATTGCATGCTGTATGATGTCGCACGTACATCTTATTACATGTACGATGTCGTACGCGTGTTTGAGTACATTTCGTATTACGTCGCACGTGCATTTGATTACATGTCGTACGATGTCGTACGCGTATTTGATTATATGTCGTCTGATGTCGTACGCGTATTTGATTGCATGTCGTACGATGTCGTACGCGTATTTGATTGCATGTCGTACGATGTCGTACGCGTATTTGATTGCATGTCGTACGATGTCGTACGCGTATTTGAACACACGTCGCTCGATGTCGCACGTGCATTTTATTACTTGTACGATGTCATACGAGCATGTAATTGCAATGATACAATTTGACTGCAAAGTCTAATTGAAAGCAATATAGGCAACGCGTTATTCGAAATTTGAGGAGATTGATGCAACTTGCTTTAATATATCCATCTGATTTAAAGCAGCTCTAAATTCAATGATAAACCGTCGCGCCGAAAACGGTCTCTGTCACATGAGATTGGGGCAGGGGTGTTCGGACCTCCCTTGAGAAAATCCCGGCTGCGCCCTTGCAGTGTGCCGTGCTAGAATATCTTAATTAGTGGTGTCTAGGGCGTCCATTGGAGAGACTTGAATCCCTCCAGAGAGATGGAACATTCTACCTATGGTCGCTCCCGTCTGGGCTACGCTTGTGTAATAACATCACCACACATCATCAGACATGCTGTAGTCCTTGCTCCATTCATTCACTGCCACAAACCATAGACAGGCGCAAATTAAAGAGGGCCTGGTCTCGAGTCTCGTGTCCAGATAAGCATTGAAAATGCGCACTGTGTGCTCTTTGTTGGCGAAGATCTTCTGTAAATTCATGAGAATACCTTCGCTCTTTGGGGACACCGCAAGGTCATCAGCCAGAAGCGTAGTCTCCAAGCATGCCAGGTAAGTCGGCGCACCTGACGCCGGATTAAGCACAGCACCGTGACTCTGGTGAGCAGGCCTCAGTGGTGTGCGGCGACTGCAGAGGTAGTCCGCCGCTCCGCTGCTTAAGACCCGATTACGCACCTAGGATTTCCAGCAGGCGAGGATCACGCGCGAGAAATTAGGCGCTGAGGATTCTGCGCCGAATATTGGCGCCGAACTGCGTGCGAGCTATGGGTGCCGATGACTCGAGTAACATTGAGAGTAAAAATGTTCCTGTTCGGATTATGAAAACTGGGATCGTACAAAATCCTGTAATTCTGGTTTTAGTATTCGACGATCACACGATTGCGTATATCTGTGCCGGTGGGAAGTGTGCTTGAATGCCTTTCACTCTCCCCACCTCTGCCCTGCAGAAACCGGCACCAGTTGACCATGCGGTGCGCATGATTTCGTGGACGAGGCGTAGGACGTCGAAGAGCCATTCATCGGAAATAATCATCCATAAAAAATGCCCTGCTGTGGTTCTTACATTATCGTCAGTGCTAAGAAATTGAACATTGCAATATTTCAAGATTAGGCCTCAATTATGTCGGTATCGTACTTTCTGCATAGGCGAAGTTTTCTGAATTATCTGCATAGTTTCGGGGAGTTTGGAAGACTTTTTTCTTTTGAGCTTTCAGTATGTAATATAAAAGTAAGTAATTTGCTTCCGTGAAAAAATTGTGCTGATCCACCACTAGCCTCGCCAGGGGTGTCGATTAAAAAAACTAACCATCGGGTGTGGCTGAACTGTCAATGCTCTAGACCCCATCCCCCTTTCTCAACCAAAAGGTCATCGGGTTTCGCCCACTTTACTTTTAGATCCCAAAAATTATATTTGTATTCATGATATTTATGTTATGATTATTCGGTATCACCACCTATTGGCAAAATCGCCCAAGGTTTCGTAAGTAAAGGTGCAGTGCACAGTACATGTCAACCTTGAATGCTCTGAGTCATAGTATGCGAATACGGTGTCATACAATGGGCTCAAATCCATCGTCACCGTCACCCTTCCCCTTCTCCACCCCACGTACCACCAAACACACACCGTTTTAAATAAAATGTTTCGGCAATCAGATGCAGGCTGAAACACACCGGCCTTCATTGAGCATCGGAGCACATCAGCCTGAACTGTGACGATGAGTGAAAGTATTGCATTGGTCCTTAATGTTGAGGGAGGGCGAAGCCAAAGTTGTGATGGGGGCGACTTCAGGGTTGGAGACGGGACACAGCCTCCACAAGAAGCATAGAAATCGACGCCAATGTGCTCCGATCAGACATACGCATTGATGCAGTCATCGTGGTCACCGAGTCTAGTCAGTCGCCACACACGACACCAAGCGAACTAAAATACACGAGGGATGACAGACATCAAGTGGCGCAATCGTTTCACTTTTAGTTTTTTTTTTAACAAGTCTGAAAACTCCTCCGTCCATACCCAATGGCGCAGCCAAAAGCAATTATGACACACTGGATACTTGCCCCTCCGAATGGATACTTCCGAACCCCTTGTCACGGCCAAGGGGTTCGGAAAGGTCCACCCGGGAGATTCCCAGAGGGGCCATCCGACGGTTTTGGAATGGATTTGCGGGCTCGAATGGTTTCTTTGCTGGGGTTGGAGGCAAAAGGTGCAAAACTTTCGAAGATGGTAATACTGGCAGAACTCAGCAGATTTATTTTATCAGTCGGCGGAACGGGCATGGTCCCGGCCACGGGTGTATTGCACCAGGAACAGTTTTTACTGCAACCCTGTTAGTGCCTGTAATCCTTTCCCTCCCATAGGAAAGGTCAAGGGTGGGGTTTTCTATACCTTTGACGGTGCCGGAACCCCACCATATTTGCTTTCTTGACCTCATTAACCAATATGAATTATACTTCCACTTGTAAATTGACGTGAGACTGGTCAGAGACGGTAATATCCCAAAATCTCCAAACTGCCGCTATTCGCAGTATGGTTGCAGCATGGCAACACCAAACTCAGAACACACTGTTCTTTCATGAAGTAAAAAATAACTGCATATAGTACTTGACAAAAGCATGATAAAAGTATTTTGCTTTCAAATATCTAAGAAGATTAATGACATTAATGAAGTCCAGTCAATAATCATGTATATTCTACACTACCTTCTTGTGTACAGTAAGGATGTTTTGTGGATGTCGGCTGTTTGCAACCATACTGTCGTCTCATGCCGAATGCTGCTGCTCCTTGTGAAGTGAAATTTGAATTCGGTCTCAGAGCCACCTAAGTGGTGAAACATAGCATTGGGTGGACAACCATTGACTTGAGACTGGCATACCGAAGGGAAGGCATTGTGGACAGTCCCCCCCCCCCCCAACTCTGAGAGGTTGTTGAACCCAAGAATCGCGCCGACCTTCGAGAAAAAACTGGCCAGGCTCCCTATAAATCCCGTCGGGGCCCCCCAAAAAATCCCACAGGGGTACCAAAAAATAATATTTGGGGCGCCAAAAAATCCCACAGGGGCACCTAAAAATCATATTGGGGACGCCAATATGATTGCCCCCAATAGGTCACTCAGGGGCCCCCGAAAGTGACGCTGGGGTACCAAAATCAAACCAAGACCCGTGCAAATCACATTGGTGGCCCAAAAAATGGTTTCGGGGCTCCTAAAAATGACGCTGTGGCTCCAAAAAATGGGACAGGGGCCCTGAAAATACCGCCGGGCCCACGAAGAATCGTGCCGAGACCACCGAAAATCACGCCGGGGACTCAAAAGGTGGGGTCGGAGTTCATGAAAACCACACTGGGGGCCAAAAATTATCGCCGGGCCCCTGAAAATCACGCTGGGACCCGAGGCTCGGGTCCCTGAAAATCACGACGGGCCCAAAAAAATTCGGACCGTGCCCATGAAGTGTATTTATTACGCTGGGGCCTCAAAAGTTCGCACCTGTGCTGGAGACCCAAACATGTGCCGAGGTTCATGAATATCACGATAGAGGGCCAGAAATGTCGGGACGGGGTCCCTGAAATTCGCTCTGAGCCCGATAATACCAAAGAGTCACGCCCGGGAGCCTGAAAATCACGCTAGGGCCTCAAAAGGTCTCACCGGGGCTCCAGAAGTTACCATCGGAACCAACCAAAAAAATGAAGCCGGGGCAACGGAGCAAAAGTTCAGGCATGGAAAATCACTCTGGGGTCCCAATAATCGTTCCAAAAGCCCTCAAGACTTATTGGACCCCAAACACGTGTTGAATCTACTAAAACTTGCGCTAGGGATCCCAACATGTGACGACTAGGCGACAAAATCATACTTTGACCCGAAAAGTTCACGCCGTTGCCCTTGACAATCTCACTGAGGGACAAAAAGTCGCGTCAAAGCCCCACAAGTCGCAGCTAACTTACAAACATCAATTCCTACCCGGAATGGCACCCTTTGCCCACAACAAAATTGTGTCAAAGTCGTTAAAAAATTGCGTCAATTCTGATCGAGACATTAAAAAAATCATTTGCAATCACAGCGTGGCCCCCAGAATCGTATCGGGACTGAACAAAAATTAAATCGGAGTCTTCCAAAGTAAGGAGAGATACCAAAAAATAAATGCCAGAGCCAGTAAAATCGCTCCGGAGCCCCCAAATATACTACCAGATTGCTTCACAGATTGAGTACAATCCTGAAGAAAAAACTTACCGGAACTAAAATTATCGCGGCGGGACAACAAAAAAAATGTCACGGTGTGCCCGAAAAACAAAACAAGGACTCGGACCTTAAAACCTTAAACATTCAGAAGAAGTAATAAAAATTGGGGCCATTCCAGAAAACTGGCATCCCCGCAACCACGCGCATGGTCCGGAACTACGCGCATGTGCTGGAAAAGACGCGCCGAGACCCAGATAAATTACACCGAAGCCACACTATCATGCTGGAGTCCTACAAATGTGCAATCAGGAGCCCCAAATAGACATAGCGGGATCCCAAGAGCACCACGGTAGGGCGATAACATACCGGGCTCTCCAAAGGGTACAGAGTCTCGCGAAAAGCGGCAAGGCCTTAAAACATGCTCTGTAGTTCCAAATATACACACCGTGAGCTCTAAAAATAGCACAACGAAGGTCCTCAAGGTACACCGGGTCCATGAGACTGCATGGGGCCTCAAAAACAGGCTGGTCCCTTCAAAAAGCGGCATGGTCCTAAAGAAAGAACAAAAATACTGTGGGTTAAACAAACACATATCGGGGCCGTTGAAAATGCCCCGATTCCTAAAAAAATATTGTCGGTGCATAAAAAACAACAAAATAATCAAAAGAGCAGGGTTAAAAAAATGTGCAGGGCCCTACCAAAAATTGGCTGGAGCCCTAAAGCACATCCGAAGACGACGAAAAACGCAGCTGGTCCACAAAGAACACCTTGCTAGGGCCTCGGTTCGGAAGTCAATCTGGGGACGTATTTAACCAAAGAGAAGAGGTGCATCAAATCTCTACAGGTCTTCGGTTTTTTAGCCACCAGAAAATGTGGGAAGAAGAGAACTAATCATCTGATTGAATCAGTCGAATATTACAAGCGGACCCCCACACGAAACACTCCAAATGCTAAATCTAGCACAATAGTATCATGTGACAGCAACTAGCAAAGCGTAGGAGGCCTAGCAGAAAACGGAGAATCGCACGAAGTATGGCGAATTCCACGAATGCGCAAGGCGAGTGTATACGTGCTCGAACTTCGCCGTTTTGGAGACCGGGCTTTATTAACTGGAATGCCTGAAATTGGAAAGAATTAACATTTTGGGGTGATTTGACAAGGTGTAATTTCAGCAGTATGAGGTGACTTATCAAGGGATATCGAATGAAAAACCGATGTGAGAACAAGAGAAAAACGAAAATCTTAAGACCGCGCGACCCAGAATCACCAGAGCCGTAGACTCCGCTGTCAACTTATCATAGGGTCTCGTCTTCGTTTGAGTGCTTCAGCAGAACGCAAGCGTAGCAGGACACCGAGCCTCAGCTTCCGCCATCAAGTTATCAATCGTCTGTTCACTTGCACTATGTCGTGAGCTTGCTGAAATGTATTGTAAAGTCGCTAACCCCGGAACATTCTATAATCCCGAATCAGACGGACTAAAAAACGACAGACCAAGATACTTATCTCCTCTAGCGTATGTTGTCATGAAGATTAGGCTGGTAAAGTATACGTAGAATACGAATTCTAAGAAATGCAGCTCTCTATATACCCTCGAATGCCCTCGACAACATTAGCATTTTGTGCGTGGTCTAGGATGGTTTTCAGTTTATCCTCGGAGCGCGTGTCTGCCATGGTTGACTGTGATGGCTTGGAACATCATTCCGTTCGGGACTGCCATATTTCCGTATGGTGTAGTATACATCATTTGCATCTACTTTATTCGTCAATTTTCTCACCTCGTTGTGTCCATAACTTGTCCTGTCCGCAAATAAAGCTGTAGCAAACACCTCCTCGGGAGTGAGGCCGCCACCGTCTCGGAGCCTGGCACAGCCCTGCACTGCTCGGCGAAACGTAACGGGACGGGACGGGACGGGCGTCAGTCAGTAACACCTCAGTTCGACGCAGGGGCCAGCACAGGATGCTGCTCGGCCCGTGCACTCTGAGCGGTGGTCATCGCCAGCGCACGTGACCCACGTGCTGCTGCACCAGGCGTCTGTGCTGTAGGCGAGACATAAAGACGGTCTCGGTCCGGTCGCTGGCTTCTGCTCACCAGTCATACGCTCTCCAGCCTTCCATGCTGTGTCCTGGGTAGCATCAGCGGCACGAGAAATCGACTGATATATCTAGCTAAGAAGCTTCTCCATCTTTCGCAAATCTTATCGCCCAATAGTATGGTACCGAATGGTGGCCTTCACTTCTGCTACAGTATGCATACAACGCCACAGTCTCTTTTCTTACATTTTCACCCGAACCTGAGAGCGTCTGTTTTTCCAAATTAAGTTGTTCAATATCATTGGCCAAGGACCAATCAACAGCAGGATTTCTATCTGATCTGTAAAACTAGTCACTCTTCAATCGCTTATAAAGTTCGGCTTTGTTCCCTCGGACCATTACTACACTAAAGACCCCTCGCAGAGGAAACCACCGGGAGCCTGTAGAATGAGCTGGCAGCGAAGTTGCGCCCGGGCTGCTCCGCGACCTGGAAGCTGACTGCCCTGACTGACTCCATCACCGGAATGGATCATCTAGAAACGTGTTCGGCCACCGTAGCCAGGGCAAAACTCTCAACATCTGGCATGCACTCCCCCCGCCCTCCCACCCGTCTCGGGCAAAGTTCGCACGCGCCGACGCGGCAGCGAGACGGCAATGCCACAGTAGACAATAACGTGACTCCAGTGCCAGAGACGCAGACAAACGCGGGCGGTTGTTGATGACCGCGGAGAAGCAGGCTCTGGGCTTCACGGCCGTGTTGAATTCAACTAGTTCCGACTTGTCCCAAGTTTGGCAAGCCTTGACAAATTTTCCAAGGCGGAGGGTATCTTTATTTATAATAGATACGGAAATTAAGAAATGACTATATGGTGCCTACGATGTGAGGCCGGGGTCTTTTGATGGAAAATGGGTGTCCTCGACCCATATCTGGTTATCTTTTCAATTGATGTTCTTTGCTAAAATATAGCACTGATATGGCATAATAATACGTTTTTTTATGGGCGGGAAGGAAAAAAGCACCTTATCCTAATAATCTTTCCCCAGCCTTCATGTTTCGAAGTTGTCATCTTAAGATAGTCCTCGATTTCGTTCTCCTTAAAGTTTCCTGCATAACACCGCTACAAATATATACATCACTCAACGTAATACACGCTGAGGTAGAGTGGAACAGATGGATTAAAGGGGTTGAGAACTGGTCTCGTTACCGTAAAGTCACGGCTCAAGTCTCGCCAGCTGGTGGTGACGTCGGCTTCCCAGCTATACGTAAGAGAGACGGCTCTGGATAGAATCATAGATGGAGCGTCGTAAAACAATTAATGAGTGATTAATGCGCTACATATGTATATATGCATATACATATATATTTAGTGCAATACATCTGGTATGTATATAATATTATATATATTATATATATATATATATATAGCATATATACAAGAAACAAATAATTGAACGCAATCCCAATGCGTTAGCATACAAGGGATCTAATTTCGAAACGTTAACCGTTTCTCGATGTTTCTCGTTGCTGACTGTAAGTCAAGCCGCATGGTGGTAAAATATTAATTCTTCACCAATGCCACCTGCATGTGTCATGACACCTAGCTCAGAACTGCGCACGGGAAGTCTGAGATACCGGCAACTGCATGGTATTGATTTTAAACAGAGCTGGAGATATCTCACAAACCAAGTTCTTATTTTTAAGACATATTTTTAGATTGAATGGGGAAAATGACAAATTGACTTTAGTAGGGTACAAAAGCGGAGGGTGCCGACCCCCGGACCCACCCGGAATCTCCAGCCATAATTTGAAAGAATTTAATCACAGCTGTTTCAGACCGCAACAAGTCTCTAAGTTATACATGGACATGAAACAAACAAACAATAACACTTATTTTCCAAGTGAAGACACTTGGCAGCTTTCGCGTGGCAGCACGTCTGCTGCAGCTGTGACGACGAGACTCTGGCTGATCACCACCACCACCACCACAGCACGTCTGCTACAGCTGTGACGACGAGACTGGCTGACCACCATCACCACAGCATGTCTGCCGCAGCTGTGACGACGAGACTCTGGCTGACCACCACCACCACCACAGCACGTCTGCTGCAGCTGTGACGACGAGACTGGCTGACCACCACCACCACCACCACCACAGCACGTCTGCTGCAGCTGTGACGAAGAGACTGGCTGACCACCACCACCACAGCACGTCTGCTGCAGCTGTGACGACGAGACTGGCTGACCACCACCACCACAGCACGTCTGCTGCAGCTGTGACGACGAGACTCTGGCTGACCACCACCACCACAGCACGTCTGCTGCAGCTGTGACGACGAGACTGGCTGACCACCACCACCACCACAGCACGTCTGCTACAGCTGTGACGACGAGACTCTGGCTGACCACCACCACCACCACAGCACGTCTGCTGCAGCTGTGACGACGAGACTCTGGCTGACCACCATCACCACAGCATGTCTGCCGCAGCTGTGACGACGAGACTGGCTGACCACCACCACCACCACCACCACAGCACGTCTGCTGCAGCTGTGACGACGAGACTCTGGCTGACCGCCACCACCACAGCACGTCTTGCGGGACCGTGATTTTCGCTCGAAAAATATACATGATCAAATCTAATTTGGAACTGCTTGCCTCCTAGATCATTTCGGCAAAAATCATTTCGTTACCCGTAGACACAATCGGATGAACAGTCATATATTGTAGGTCAGTGGTCAAAGGTCCCAGGTCAGAGATCAAAGGGCAGAGTGCAGGTGACCGTGTTGTACAAGACTGAGGTGGTCACACGCCATTTCTGAAGCCGCCTCGCAGTAGCGAAAGGCTGCCCATATTCGATGGGTAGACCAGTGGCCGTTGAGTGCCAGCAAGTGGTAATGGCCAATGACCGGTCGCTGCTGATGACGATGGCCGTTGATCAACGGCCACTGAACTGAAGAGCGACTCGCCGACAGTGGCACCCCCCCTCACCGCCTTTGTTGTGGCCAACTGTATTGTGAAGGGAATAGAAAGTTTGCCTGGCGGCTTGGGTATTGTTGTCTGTCCGCCTCGCCGACGGACCCTTCTCATAGCGCTCGTATGACCACAAACCATCCGTGACACCACACATCGGTCCCTCTCATAATTGGGCCGAAGGTGAGCGGTGCCAGAGTTTCAATTGTCAGCAGAGCAGAGCTATAGCAGCATTGTTATAAGCAGAACCGAATTTGGCCACCCGGGTGGTAGCAGAGAGGGGTCATGTGGCCACCCTGGTGGCAGCGGAGCAGGGTTATGTGGTTACCCTGGTGGCAGCGGAGCAGGGTTATGTGGCCACCCTAGTGGCAGCAGAACACGGTTATGTGGTTACCCTGGTGGCAGCGGAGCAGGGTTGTGTGGCCACCCTGGTGGCAGCAGAGAAGGGTCATCTGAACCATCCCGTTACCGGTAGCAGTAGAACAGGTTATCTGGATCATCATGGTGTAGGTAGAGCGGAACGATGCTTGCCCCAGGGCGAAAGCGGCCAACGCCACCACCGCTCCCACCAGCACTGCTACAGCTTCCACTAGCACCGCCACAGCTCCCCCACCAGCGCCGTTATACCTCCCACCAGTGCCGCCACAGCTCCCATCAGCGCCGTTATACCTCCCACCAGTGCCGCCACAGCTCCCATCAGCGCCGTTATACCTCCCACCAGTGCCGCCACAGCTCCCACCAGCGCCGCCACGGCTCCCACCAGCGCCGCCACGGCTCCCACCAGCGCCGCCACGGCTCCCATCAGCGCCGCCACGGCTCCCACCAGCGCCGCCACAGCTCCCATCAGCGCCGCCACGGCTCCCACCAGCGCCGCCACAGCTCCCACCAGCGCCGCCACAGCTCCCACCAGCGCCGCCACGGCTCCCATCAGCGCCGCCACGGCTCCCATCAGCGCCGCCACGGCTCACACCAGCGCCGCCACAGCTCCCATCAGCGCCGCCACGGCTCCCATCAGCGCCGTTATGCCCCCCAGCGCGCCACCAGTGCTGCCACGGCTCCCACCAGCGCCGCCACGGCTCCCATCAGCGCCGCCACGGCTCCCATCAGCGCCGCCACGGCTCCCATCAGCGCCGCCACGGCTCCCATCAGCGCCGCCACGGCTCACACCAGCGCTGCCACAGCTCCCATCAGCGCCGCCACGGCTCCCATCAGCGCCGCCACGGCTCACACCAGCGCCGTTATGCCTCCCACCAGCACCGCCATCGCCCACAGCTCCCACCAGCGCCGCCACAGCTCCCACCAGCGCCGCCACAGCTCCCACCAGCGCCGTTATATTTTCCACCAGCACCGCCACAGCTCCCCCCACCAGCGCCGTTATACCTCCCACCAATGCCGCCACAGCTCCCACCAGTGCCGCCACAGCTCCCACCAGCGCCGCCATCGGCTCCCACTAGCGCCGTTATGCCTCCCACCAGCACCGCCATCGGCCACAGCTCCCACCAGCGTCGCCACAGCTCCCACCAGCACCGCCATCGGCCACAGCTCCCACTGGCGTGTGCTGTGGCGGCCGTGAGACATGATGGAGTTTTCCCCTTCAATGATTCGTGGCAACCGTGCTCGTACGCCGCGGATCGCTCTTAATGGATCTGTAGGCAGCATGTCGGTCGGTGGGGTATGTAGACAGTGTGTCGGTCGGTAGGGTCTGTAGACAGTGTGTCGGTCCGTAGGGCCCGTAGACAGTATGTCGGCCCATAGGGCCCGTAGACGGAGTGTCGGTCGGCATGGTCTGTAGACAGGGCATCGGTCGGTGTGTCGGTTGTTAAGGTCCATAGACACTGTTGGTTGGTAGGGTCTGTAGATAGTGCATCAGTATGCATGGTCTGTAGTGTGTCTGTAGGCAGGGTCTGTAGACAGTGTGCCTGTCGGTAAGTTCTGTAGGTAGTGCATCAGTAGGCAGGGTCTGTAGTGTGTCGGTCGGCAGGGTCTGTAGACAGGGGGCCGGTCGGTAAGTTCTGTAGGTAGTGCATCAGTAGGCAGGGTCTGTAGTGTGTCGGTCGGCAGGGTCTGTAGACAGTGTGCCGGTCGGTAAGTTCAGGGCGTTCAGCTGCTGCGGTGCTAGCCGCAGTCACGCACGCCTACCCGGCCCGCGTGACTAACAGCAGCCTGCCGTACCACAGGTACCACCGGAGGTAGACTGTTGCACGCCTACCCGGTCCGCGTGACTAACAGCAGTCTGCCGTACCACAGGTACCACCGGAGGTAGACTGTTGCACGCCTACCCGGTCCGCGTGACTAACAGCAGCCTGCCGTACCACAGGTACCACCGGAGGTAGACTGTTGCACGCCTACCCGGCCCGCGTGACTAACAGCAGCCTGCCGTACCACAGGTACCACCGGAGGTAGACTGTTGCACGCCTACCCGGTCCGCGTGACTAACAGCAGCCTGCCGTACCACAGGTACCACCGGAAGTAGACTGTTGCACGCCTACCCGGCCCGCGTGACTAAACAGCAGCCTGCCGTACCACAGGTACCACCGGAGGTAGACTGTTGCACGCCTACCCGGTCCGCGTGACTAACAGCAGCCTGCCGTACCACAGGTACCACCGGAGGTAGACTGTTGCACGCCTACCCGGCCCGCGTGACTAACAGCAGCCTGCCGTACCACAGGTACCATCGGAAGTAGACTGTTGCACGCCTACCCTCCCTGAGTAACTAACAGGAGCCCATCGTACCACAGGTACCACCAGAGGTAAACTGGTGACTAACAGGTAGACTGTAGCATGACGAGTAGGAGCCTGTCGTACAGGAGGCCGCGGATCGAATCACACAAATTGAGAACGAATTAAAAACACAAGAGGAAGAAACGTGGATGAAACAAGTTGAGGCAGAATGGATGATTTCATGGGAGTGGATGGCATAATGGGAGGAAAGCTGGCTATTGTAAAAGAAGGTGGAATTAATGATCAAGCAGAAGCAAAAGCTAATGGAGAAGCCTGACGCAGAGTAGATGACGTCATGGGAGACAGAGTGGAAGGCACACTGGAGGAAGAGTAGACGATGAAATGGGTGGCAGGGTGGGTGACAAATAGATGCGGAGGCCGTCAGCTTCCAACAGTCGAACTGGTCAGGCTAGAGATGGTACAATTGATTCTGATACCACCGTGGGGAAGTTTTGCTCCAATTTAGAGCACGTCTGGTGGCTTGGGTGATGACTAGTGCATCGTGTCTGTACTGCGCGTGGCCAGGCCCAATAGAGCTGCTGCTACTACGTTACATTATCAGACTCCAGAATGGCACGGGCAAAGGATGGGAACCTGGCACGAGACTTGCCTGCCCGAGGCGCGAAATGGCCTGAGCAGGCCGAAGAGCCTAACGAAATAAAACAAACTACCCGGCAAATATTCACCAACCTTTCCCTCAGGACAAAGTGATGGTCTGAGATCGTCAACAACTCATCGGAGTGGGCGCAAAATGACCCTAGATGTCGACGCGCCCCTAAACTCCAATCCACCACCAACAACTCATCGGAGACTCGGTTGCGATTTCTCAGCACCTGCGGCGAGCCACAACTGACCGAGCCGAGTGGAGGGGGCTCGCCCGACCACCACCGAACAGACACACTACGTCACTCGTACCTCATAAGCATGAGTGCAGTCGCGACGTTCGGTCGGCTGGAGCGCCGACCGAACGTTCACATGGGCGGGAGTCTAATGCGGACGGTGACCCTCTGAACACTGACGCGGCAGTATGCGGGCGCGCGCTGCCCACGCCATGCCAACTGGGAGCCGCCCGGCCTCTGCTGATGGGCCGGAAGGGCTCGGTTTCCGGTGCATGTCACCGAGTCTGAAATGGGGACAAGTTGGAGCACATGCGCATATAGATATGGCCATCATTTGCCACTTGATGTCTTATTACAGCGGCAGTGAGAAAATCGCTTCCGTTCCATTATATGGGTGGAGAACGCCATGGTAGGTGTGGCTGGAAGGAATGACATGAAAATGCCATTTGCCACACGAAATTGTTCTGGGACCCTCCACTAATGGCAACATCAGATGGCTTTGTTTTCCATGCAAGACACATTTCGAGCCACTATAGAAGCTCGCACTCAGCCCTCAGGGTGGTGTCTGGCTCGATCAGTCAGGGGTGGGAGCGAGAACTTGCGGCCTCACGCGGTGTCTCGCCGCGGTAACTCCACAGACTTTAATGTACGCAGGGTTGTCTTAAAAAAGTGTTTGAACCAAAAAGATGTGCTATTCAATTTGGAAATTGAGAGTAGTTTCAGAATATGCAAAAATATTGTACGCATCTGAGCCCGCATATGTATAACTGTGCTGAATGTAATCGTAAATATCAGGTCCGAATGCAATGCATTGATGCAAAGGTTTGGTATCAAATACAAATTCTGAAATTACTATTTAAAAAAAGCTAGCACGGTTTTAACAGGCAGAGTGTGGTGCAATATTTATATAAAATATGCAGAGAGAATATATACAAATGCATTCTTGGCCGTGTTAGTGAGAAGGGGCGAGGGTAATAGTCCTTGCCCACTTTTCGGCGGCATATCCTCTGATTGGAGAGAGGCGCCTCTTTGATTGGAAAAAGCGTCCCTACAAAATGTTAAATTGCACCCGTCTCCCCATAAATTTGCAGCCGAAAGCACCCGATGAATATAAGTGCTACCTCTGTAGTCTCTCTGTCACTCTGCAACAACAACGAATGCAATATTGTGAAATTGTAGTGGGCAATTTTAAAGATATTGAAAGATCATCAGAATGTCTTGCAACATCTCGCGTATTCCATCCCTTTCCACGTCGCGATTCTGTGGATATATTGCGTTGCTGAAGAACGTAGCGAAAAGATAATCCATTAATATGTTGGCATATTATTGCAACTGCAACACCAGCTCTTGCAGTTGCAGGGTGATTGTTTTCTCAATTTGCATTGTTTATCATACTCTGCCAGACGAATTATATCTTTTGTCCGCACAACTCAGTACAATTTGCTATATCCAGTCCCCTAATGGTATTCCACTTAAGTGAAATAACATCGGACCGGACTTTTCAGGAACACAGCACGTGTTCAGCAGGTATACACGACCATCAACTCACCTGCGGCTCTTTTTCAGACTTCTGAGACAGCCGAGGACCGCCACACGTGGGCTATCGGGACTGCCGAGGACCACCACACGTGGACTGTCGGGACTGCCGAGGACCACCACACGTGGGCTATCGGGACTGCCGAGGACCACCACACGTGGACTGTCGGGACTGCCGAGGACCTCAGGACCGCCACACGTGGACTGTCTGGACTGCCGAGGACCGCCACACGTGGACTGTCGGGACTGCCGAGGACCTCAGGACCGCCACACGTGGACTGTCGGGACTGCCGAGGACCGCCACACGTGGGCTATCGGGGCTGCCGAGGACCTCAGGACCGCCACACGTGGACTGCCGAGGACCTCAGGACCGCCACACGTGGACTGTCGGGACTGCCGAGGACCGCTGGACTGACGTGGGCCCTTCGCGTCTGGGGAGACCACGATGCGGCGCTATCTGCTGGTGCTCGCCCTGGTGGCGGCCGGCCGCCGGGTGTCACCCATCAACCCGGCTAGTCAGCTAATCGTGCACTACTGCTGCCCCGACCTGGCACTCTTCAACGTCACCTCGGGCAGGTGTGACCTGCGCGAGACGGACGCCGAGTGGCTGCCGCCGTGGACGTACCGCAACGGCAGCCAGATGGCCATCGGGCCGGGCACCGTCTACACGCTGATCATGGGCTACCCGAGCTGCGGAGCCTACCTGTACCGGCCCGACCAGTCGCCGCGCGAGGACGACTTCCTGGCGCTGCCGTCCGGCGGACTCTACTTCCCCTACTACAACACCACCGTGCCGGTCGACGAGTCGTGCATCGTCGAAGTGGCCGGCGCCACCAAAAAACTGCACTTCGCCGTCGTCTGTCAGGACAGCATAAAGCTGACCAGATCGCAGGGGGGAATGTCCGAGGGCATCCGCACCTGGGTCTATTCGGGAGCTATGTTCATCAGCGAGATCTTCATCGTGCTGACGCTGCTCACGTACTGGCTGCTGCCGGAGATGCGCGACCTGCAGGGCAGAACCATCATCTGCACGCTGGTATCACTCTTCATGGCCTATTTCATGTTCATCATCGTCAGGGCAGCCAGCTCCGTGCTGAGCGCGGGTGCCTGCCTCGGCTTCGGTAAGTACCCACATCGGTGCCATTGAGTTTCCCACACCCTGAGTGTCCTCTACAACACAGTGCACCGTCACTCCGGCGGGCATGCCTAATTTTCCCCAACTCTCGTGATTGTGGCCGATGTGCCCCAGCTCGGGTGAGTGTGTCGGATGTTACCCAGCCCTGATCGTTGTGTGCGATGTTCCTAAGCGCTGATGAGTGTGTCTGATGTTTCCCAGTTCTGATGAGTGTGTCGGATATTCTCCAACTCTGGTGAGAGTGGCTGATGTTCCCCAGATCTGGGTCGTGTGTCCGATGTTCCCCAGCTCTGGTGAGTGTGTCCGATGTTCCTCAGCTTTGATGATTATGTCCAACGTTCCCCAGCTCTGATGAGTGGGTCCAGTATGCAATGCGAGTTGAGTGCCGATATTTCGACTGCGGCAGGTGGAAGTCGCGTGAAGTTTCCTCGGATGCACGGCCACGAGCTGTGTGAAGGACATTGAACGCGACTCGGGGGACTGTGTGCAGGCTCACATGTTCTATCTTGCAGGTTTGTTTCTGCACTACTGGATGCTGGCTTCCTTCTTCTGGCTCAGCGTTGTCTCCCTCACCGTCTTCTACACCAGCAGGTACATAATTGGTTATCCGACCACCAGGGATTGACTGTATGCCGTACATTAGGGCGGGTGCCAAAATGAATTTAAAGGAAATTTTACCATAGTTAAATGATGTAGCTTTTCATAAAGAATTCGGACATGAATTTATATTTTTTAGGTACGATAACTCTAACCTACATCAATCATGTAGTTGTAAATCGCAATGTTTTCCCTTTCTAGCTCCTTTTTAAGATATTGAAAGGCATAAGGGAGACATGCACATTGGAAAAGTCAAATCATGTTTAAATCTTTGTTTACAGGTGAACTGCATGCATATCACTGGATGCAATTACAAGGCACAGTTCGTGACTTCTCGAACTCTGCCAGGTTCCACAAGTCCTGCTTTGACTCATTCTTGGACATCAGTCTCCTGCTGGTCTTCTGAGCCCTGATCCGTACATACCACTCTTCCTGTGCGAAGTACTTAGTAGAGGCATCAGTGACCATATCAACAACTTTCAATAAGTCGTGCGTGGCAAGACCAGCTGAGCACCTCCATGGGGCTGTTGATGAAGTTCTTTATCTCTGAGTTGCTTAGGGAGCAGATAAGAGGTGGCTGACACAAAATCTGACCAGCTGATCAAGTTGACAATACTGAAAGCATCATGATTGATGTCAGGTGTCTTTCTGGTTTTGACATAGAGGTTCCTCAGCTGAGTGTCTGGGTCCCCTCTCTCCTCATGGCGACTCTCTCCCCCACCCGCAATCCTCTCCTTTTGATCCTCAGAGCACAGCAGTTTTTGGATTATGGCTCCATTGTGGGCATGTCAAGCAGTTACTCTCACAGTCGGTATCATGAGGTCCAACACCTCCTTCCCTTGGTACTTGAGATAGTCTAGCTGAAACATAATGTGCCTAGACCCTTCGACCCAGGAGTGATTGACCTTCAGAGTGAACCAATATTAATAGGGTAGTCCAATGATGAAATGTCCAATGAATTGCAAATTCTTCACGTTCTTTCCTCTTTAAGTCCGTGCAAGTCCGTGGCTATGGTTCACTGATCCAATCTCTAACAGGGTCAACCTTGCAGGAAGCACTCTATCCTGACTGCACAGACCAACTTAGAGCCATAGTCTTGATCATTTGAGAGATCTTGCACCTTGTTAGGTAGCTTGATCAGTGAAGGGCCAGCAGAGATCAGGGGAAGTTTGGATTGATATCCAAGTATGTAGCAGAATCAAGGAGCCTTCCTATTGGCTCAGAAAATATTTGTTTGACAGAGCATGGGCACCAAGGTCAACAACGAGACTACGCAAGGGGAAGCTCAACAGGTGGCCTGAAAAGAGCATTAGCTTTTCTCCACCGACAAATCAGACCAGGTAGCTGGAACTCACAACCTGGTTCACATTGTAGTTCGTCCTGTCATCTTCACCCTCAAGCGTCTCTCTCAAGTAAATGTCATACAGCAGGATACCCCTCCCGGTTAACGGTTCGGACAGGAACAGCTTCCGCCCATTTCCAAAAGAGATTACTCAGATGAGAACTTGATGTCATCCTTGTTCTGACTTGAACCATTTATTTAACTAATTGATAACTCAACATAATATACCATGAAATGTGAACGCATTTCCCATTTATTCGATCCTTTATCTCCGGGAACAAAATGTTTGACTGGACCTCTCCCCCAAACCACAGACCACATGAGGCGACACGTAGTGACTTCACTTGTACATTGCGCCACAAAGTTCCCACAACCACTTACAATTTGTTCGCCAAGAATGTATGCACCTGAGAGTCGCCAGCCTCAATGAAGAAAAAATTGAACAGGCTAAGTCATTTAAATTACGATTTTCACTCTATAAAACTCCTCAAAAGACACACGTTATGGTTATTGCTGAGCCAGATTGGACAAGAAATCAAATTCAATTCATCCGGAGAAAAAATAGCAAGATAATCCCAAATTGTACCATATTCAACTCGAAATTGATGTAGATTGATGTAGGTTAGGGTTATCAGAATTAAAAATTAAAGCGAGATTTGTGTTCTATACACCAGACTACATGTTTGAACACCCCTCGTAATTTATTTGCACAAAAAAGAGTATAAGCTACCTTAGTGGTGCGTGCATACCTCCCAAGCCCGGGGATTAACTGATTGATTGCATCCGCCCGGACGTGTAGCAGCCCGTGGGCTACAGTTGCACCCACGGTAAGCTGGACATTGTTGTCGGCAGGCGCTGGGGCAGCATCTCGGCAGAGGACGAGCGGCGCTGGTTCATCTACCTGAGCGTGTTCGGCTGGTGCGCGCCGATGGTGTTCACCCTGACCGCCATCATCGTCGACTTCAGTCCCAGCACCTCCGAGTACCTGATCCGGCCACACATGGCCAACACGTCCTGCTGGTTTGGCAGTGAGTGACGCACCAACCTTTCAAATAGAAGCTCACGTTGATGCCCTGTGCTCTGGAGGGCCTAAGCGAACACATGCATGACCCACCGCGCTCTAATCAACATTTGATTTCTGTCGCGCCGACCACACTTGATCAGGCCAATGGTTCCAACCACTTGCAACGCCCGGAGAGTTGTTTTCACAAGCACACACGTTCGTCCCCAAATGACGCAGTGGGTGATGAGTGCCACATCAAGATGTCCGATAGAGGGTCTGAAGCCCTGTCTGTCTGTCTGTCTGTCGGTCTTATGTCGTATGTTTATTTTCTATATATATATATACACTAGTACCTATCAGGCGCAGTAACATTCTATATCTCACTGTGTGTATCTATCTTTGTATATTTCTATCTCGCTCCTTCTTTGCGTTGCTTCCTTTCTGTTGATCTCGTTCCTCACGGCGCTTGCTCGGCTCCCGCAGACCGCCAAGCCGAGCTGGCCTACTTCTTCGGACCAGTGACGGTGCTGGTGGTGATGAACATCGTTCTGTTCTCGCTGAGCGCTTATAACATCTCTAAGAACATGGCCGGCGCTCAGAAGTTGAACGACGACGGCGAGCACAAGGAAAAGAGCAGGTCAGCACAGGGCAAGGATGTAATATTCTCAAACTCATGGCTGGTGTAAATTAGCTTTTGGCCATGGCCCAATACTTTTGAGGAAGCGGCATGGATGAAACGACCCATAATGCTGTTGAGTGTGCGTTCCCGCAGTTTCCTGAGACATGTGGGTGTACATTGCACAAGCAGGCTTGTAGGTGACACACTTGTTTTGTGGGTGCATGTGCACCCACACAGCTATAAAGCTATGCCTCTGGAACAGGGTAAGGTGTGGACAATGGAAATAACGTCAGCAGGGCGGTGGTTGCCGTCGAATTGTGCAACACTCTGCACAACACAGCCTGGGGCTGTTGTGCAGCACACTCAGCTGGTCAGCCACTCAGCGTCGCCTCGCCCTGCCGCCAAATGGCCGCGGGAGAGGCACACGTTCGCCACGCTAAATTATTCGCTGTACGCTTTGTACCACACCACGCCTACAATTGATCAACGTCACGGAGAGTGGTCATTTCTTGATGATCTGCTATGTGATGCGATCTGGACAACAGTCTCCATGGTGCACTACGCCTCGAAATCAGTTGTTGCTCACTGAACGGAAATCCCAAAATACGGGAGCGGTCCAACTCGGACACCTGACCGCACGTCTCGGCTCCTCAGTCACCGAACATGTCAGCAATGCCGAGTGTCCTAGTGCTTACATAATTTGGGGTCCTGGGTGATTATTCCCTTAACTCCTTCAGGGGGTGCTTCAACTCGCTCCAGCTGATGACGCGTCACTGCTGAAGTTCCGCAGCGACGCGCCTCAGGTGTAGCTCCGGTAGCGAGTCAGCCGCCATACACCACGGGCCCAGTCGCTCCGACTGTACCAACACCGCGGAAGGTCTTTCAGGAACTATTGTCACACGAATTGCTTCGACTTTCGTTCTAGTCGACCATGCTTTTTCCACAGGATACATAGGTTACCTACCGGATGTTTTCTTTTAATTACAGACAGGACATGCGCAAACCGTTCTATTACCTTCCTTCTTTCTATTAGAATAGTTTTTCTATGCTGATCAGGCGATTGGTCGAGAACTGTCACCAGGTGAGATTGATGCGGATGACCGGTGATTGGGCACAGAAATGGTCGAGATGTCTTGCGGCCAGCCGAATATAATGGTGATACAGTTGTTCTCCACACAAGCCATCTTTTTCAGGCTCAAGATGTGCATGAAGCTGATCTGCGTGATGGGTCTGACGTGGGTGTTCGAGGTGCTGCAGTTCTACATCAACGAGAGTCACATGATCTGGTGAGATTGCTCCCCCTATGAGCGCTCTCATAATGATGGGAGTCTTTAGTTCGCGGGGGATGTATCTCGCGATAACTTATCATCCAGAGATAGCTCTCCACCGTCCCCGGACAACTTTCTACCATCCAGAGATAGCCTCCCGCCATACAAAGGCAGCTTGCCACTGTCCCCGGGCAAATTCCCCACCATCAGAGACAATTTCTGACCGTCCAGACAGTTCCCCACCGTACCTGAACAACTTCCCACCATCTAGAGACAGCTTCCCAACGGCCCGACACAGCTTCGTACCATCTTCGGACAGATTCTCGCCGTGCCGGGACAACCTCCCACGCAGACTGGAGACAACCGTTTCAAAACCGCCGCCACTGTCCAGCTGTACGTGCTTCCATCCGCACAAACTCTCGAGGCTGCTTAGATATACTAAGATCAAATTGCATCTGGATTTTGACGGCCGAGTTAGTAGCTCAATCCTCGAAAGACTATAAGTATGGTAACGCGCTCTCCAAATGAGGATTTATAGAAAAACGCTATGTTTTATTTGCTATATATCAAGCCAAAACTTCTATTTCCTATAATCCTAAACTTCTATATCCTTCTATTTCGTCAATTAAAGAACTAAAATGTTACGGGCATTGAGGTCATCGGATGTCGCGTGACCTGAGGTAATGGGGTAACTCTTTTGTTATTCGGTTGGTTGGTTATTTGGGCACATTGACCAGGTTTGATCACTCAGAACCCATTATTGTATTATTCATCACATTTTAGAAATGTCTGAATTGGATTCCTTGAATCTTCACGAGTTGAAAAGTGTCTGGATATTTATATTTTAACCGATAATTAGCTTAGTGATCGGCCACTTAGCATGCACCATGCAACGTGACCTTCCACAATTTCCCGAGGCTATAACTCATAAATCATTGACCTCATCGAAATAAAATTTGTACAGGTGGATTCCGAGCATATGATAACCCCATGCAGCAATTTTGGTCCAGATCTGAGATATAAGAGTGCCGGACCCTGGACGATCTCTCGTGGAATTACTGGTAATTTGCATTAGAAGTCGAGTGACAATGAGGTGAAATAAATTAAAGCTAAACACATCACTGGACGTTGTCAGCATTCTGGTGTCTGTATTACACACTTGAAAAATCACACAATTTTCCCAATGCTCGGAGGAGAAAGCGGGGGAAGGGATTGGACTATTTGGAACTCTGTATTTTTCATCGGTAATATTGTGCATGGATGGGCATAAATAATTAATAATGATCCAAACCACCACTTGATGTTCATACGAGCACATGCGAAACAGCAAATAGTGTTGCCAGGAGCCTCAGGATGGATGGGTATCATTTGCTCGTTCTGGCATGTCCGTCTTCTCAGTCAGTACCATAAATACCTATTATTTTGTCATTCTTGCATAATATCAATATATTCTGTTTTTAATCAAAGACGTTGCTAGGGAATGTTACCAGGGAGGATCCCAAGAGTGTGAGACACCGCCATCGGCAAGGTTTCACGCTCTCTGCGCCACTCCTTGTGGGGGTTTGAATAAAATTCGTCTTGAATATCTCATCGCCTCCTGGACCCATTATTAGGAGTTTTCTGACATGCTTAAGCTCAAAATAGGCATTTCGGTAGGTAAGCAAGCTAGTGTTAGCAGCATAATTTTTAACGATGGTCACTCGAACAGCAACACAATGAGCACATTGATATGTGCTTGGAAGTTCCTATGTTTTCGCGGACATCTGCACGGAGGTGCCTCCTAATATTCACTCTTGGAGCCGCCTCTGATATAATTGCGAAGCAAACACTTGGCACGAAGCAGTGAAATGAAAGCCAAGAAAGGTCACCGACTGTCATGCATAGTTCTGGCGATTGTAGAAATGTGGAATAGAAGAAATTAAAACCACTAGACCCAACTGCGAAGTGTACCGCCTAGTGGACCGCATTTTTGTCTAGCAATTACGAGGCATCGCATTCAAATGTTATCTGCTTCTTGAATGTATGAATGTATTATATATGTGTATCCATTATGTGCGAGAGAACGTGGCGCCACAGGCATTGTCCACCGTCTGGTGTGCGGAAGTCCCCCCCCCCATGGCTGATCTCAGCTGACTTGGCTTATTCCAACAGGATCCTGTTCGATCTCATCAACATGCTGCAAGGCGTCTTCATCTTCCTGGTGGTAGTCGTCAGCGAGAAGCGCGTGCGCCAGAAGTTGATGGCCAAGCTGAACTTCACGGGACGACAGCGGCCGGCACCGTCAGCCAACGTGACGCGACTGGACGAGGAGATCGGTCAGAACCGCACCAACGTGGCGCGACTGGACGAGGAGATCGGCCAGAACCACACCAACGAGCAGGTGTTCTGAGTTGGCCCCTAGCACCGCTGACCGGCACCGCCGACCAGCACCGTCGACCAGCACCGCCGACCAGCACCGCCGACCAGCACCGCCGACCAGCACCGCCGACCGGCACCGGCGACCGGCACCGGCGAACAGTCATCGGCTCCTCCGCTAGTGACCCACACCAGCCGCCGCCGCCGCCACCGCGAGACCGCTTCTGGTGCCCCGGTCGGTGTTGTACGGCCAGTTTCCGGTCGGTTTCGGTGAGCGCGCTACGTTTGGACGACGTTGTGCCGAGTGAGTGGCAGCTGTCGGTCGCAGCACCAGTAACACCTGTTGACCAAAGTTTGAAGCACGTCACCGGTGCAGGCGACCGTCACGCGGCGAGGGAGGGGATCTGTTGTGGGGACACGGTCAGACACCGCTGTGGTCCAGCTCCAGGATACTGGCCAGGGGTGTGAGCAGCAACTGTAGAGATAGGCAGCACGGGACCTCCTCCGCTCGCGTCTCGCTTCAACTTTGCGGTAATGGGAACTGACTAGTGCCATCTAGTGGTAGGGAGGTGGTGCACCGGGAATGGAGACTTGCACGTGTGTCCAACACCCGTGGGTGGGTGGAAGAGCACTGACTGCTTGAATTTCCGTGTCTCTGCAACCATCTGCGGTGAGAAAACGTGGCGCTCTATCGCTTTTGAAATCCGGCTCGTCGTAAGGAAACTTGTTATTGAGAAATGAAACTCATAACTATGACTCACGCGATTCGCTCCCAATGTATTTGAAGTGCGGAGTGATGGAAACGTGTTCGTATTACTCCTGGCCGGGTATGATCAGCTACTAAATGGAAGCAGGCCTCACAGTAGACTATGGCATGCAGGACTGACCTCACAGCTTGGAATTAAGCTATTTCGAGGTTATTCCTATATGCGCAGCTATGCACAGCCGATGTTACAATTGTCTATTTTTGTTGGCTTGAGGTGGAAGTGGGGGACAGATACCCTATCTGGTTTCCATCCCAATTTCAATCCATATTCGATGATTTAATTAGAATTGAAAAATGTCCGCCTTCAGGTTCATCCCGGCTGTAACAGCTTGCACTTGTCTGTAGCCAAACACTAATGTTCTGTATACTTCTTCCTGTTACCTCTTAATATTCACAGTGTGGATTCAGACCATGTTTACCGTGCGAAAGCCAACTGCATACGGACAATCTTGAGGAGGGCCCGAGAAGGCATCAATTAGCTTGGACCCCACGTACGCCCGATGTCGACCACGCATCTTCACGTTTGGAGGCGGCACGCGCCACTCGTCTTCACATTTTGATGCGACAACCGAAGATCACAAAGTCTGCATATGCTACAGGACCGAGGTTATCGACATTGCCGAGGATATTTATGTCCGAGAGTAGCAATAGCTGTTCGCTCCGGGAAGTGTATACGACCCGACGACAGTGTAAACGGACAGTGTTAGAGCGATAAGCGGCCCCGACGGCAACGCAAACGGACAGTGTTAGAGCGATGAGTGTTAGCGTGATGCGATAGAATGCTAGTGTGATGTGGCAACATGTCAATGCGATGTGATAATGTGAATTCTGATGCAAGTCTGATCGTGCCTTACCGGTGAGCCAATGCAGGAGGACGGCGTTGTCTGTAGATGGACTACTGAAGTGAAACATGTTGTTATTTTTCCAAGTGCGCCTGATGTTACGACAGTGTAACTAGTAGTCAAAAATTCTTGTAATCTACTTCGTATCTACAATATAAATGCAACCATTTGCCACAACACGCCGAGTGTTCATATTAAGGAGCGCGGAATGAAGTCTAATTAGATGTATCGCATCCTCCCATTGTCCATGAGTGTAGCAAGAGATCAACTCCCACAAGCTTAACATAGAGTCGCGATGTCCACGACGTAACGCATGTGGGAAAGGTCAGAAAGGAATGTGTTCCTCCCGTTACTTCTTCTTGTCATTGGCGTCTGTCCGCCATCAAAGACTGTCATTACCACATCGTTGGTTGATACGCCTTTCAGCGACACCGGCTGGCACGTGCATCCAAAATCTAAATATTCGTCCAGATTTTCTTTTCTCGGAACAAACGAATTATTACAAGCGCAATAACGTCAGGATAAAACATAATTATCCGCACCATTTCAAGAAGAAAATGATATTCTTCTTCAGATTCGCCTTCAGCATAACCTGATTCATATGGACTTCACAGATCTGATCAAACGACAACCTCCCTAATCAAAGGAAAGAATGGCAACTGCTCTGGCAAATGTCGGGCGGCGTTCCGAACGAGTGGGGCAATCTGCAAATGAATGCACACATGTGCGATGCCAACAGTCGGCCTCATCGGCATGCCACTCAGTGCCGTCCACGCCCCGCCACCGATGTTGGACCACGTGCTGATTTTTACTGCCGCAACCGATGCTGAGCACAAGTATCCTACAAAATAGTGTTCGTCTTTCATGAAGAAAATGCCATGAAAAACTTCAGCGGCACGTATTTTGCCTTCAAAGCGCAGGAAAGCTTTTGGAAACGCAGACACAAAAGCGAACACGATAATGGCTCAATCCGTATTAGCATTCAACATATGTGGAAACAAAAGCACAACGGCAGCAATTCTACAAGCTAATGTTTGGCGATAGGTAGTGATGGATAGCGATGTTTATTGTGATGATGAAGCTGGAGGCGATGAGCCCGGGGATGGAACTTCAATGGACCACACCCAGTGACAATTCAGGTACCATACATGTGATGGGCGCGCGCGCGCGCACGCACGCACGCACGCACACGCTCACATACACGCACACACACCACACACGAGCTCAACGACACGATGATACAGGGCTGACGCAGTCTGATTAGACCCTTCAAATGATGCTGCCCGACTGAACGCACCAATGCCAATCGCAGAGCCCCACCTTGTCTGTCTGCATCACAGCGATGTCTGTGGTGGCTACTCTCATGCAGGTCCTACGGAGGACCGCGGAACATCAAACATTCACCACGGAATACCACATACCAACCGCCGGAGTAGCACACCGAACCTGTTGCTGACTGACGTTTCCAACAGGGTGCGATGGAGTACCCACATGTCCATCACAATCTGCATATCAGAACACCACACGTACAGTTCAGACTACCACAAATGCACCGCAGTGTGTGGCATGCTCGGGACAACGTCCGTCCCATGAGCAATCACCGCACACCAGACACCCGCTGGTTCCCCTGGAGCTCCACAGCACCAGAATCTGCCAACAGCTCCACACCAACCAGACAATCCACAGCAGATCCACGGCCACACCGTACCAGCCCCACAGCGGCCAGCCGCTATAAATCAGCACCATAGCAGCCGGACACAGCACAACTGAGTACGGTGAACAACAACCGACCGTTCAACATTGCCAACGGCAAGGGTGCAGCTGGCCGCGACGCTCAGCAGCAGCTGCTGTCGACGAGATCAGATACATTTTGAACACGTTGCGAGTGAGTACCGTGCTAGTAACAAACCACTCGATGAAGTATGCCACCACTGCAGATAACAGTAGCCTGGTCAGCGCCAAAGGCGACCGGCATGGCCGCTGTTGGCATAGTTCTCTCACCACATTATGACCTTCACTTTGGAAGGTCGCCACCACGGGCCTTATTGCGGGTGATGTATCCGTTACGGAAGACGAAGGTGCCGTGATTACGAACGGTCACGGCGGTCGCCAGCGGTGCGCATCACAGAATCCGCCGCACCTACAGCCGGCCGCTGGACCAGCCGACCGTCGGCAGACATCACGTGGACGTGCGCGGCGCCGGCAACTGGCCGTCGCCGCCGCCGCCGCCGCCGCACGTGGACAGGCAGAAGTCGGCGGTGTCCACCAGGCCATCTATCAGCTGGTGCCACACGTGGGGCACGGCGGCGCCATCGTCAGAGCCGCCGTCCTTGGTCAGCGGTCGGTCGGCGGCCAGTGACAGCTCGGCAGCGACCGCTCCCGTGTCGCCGCACGATCCGGCGGCCGTAGCACTGGTGTGACTGCCCGCTGGACTCCCGCAGACAGCCATCAAGCCCGCCTCCGCCGTCAGATCGGCCGCCTCCGCCGCCACGTCTGCAGTGGACCCGTCGTCTCCGTCTGCAGTCGGCAGGTTGGGCCGAGCCACGTACGTGCCCGCGGAGAGGCCCGTCAACGCCGACCTCTCGGCGTCAATCTGCAGTCAATCGGGCACGGTGTACTGCTTTGCTTCAACTGAGCGGTGGGCAACATCAGAAGCACGGGCAAACGTGAGGTGCGGGAGGGCAGGACATTGTGATAGCTTGCACAAAACTTCGCAAGCCGAGTGTTTTACTGAACTAAAGACTAGTCACATTGGCTTCATAGGTCATGTCTGAAAGGAAGTAAAGATACTCACCTCACGGTTAAACTTGATCATTAACATCAGTATTGAGCACTAATAATATAAACTGTTAGACAGCAAAAGCTGACAAGAAACATCAATAACAAAATAGTTTCATGATATACCCAGAAGGCTCCACCCACCAAAAGGAGAGCAGGCCATATTAGACAGTCAGACCAATGACACAACATAGCTCATTCCCCCACCGCCTCGCCATCAGCGCTTGTTCACTGCCGCAATACATCACAATCTACAGGCGCCCGATGCATGTCACCATGTGCCTAATGTCTCGTCCAGAAATGTGTCCAATGTGCCGCCGTTATTGCACGGGTCACGCCCACCGTCTTACGGTGGGACGTAAGAGCAACGTCTTACAGTCAACAGGCCGTGGGTCACGTCTCACCATCAGCAGGCCGTGGGTCACGTCTCACCGTCAGTAGTCATGGGTCACGTCTCACCGTCAGTAGTCATGGGTCACGTCTCACCGTCAGTAGTCACGGGTCACGTCCAGTCACGCCACCGTCAGTAGCATGGGTCACGTCTCACCGTCAGCAGGCCGTGGGTCACGTCTCACCGTCAGCAGGCCGTGGGTCACGTCTCACCGTCAGTAGTCATGGGTCACGTCTCACCGTCAGCAGGCCGTGGGTCACGTCTCACCGTCAGTAGTCATGGGTCACGTCTCTCCGTCAGTAGTCATGGGTCACGTCTCACCGTCAGCAGGCCGTGGGTCACGTCTCACCGTCAGCAGGCCGTGGGTCACGTCTCACCGTCAGCAGGCCGTGGGTCACGTCTCACCGTCAGCAGGCCGTGGGTCACGTCTCACCGTCAGCAGGCCGTGAGTCACGTCTCACCGTCAGCAGGCCGTGGGTCACGTCTCACCGTCAGCAGGCCGTGGGTCACGTCTCACCGTCAGCAGGCCGTGAGTCACGTCTCACCGTCAGCAGGCCGTGGGTCACGTCTCACCGTCAGCAGGCCGTGGGTCACGTCTCACCGTCAGCAGGCCGTGGGTCACGTCTCACCGTCAGCAGGCCGTAAGTCACATCTCAGCATCAGCAGGCCGTGGGTCACGTCTCACCGTCAGCAGGCTGGGTCACGTCTCACCGTCAACAGGCCGGTCAGCCGTCTCACCGTCAGCAGGCCGTGGGTCACGTCTCACCGTCAGCAGGCCGTGGGTCACGTCTCACCGTCAGCAGGCCGTGGGTCACGTCTCACCGTCAGCAGGTCGTAAGGCACATCTCAGCATCAGCAGGCCGTGGGTCACGTCTCACCGTCAGCAGGCCGTGGCCGGTCGGGCCGTCGGCCGCCTGCAGGCTTGTGGTAACGTGCCGCCGGAACCGGTGCAGCACAGCAGTCATACTGTCGCACAGTCGGCCGACACCGCCCTCCGACTGCGACACCATCGCCGCCAGCAGCTCGTCCGGAGTCATGGACCACGTCTGCAGGCCGACCAGCACCGCTCAGCACGGCTAAACATGACTCAACACAGATCAGCACGGCTCACGACTCGACACGGCTCAGCACGGCTCAGCATTAATCGGCGCAACTCAACACGACTCGACATGGCTCAGCACCGCTCAGCATCACTCGGCGCAACACCACACGGCTCAGCACGGATCAGCACGACTTAACACGGCTCAGAATGGTTCAACACGACCCAGCACACATCCAGGCCGATCCGCACGGCTCAGTGCGGCTTAGCACGACTCAGCACGGCTCAGCACGACTCAGTACGGCTCAGCATATGTGGCGGGCGTCTCACTCAGCAGTGCACAGGCCGCGGACAATATCGGCTTAGTCCGGTCGTCTCGTGCATCAGACTTTCCAAGTCGCCCAGTGCAGTTGAAAGCAATTCACGCCGATTGGTAGCCGTGGTCCGTGAAAACACATGACGCTAGCTCACGAGACGTGTACACACCGCAATTACACAGGGCACCGTAACAACCTGTCACAGTGAGCTGGCTTCGTAATATGGGTGTCAGTCTGAGTCTAGCAGGTTAGAGACCGGAGTGAGATTCCTTCTTGGTTCGAGTAGAAAGTTTCGAGTTCGAAAAAGGCCAGTCCCTGTGTCGGATAATGCCCAGCCTTTACGTCGTCGACGTAAAGGACCATCATCGCACCACCCGCGATCCCCGATCAGGTGGTGAACAGCGGCTGGAGGGGGGCATGCGGAGTAACGGCCTTCTCCCAGACGGCCCTGGGAGACCACACCAGGGATGGTGACGACTAAGTCCGGCCCTAGTAACATCTGCGGTGTGACGCGGCGGCAGGACGTCCTGGTAGGACATGCGCCGGGGTGTAACGTACGATGGTAGTATTGATCAAGAACTGGTCGGCCCAGGCCAGTTGAAAAAGTATACATTTTACGGTACAAAGTTACAAGCCAACCTTGCGACACACAAAGCCAACCATTCTACGGCCACAAAGAGCACATCGAGCAATGGTAATGACGGGATATACCAAAGTGTTGATGAGTGTAGTATATAACAAATTTCAAACGCATCTAGGTCATATAATTACAGGTCACAGGCCACAGGGCACAGGTTAAACGTCCCAAGCTCACCCACACAACAAACTACACGTCACAAGTCCCAAGTCCACCCACACTACAGACTACACGTCACACGCCCACCTACACTACATACTACATGTCGCACATTCACCCACGCTACAGACTACACGTCACACGCCTCACCATCAGCAGGCCGTGAGTCACGTCTCACCGTCAGCAGGCCGTGGGTCACATCTCACCATCAACAGGCCGTGGGTCACGTCTCACCGTCAGTAGTCATGGGTCACGTCCTCACCGTCAGTAGTCATGGGTCACGTCTCACCGTCAGCAGGCCGTGAGTCACGTCTCACTGTCAGCAGGCCGTGAGTCACGTCTCACCGTCAGCAGGCCGTGGGTCACATCTCACCATCAGCAGGCCGTGGGTCACGTCCACCGTCAGTAGTCATGGGTCACGTCTCACCGTCAACAGTCATGGGTCACGTCTCACCGTCAGCCAGCCGTGAGTCACGTCTCACTGTCAGCAGGCCGTGAGTCACGTCTCACCGTCAGCCAGGCCGTGGGTCACATCTCACCATCAGCAGGCCGTGGGTCACGTCTCACCGTCAGCAGGCCGTGGGTCACATCTCACCATCAGCAGGCCGTGGGTCACGTCTCACCGTCAGCAGGCCGTGGGTCACGTCTCACCGTCAGCAGGCCGTGAGTCACGTCTCACCGTCAGCAGGCCGTGGGTCACGTCTCACCGTCAGCAGGCCGTGGGTCACGTCTCACCGTCAACAGGCCGTGGGTCACATCTCAGCACGTCACCAGCAGGCCGTGGGTCACGTCTCACCATCAACAGGCCGTGGGTCACGTCTCACCGTCAGCAGGCCGTGGGTCACGTCTCACCGTCAGCAGGCCGTGGCCGGTCGGGTCGTCGGCCGCCTGCAGGCTTGTGGTAACGTGCCGCCGGAACCGGTGCAGCACAGCAGTCATACTGTCGCACAGTCGGCCGACACCGCCCTCCGACTGCGACACCATCGCCGCCAGCAGCTCGTCCGGAGTCATGGACCACGTCTGCAGGCCGACCAGCACCGCTCAGCACGGCTAAACATGACTCAACACGGATCAGCACGGCTCAGCACGACTCGACACGGCTCAGCACGGCTCACCACGACTCGACACAGCTCAGCACGGCTCAGCATTAATCGGCGCAACTCAAGACGCCTCGACACGGCTCAGCACCGCTCAGCATCACTCGGCGCAGCACCACACGGCCCAGCACGGATCAGCACGACTTACCACGGCTCAGAATGGCTCAACACGACCCAGCACACACTCCAGGCCGATCCGCACGACTCAGCACGGCTCAGCACGGCTCAGCACGACTCAGTACGGCTCAGCATATGTGGCGGGCGTCTCACTCCAGCAGTGCACAGGCCGCGGACAATATCGGCTTAGTCCGGTCGTCCCGTGCATCAAACTTTCCAAGTCGCCCAGTGCAGTTGAAAGCAGCAATTCACGCCGATTGGTAGCCGTGGTCCGCGAAAGCACAGGACGCTAGCTCACGAGACGTGTACACACCGCCAATTACACAGGGCACCATAACAACTTGTCACAGTGAGCTGGCTTCGTAATATGGGTGTCAGTCTGAGTCTAGCAGGTTAGAGACCGGAGTGAGATTCCTTCTTGGTTCGAGTAGAAAGTTTCGAGTTCGAAAAGGCCAGTCCCTGTGTCGGATAATGCCCAGCCTTTACGTCGTCGACGTAAAGGACCATCATCGCACCACCCGCGATCCCGGATCAGGTGGTGAACAGCGGCTGGAGGGGGCATGCGGAGTAACGGCCCAGACGGCCCTGGGAGACCACACCAGGGATGGTGACGACTAAGTCTGGCCCTAGTAACATCTGCGGTGTGACACGGCGGCAGACGTCCTGGTAGGACATGCGCCGGGGTG
This sequence comes from Imbricaverruca yamaguchii, assembly GCA_034440575.1. Taxonomy (NCBI): domain Eukaryota; kingdom Metazoa; phylum Arthropoda; class Thecostraca; family Neoverrucidae; genus Imbricaverruca; species Imbricaverruca yamaguchii. The sequence continues at coordinate 290,810 of JAOTOL010001397.1, read as the reverse complement.
TAACGTACGATGGTAGTATTGATCAAGAACTGGTCGGCCCAGGCCAGTTGAAAAAGTATACATTTTACGGTACAAAGTTACAAGCCAACCTCGCGACACACAAAGCCAACCATTCTACGGCCACAAAGAGCACATCGAGCAATGGTAATGACGGGATATACCAAAGTGTTGATGAGTGTAGTATACAACAAATTTCAAACGCATCTGGGTCATAGAATTACAGGTCACAGGCCACAGGGCACAGGTTAAACGTCCCAAGCTCACCAACACAACAAACTACACGTCACAAGTCCCAAGTCCACCCACACTACAGACTACACGTCACACGCCCACCTACACTACATACTACATGTCGCACATTCACCCACGCTACAGACTACACGTCACACGCCCACCTACACTACATACTACATGTCGCACACTTACCCACGCTACAGACTACACGTCACACGCAAACCCACACTACAGACTACACGTCACACGCCCACCTACACTACATACTACATGTCGCACACCCACCCACACTACAGACTATACACCACAAACCCACCCACGCTATAGACTACACGTCACACGCCAACCAACACTGCAGACTACACGTCACACGCCAACCCACACTGCAGACTACACGTCACACGCAAACCCACACTGCGGACTACACGTCACACGCCAACCAACACTGCGGACTACACGTCACACGCCAACCCACACTGCGGACTACACGTCACACGTCAACACACACTACAGACTACACGTCACACGTCAACCCACACTGCAGACTACACGATCACACGCCAACCCACACTACAGACTACACGTCACACGTCAACCCACACTGCAGACTACACGTCACACGCCAACCAACACTGCAGACTACACGTCACACGCCAACCCACACTGCAGACTACACGTCACACGTCAACCCACACTGCAGACTACACAATACACGTCAACCCACACTGCATACTACACAATACACGTCAACCCACACTGCAGACTACACGTCACACGCCAACCCACACTGCAGACTACACGTCACACGCCAACCAACACTGCGGACTACCGTCACACCCACACTGTCACACGTCAACACTGCGGACTACACGTCACACGCCAACCAACACTGCGGACTACACGTCACACGTCAACCAACACTGCGGACTACACGTCACACGTCAACCCACACTGCAACACTGCGGACTACACGTCACACGCCAACCCAACACTGCAGACTACACGTCACGCCAACCAACACTGCGGACTACACGTCACACGTCAACCCACACTGCAGACTACACGTCACACGTCAACCAACACTGCGGACTACACGTCACACGCCAACCAACACTGCGGACTACACGTCACACCGTCAACCAACACTGCGGACTACACGTCACACGTCAACCAACACTGCGGACTACACGTCACACGTCAACCCACACTGCAGACTACACGTCACACGCCAACTACAACACCTGCGGACTACACGTCACACGTCAACCCACACTGCAGACTACACGTCACACGTCAACCCACACTGCAGACTACACGTCACACGCCAACCAACACTGCAGACTACACGTCACACGTCAACCCACACTGCAGACTACACGTCACACGTCAACCCACACTGCAGACTACACGTCACACGCCAACCAACACTGCAGACTACACGTCACACGCCAACCAACACTGCAGACTACACGTCACACGCCAACCAACACTGCGGACTACACGTCACACGCCAACCAACACTGCGGACTACACGTCACACGCCAACCCAACACTGCGGACTACACGATCACACGTCAACCCACACTGCAGACTACACGTCACACGTCAACCCACACTGCAGACTACACGTCACACGCCAACCAACACTGCGGACTACACGTCACACGTCAACCCACACTGCAGACTACACGTCACACGCCAACCAACACTGCAGACTACACGTCACACGTCAACCCACACTGCAGACTACACGTCACACGCCAACCAACACTGCAGACTACACGTCACACGTCAACCCACACTGCAGACTACACAATACACGTCAACCCACACTGCAGACTACACGTCACACGTCAACCCACACTGCAGACTACACGTCACACGTCAACCCACACTGCAGACTACACGTCACACGCCAACCAACACTGCAGACTACACGTCACACGCCAACCAACACTGCAGACTACACGTCACACGTCAACCCACACTGCAGACTACACGTCACACGTCAACCCACACTGCAGACTACACGTCACACGCCAACCAACACTGCGGACTACACGTCACACGTCAACCCACACTGCATACTACACAATACACGTCAACCCACACTGCAGACTACACGTCACACGCCAACCAACACTGCGGACTACACATCACACGCCAACCAACACTGCGGACTACACGTCACACGCCAACCCACACTGCAGACTACACGTCACACGCCAACCAACACTGCGGACTACACGTCACACGTCAACCCACACTGCAGACTACACAATACACGTCAACCCACACTGCGGACACACTCACACGTCAACCCACACTGCAGACTACACAATACACGCCAACACACACTACAGACTACACAATACACGTCAACCCACACTGCATACTACACAATACACGTCAACCCACACTGCATACTACACAATACACGTCAACCCACACTACAGACTACACAATACACGTCAACCCACACTGCATACTGCACGTCACACACCTACCCACACTGTAGACTACACGTCACACACCTACCCACACTACAGACTACACGTCACACACCTACCTACGCTATACACTACACGCCATACGCTCACCCAAGCTGGGCGAAATGCAATGGACAACGCCGCGGTCCGACCAGGTGAAAGACCCAACACAGAGTATGGTGGCCAGGTGAAGGACACGACACAGAGTTTGGTGGCCAGGTGAAGGACACGACAAATTTGGTGGCCAGGTGAAGGACACGACACAGAGTTTGGTGGCCAGGTGAAGGACACGACACAGAGTTTGGTGGCCAGGTGAAGGACACGACAGAGAGTTTGGTGGCCAGGTGAAGGACACGACAGAGAGTTTGGTGGCCAGGTGAAGGACACGACAGAGAGTATGGTGGCCAGGTGGACAAGACACAGAGTATGGTGGCCAGGTGAAGGACAAGACACAGAGTTGGGCCAGGTGAAGGACACAGACACAGAGTATGGTGGCCAGGTGAAGGACACGACACAGAGTTTGGTGGCCAGGTGAAGGACACGACACAGCAGTTGGTGAAGGACACGACACAGAGTATGGTGCCCAGGTGAAGGACACGACACAGCGTTGGGCGGCCAGGTGAAAGACGCGTCATCTCACCTCGTCCCAGCGTGGCCGCTTGCCAGGCGTTGTAGCGGCCAGCGTCGACTTGCGCGCCCCACCTATGCTTCCACCGCTGAAGGTAGCTGCAACGGAAACAATAGCGTTCACACATCGGTCCGATCCCCCACAGGACTCTGCTTGTAACATTTATATATGCTCCGCGCCTGCAATCAGACCCTGTGCGCAACACCCAGCCATCTTCCGACCCGGCCCACCACAGAACTATGTGTGTAACACCCTGCCATCCCCGGACCCGGCACCCCACAAGACTCTGCGTGTAACATTTCTCTATTCTCCGCCCCGCAATCGAACCCTGTGTGCAACACCCCGTCACCACCGACCCGGCCCACCACAGGACCCCGTGTGCAACACCTCGCCATCCTCCGACCCACCACAGGACCTTGTGTGCAACACCTCGCCATCATCCGACCCGACCCACCACAGGACCCCGTGTGCAACACCTCGCCATCCTCCGACCCACCACAGGACCCTGTGTGCAACACCTCGTCATCCTCCGACCCGGCCCACCACAGGACCCCGTGTGCAACACCTCGCCATCCTCCGACCCACCACAGGACCTTGTGTGCAACACCCCGTCATCATCCGACCCGACCCACCACAGGACCCCGTGTGCAACACCTCGCCATCCTCCGACCCACCACAGGACCCTGTGTGCAACACCTCGCCATCCTCCGACCCACCACGGGACCCTGTGTGACAAACCTCGCCATCCTCCGACCCACCACAGGACCCTGTGTGCAACACCTCGCCATCCTCCGACCCACCACAGACCCCCGACCTTGTGTGCAACACCTCGCCATCCTCCGACCCGACCCACCACAGGACCCGTGTGCAACACCTCGCCATCCTCCGACCCACCACAGGACCCTGTGTGCAACACCTCGTCATCCTCCGACCCGGCCCACCACAGGACCCTGTGTGCAACACCTCGCCATCCTCCGACCCGACCCACCACAGGACCCTGTGTGCAACACCTCGCCATCCTCCGACCCACCACAGGACCTTGTGTGTAACACCTCGCCATCCTCCGACCCACCACAGGACCCTGTGTGCAACACCTCGCCATCCTCCGACCCGACCCACCACAGGACCCTGTGTGCAACACCTCGCCATCCTCCGACCCACCACAGGACCCTGTGTGCAACACCTCGCCATCCTCCGACCCGACCCACCACAGGACCCTGTGTGCAACACCTCGCCATCTTCCGACCCACCACAGGACCCTGTGTGCAACACCTCGCCATCCTCCGACCCGACCCACCACAGGACCCTGTGTGCAACACCTCGCCATCCTCCGACCCGGCCCACCACAGGACCCTGTGTGCAACACCTCGCCATCCTCCGACCCGGCCCACCACAGGACCCTGTGTGCAACACCTCACCATCCTCCGACCCGGCCCACCACAGGACCCTGTGTGCAACACCTCGCCATCATCCGACCCACCACGGGACCTTGTGTGTAACACCTCGCCATCCTCCGACCCGACCCGCCACAGGACCCCGTGTGCAACACCTCGCCATCCTCCGACCCACCACAGGACCCTGTGTGCAACACCTCACCATCCTCCGACCCGACCCACCACAGGACCCCGTGTGCAACACCTCGCCATCCTCCGACCCACCACAGGACCCTATGTGCAACACCTCGTCATCCTCCGACCCACCACAGGACCCTCCACCACAGGACCCTGTGTGCAACACCTCACCATCCTCCGACCCGACCCACCACGGGACCTTGTGTGTAACACCTCGCCATCCTCCGACCCGACCCACCACAGGACCCCGTGTGCAACACCTCGCCATCCTCCGACCCACCACAGGACCCTGTGTGCAACACCTCGTCATCCTCCGACCCACCACAGGACCCTGTGTGCAACACCTCACCATCCTCCGACCCGACCCACCACGGGACCTTGTGTGTAACACCTCGCCATCCTCCGACCCGACCCGCCACAGGACCCCGTGTGCAACACCTCGCCATCCTCCGACCCGACCCGCCACCGGACCCTGTGTGCAACACCTCGCCATCCTCCGACCCACCACAGGACCCTGTGTGCAACACCTCGTCATCCTCCGACCCACCACAGGACCCTGTGTGCAACACCCCGTCATCCTCCGACCCACCACAGGACCCTGTGTGCAACACCCCGTCATCCTCCGACCCACCACAGGACCCTGTGTGCAACACCTCGCCATCCTCCGACCCACCACAGGACCCTGTGTGCAACACCCCGTCATCCTCCGACCCACCACAGGACCCTGTGTGCAACACCCCGTCATCCTCCGACCCACCACAGGACCCTGTGTGCAACACCTCGCCATCCTCCGACCCACCACAGGACCCTGTGTGCAACACCTCTCCATCCTCCGACCCACCACAGGACCCTGTGTGCAACACCTCTCCATCCTCCGACCCACCACAGGACCCTGTGTGCAACACCTCACCATCCTCCGACCCACTACAGGACCCTGTGTGCAACACCTCGCCATCCTCCGACCCACTACAGGACCCTGTGTGCAACACCTCGCCATCCTCCGACCCACCACAGGACCTTGTGTGTAACACCTCTCCATCCTCCGACCCATCACAGGACCCTGTGTGCAACACCTCGCCATCCTCCGACCCGACCCACCACAGGACCTTGTGTGTAACACCTCGCCATCCCGGATCGCCGTTACATCACACCACTATATTAATTAAAGGAAGTACGTGCGCATCCGTGCGCCCAATTCGCATGGCCATCTCTTGTTCATAATACATTCCTGAAAAATATTGACAAAAGTTCTGTTGACGGGAAATGTAAGTACATAGTCATACCCACCGTGCATTGGGCATCATTCAATAGCACAAGATGCGCATTACTCAGCTTTACCATGACACACACCGCAAGCGTCTCGAAATTCTTACATTTGAGTGGAGACTCACACCAAATGGCAACATTTTAAACATTACCTCTACTTTTTAACAGCAGAAATGACTTACACGTAGTAATACTTGTGCTTTATATTGCAGGCAATGAGTCAGATCTAGTGTCTTTTAAGAGCTGGGATCTAGAGACGGCAGACATATCATACCATCACAACTTCAACATCCACACAAAGTGAAATTATAAATGTGAGTATATACATCAGGAAATATAAAGTAGTATTTACTTGTTAGTTATTTGGGCTTTAGGGCGCATCGACCAGGGTTGATCATTCGCGCCCGTAGTATTTACTTGAACAGATTCCTGTTTATTTTTGTACGTTGCCTCCAATATGCACGACAGCAAAGGTTAATCAACAATCAAATAAAACTGGAAGAAAAACAAATCAACTTTACCTGGAGCAGGCCTGGGGCCTATCTAGAAACATATTCTACATTTACCCTGCCGCAAACAAAAACGACCACATGATCCCATATCTTGACATAAAACAACTACCTACCACACTGCATTGGCCTTGGACATGAAAGACGAAAATTTCGCAAGATTTTCTGTCTAAAATCATATGAAAAAGCTTATCTGTGCCCATTAAAGACGATGCACAACAGATGTATAAATAATCCTACGTTTATTCCGACGACTGTAAATTTCCCGGCCATTTCCCGCCATCACAATGAGAATGACTCCTAACCACGCGCCACAGCCACTCAATCCATGCAGGCAACACCGGGCATGGACCACGTGTGCATTGAGTGGCAACTATGGTTAAGACACCATTCCAGACACACGACATGGTTTCTGCGCAGATGTGGGTCCCACCAATGAACCCCAGGCATGAACCAGACAGTGCACATCACACAGAGGCAGGTCGGGCGAGCTACCCGGCCGACAGCTGCCGGCCGCGTCGGAGCTGAACACCACGCCGGCCGCCCTACCTGGCCGCACGTGGTCGGGAAACTTGCTGAAGTGCAGCTCCAGTCGCGCGTAGCCGATGCACAGCGAGTGGCACGTGACGCAGGTGAACCGGTCCCGCAGCGACTGCGGCATCTGACGCTTGGGCCTGGCGGGCGTCGGCACCACACCTGACGACCCAGTCAGGTCACACGTCAGGTCACTGACGCTCGGGCCTGGCGGGCGTCGGCACCACACCTGACGACCCAGTCAGGTCACACGTCAGGTCACTGACGCTCGGGCCTGGCGGGCGTCGGCACCACACCTGACGACCCAGTCAGGTCACACGTCAGGTCACTGACGCTGGGCCTGGCCAAGCGACGGCCATATCTGACGGCATCACATCTGACGGCACCACATCTGACGGCATCACATCAGACGGCACCACATCTGACGGCACCACATTTGATGGTATCACATCTGACGGTGCCACATCTGACGGTGCCACATCTGACGGTGCCATGTCTGACCGTACCACATTTGACGGTGCCACATCTGACGGTGCCATGTCTGACAGTGCTATATCTGACCGTACCACATCTGACGGCACCACATCTGACGGTACCATATCTGACGGCGCCACATTTGACTGCGTCGCATCTGACCATACTATATCTGACGGCGTCGCATCTGACGGCGTCACATCTGACGGAGTCACATCTGACGGTGCCACATCTGACGGTGCCATGTCTGACCGTACCACATCTGACGGCGTCACATCTGACGGCGCCACATCTGACGGCGTCACATCTGACGGCGTCACATCTGACGGAGTCACATCTGACAGCGCCACATTTGACGAAGTCACATCGGACGGCGCCATACCTGACGGCCCCGTCAGGTCGCATGCCAGGTCCCGCCTGCGACCCGATCGGCGTTCGGGGCTGAATGTGCATCAGCGTGTCGCCATTTGAGTAGCCAGCACGTGGGCGTGTTGCCATATATCGGGTAGATGATTATGAATTTTAGTTTATGGGGGCGTCATCTACCAGGATCACTTCGAGCACGGGTAGCACATGTTGATCATGCTTCGAGGAACGTGCGATGTAGTAGAGTAGCAGCCCGTTTCACGACGGCCAATAAGCACCGGGATGCAATGTTGACAACTTCGTCCAGTACGAAGGGCATGCAATTGAAATATATGCACTTTATCTGCAGATATGAAATGTTCCAGAAGTTGTAACTATAAAGAAATAAATTCAATAGAAAATTAAGTCAACATTTTCAAATAGCGGCACCGTCTGAAAAAAAACATTCGAATAACAGAAACAACCACACAATCTGGACGTATTTTGCACCATGGCCGGGAGTGAGAAGTTGTCGGATAAAACATAAATTTTCCGTTGTATTACCACCAAATATACAACCTTGGACAAGTGGTAGCATGTATGCTGCGGATCAATATTTTTCCTTTTATCTTTCATTTTATGGCTGCTAAGTACCTGTATTATAAATAAATATGTTAGTTAGGTATTTCGGTTTCAGGGCGCTTCGACCTGAAACCTATGAATAAATATGGCGATACATCTTTTTCAAGATACTACGATTCCATCTTGACGCTCCCGAAAATAATAGATCATCCCCACTTTACAAACGCGTTGTTTACGGTCATAGTGGCGTCCAGTGTACAGCACCATACGAGACTCCGTTCTTAAATGTCCCTGAACTCCTACCTGAGTACTCCTACTGAGGGGAATGCAATTGACCCTTGTCTGAGAATATCATTCTCGCAAGAAAGAACAAAGAATGAATTGCTTACAGCACCCCATAGACTGCACCACGTCCAAACTACGCGCATCTGAGGCAAACTTGCTTCTTGGCTTGCCTGAAATATTTCAGCCGTAAATGATGCAATCAGAGCACACAAGATGACGTCATTTTTTAAGCAAGGATTATAATTCATCACAGCTATCATAAAGGGACAATCACTTACCGCAGTTGAGGCTGGATGGCGGTATTGATCACAGTGGCCATGTGCTGGGAAAAATTGGCATTTGGAGACCGCTGAATTCGACAAACAGCTGTTGTCATCATGTTTACTTCCGAAGTCAGGCTCGCTTGGTCTGACTCCCAGATTTCCGATTAGATGACGTCCCAGGCGCGGATGTAGGTGTGCATATTCAGGGTATGTGCATAAACAAGCTGTTATTAGTCAATAAATTTGTCGTTTTAGGCAATTGAACCTACTCTGTTTATTCACATAAATTTGCCCAATCTTCGGATTAAAAGTTTTTAGATAAACGTAATTAGTATAGCCTGACTCCCCCATTGGGATGTCATGACGATTACTTCCCGCCAGTGCACGCATGAAACCGCCTAGTGTCTCCAGCTTTGGCGAACGGTCACCCACACCGTAGGCCGGTAAACACAGCCTGGGCGGACGGCCACCCACACCGGCAAACACACAGCCTGGGCGACGGCCACCCACACCGTAGGCCGACAAACGCACAGCCTGGGCAGACGGCCACCCACACCGTAGGCCGACAAACGCACAGCCTGGGCGGACGGCCACCCACACCGTAGGCCGGCAAACACACGGCCACCCACACCGACAAACACACAGTCTGGGCGGACGGCCACCCACACCGTAGGCCGGCAAACACACAGCCTGAGCGGACGGCCACCCACACCGTAGGCCGGCAAACACAGCCTGGGCGGACGGCCACCCACACCGGCAAACACACAGCCTGGGCGACGGCCACCCACACCGTAGGCCGACAAACGCACAGCCTGGGCGGACGGCCACCCACACCGTAGGCCGACAAACACACAGCCTGGGCGGACGGCCACCCACACCGTAGGCCGGCAAACACACAGCCTGGGCGGACGGCCACCCACACCGTAGGCCGGCAAACACACAGCCTGGGCGACGGCCACCCACACCGACAAACACACAGCCTGGGCGGACGGCCACCCACACCGTAGGCCGACAAACGCACAGCCTGGGCAGACGGCCACCCACACCGTAGGCCGACAAACGGCAAACACACAGCCTAGGCGACGGCCACCCACACCGACAAACACACAGCCTGGGCGGACGGCCACCCACACCGTAGGCCGGCAAAACACACAGTCTGGGCGACGGCCACCCACACCGTAGGCCGGCAAACACACAGCCTAGGCGACGGCCACCCACACCGACAAACACACAGCCTGGGCGGACGGCCACCCACACCGTAGGCCGGCAAACACACAGTCTGGGCGACGGCCACCCACACCGTAGGCCGCCAAACACACAGCCTGGGCGGACGGCCACCCACACCGTAGGCCGCCAAACACACAGTCTGGGCGGACGGCCACCCACACCGTAGGCCGACAAACACACAGCCTGGGCGGACGGCCACCCACACCGTAGGCTGGCAAACGCACAGCCTGAGCGGACGGTCACCCCCACCATAGGCCGGCAAACACACAGCCTGGGCGGACGGCCACCCACACCGTAGGCCGGTATGGGCCGACTGTGGTCACGAATAGACTCTTAACCGAGACATCACAGCATCGAGCTAGTGCACTGCTAATCAGGTTTCAGAGCATGGATGGGTGGACATGTACTTGCTGGAGTCGCTGCTGGTTGGTTGTTGGTTATTTTCGACACATCGACCGTTGAGTCATGTAGCGTCGCCAATCTCTCACGCCGATCGGTCGCGGGCGAAAAAAGAGACCAAACCCACGACCTTTCGATTGTGACATGCAATGTCCCCCTGGAGTCGCTGTAACGAAGAGTGGACTGTCACATCTGGAGTCCTTATCGCCGATGCGGTCGCTGTATTGAGGACGGTACTGCCACCTGCTGCGCTGTATTGAGGACGGTATTGCCACCTGCTGGAGTCGCTGTATTGAGGAGTGGCCACCTGCTGGAGTCGCTGTATTGAGGAGCGACAGGTGATACTCGCACCGGCTGGACCCGCTATAACCTAGGGTGACGCTGAAGGACTGCCACCTGCTGGAGTCGCTGTATTGAGGCACTGCTAGTCGCTGTATTGAGGACGGTACTGCCACCTGCTGGAGTCTTTTAGTTTTGGTGGTTTTGCTGTCACCCCTGGAGTCGCTGTATTGAGGACGGTACTGTCGTCCCCCCTGGAGTCGCTGTATTGAGGACGGACTGTCACCTAGTCGCTGGACTGTCACCTGCTGGAGTCGCTATGTCGAGGGGTGTACTTGTACCTGCTGGAGTCGCTGTATTGAGGACGGTACTGTCACCTGCTGGAGTCGCTGTATTGAGGACGGGATTGTCACCTGCTGGAGTCGCTGTATCGAGGGTGGACTGTCACCTGGGAGTCGCTGTATCGAGTCGCTATATCGAGGGTGTCTGTACCTCTGGAGTGCGTTATCTTATTGTTATGTGTAGGCCTTGTATTGAGGAACAGACTTCTGCCGGCGTTGTGAATTGTGTGTAGAGATGAGCTCTGTCAGAAAATGTTTTGGGTGTGGATGGGAATGTCCTCGCCATTGTTGTTTTGAGCCTCCTTACCATCCGGGTGAGCGGTGCCTTCTCGGTCGCCCCAGTCCGAATATCCACCGTCAGAGTCGTCCGGGTCCGAGGCGTTAAAGTCCAGCCTGAAACACGGCCAGGCAACGCCGTCTGACACTGCCGGCAGCACCGCTAGTACCAACAGGATTGGAAAAATACACCGTTCTGGATTTTGCTTTCGAGAACACCATCCTCTTATATTTCTCATTTGGAGGCTGAATGGTGTCTATCGATGAACTGGTCTGTGGCAAAGTGCTTAAGATTCACTGGAAAGTACAAACTGCTACATCGACCTCAGCAGGTGACAGTCCACTCCTCAATACAGCGTCCATTCCAGCAGACCAACGAGCCGAACCGGCAGCCTGACGATGGGCCATTGCAGCCTATTCGTCAGCCCCAAGGCAGCACTGATTCGTAAGACGAGACAACCAACCAGTCCAAAGAGACCGGCAAATCTCGGCAGCAGACAGTCCTTCACTACTCAGCGGTGTAAGTGGTGACAGTCCTCCACTGCTGGCCGATGTACGTGGTGACTGTCCTTCACTACTGACCGATGTACGTGGTGACAGTTTTTCACTACTGACCGGTGTACACGGTGACAGTTCTTCACTACCGACCGGTGTACGTGGTGACAGTTCTTCACTACTGACCGGTGTACGTGGTGACAGTTCTTCATTATTGGCCGGTGTACGTGGTGACAGTTCTTCACTACTGACCGGTGTACGTGGTGACAGTCCTTCACAACTCACCGGTGTATGGGTCAGTATTCATTCATTACCCACCGGTGTATGGGTCAGTATTCATTCATTGCCCACCGGTGTATGGGTCAGTATTCATTCATTACCCACCGGTGTATGGGTCAGTATTCATTCATTACCCACCGGTGTATGGGTCAGTATTCATTCATTACCCACCGGTGTATGTGTCAGTAGTCCTGCATTTCCCACCAGTGTATGTGTCGGTAGTCCTTCACTACCCACCGGTGTATGTGTCGGTAGTCCTTCACTACCCACCAGTGTATGTGTCGGTAGTCCTTCACTACCCACCGGTGTATGTGCCGGTAGTCCTTCAGCATGTGCTTCGGTGGCTTAGACCATCGTCCGGTGCGCGTCTTTGTCACCGCGCTCTTTCTGTCGGCCTTGTCCGTCTGTAAAGGCACGATCTTGTCAGCATTCTCCGGAGGAAATGACACAATTTTGTGGACATTGTCAGTTCGCAAGAAGACCATCCTGCTGGTCTTCTCTGTCAACAATATCACAACCATATCCGTTTTGTCTGTTGAGCCCGGCATCATCCAGTCAGTCCTGTCCACCCGCAATAGCTCCGTCATATCAGCCCTGTCCACCTGTAATGGCTCCGTCCTGTCAACCCTGTCCACCTGCAATGGCATCGTCCAGTTAGTTATTTGTGTTTTAGGGCGCATCAACTGCAGTGGTTATACAGCGCCCATAATGGCATCGTCCAGTCAGTCCTGTCCACCTGTAATGGCTCTGTCATATCAGCCCTGTACGCCTGTGATGGCTCCCTCCCGTCAACCCTGCCCACCTGTAATGACTCCGTCCCGTCAGCTCTGTTCACCTGCTATGGTTCCGTTTATTTTGTCTGTTTACTGGGTGTTTCACGGCGCACTTTATGCGCTATCGTGGCTAATGGCGCCGCACACACTGTTTCGGTTTGTTGGTTGGTTGGTTATTGGTATTCAGACACATCGACCGTTGGGTCATGTAGCGTCGCCAATCTCTCACGCCGATTGGCCGCGGGCGAAGAGTAGTAACAGGTGAGACTCTAACCCAGTGTAGGATTTCCATATTTTTTATTGGTAGTAGAGTACAAAATTTTGAGCTGGAGTACAAAAAAAATTGCTATGCACTTGCTCACAATTCACTTGTTTTGGTGGGGCTGAAAACCAATGTTCTTACTCGCTTCTTACCCTGGCAGAGATGGCGGGCACCGCAATGAATCAAAACCTCGTACCCTTGAAAACCACCGAACCAAGGCACAACACCACTTATGCACTTTACATCCAGCACCATACTCTGCACCGGGTTATACAGCCTTGTACCGGGCAAACGCATTGCGATTGCTGGAAAATAGAGCAGGGCCTAATTCCCTTACCCCATCGACAATTACTGTGATTACCAGGCCGGCAAGCAGGAGATGGATCGGAGTAAAATTGGAACAGCTATTACGGATCTTTCACCGACAGTGATGAATGTTAAATGCTGGTATATTTCAAGGCACATGATTTATCTATGCACACATTTCCAAAGAAAAATATTTGACAGTCATTCATAAGTTCACAAATGGCATTGGTTTCTTGGTGTTATTGCCTCTGAGAACTTGCTTGCTCCTGGGCCACATAGGACATGTAAAGTGACTTTCTGCATAAAATGGGCTCATTGTGTCTTTAACAAACAAAAAGTTGTCTCTTTAACTGACCCTAGATTGTGCATTGAAAGCACCTTGATGGTCAAACAAAGCTTTACTTATTTACTCTGGCAATACCAAGTACCCCCAGATTTGCCAACTAGGGATTTCTGGTACTTCTTGGCGAGCACTCCAGCACAAATACCTAATGACAAATATTTAATACATATTGATTAATATAAATATATAATGTATAAGATTAAATATTGATGAATATTGAATCAACAATGAATAAATATTGCATAAATAATACATTAATTATTGACTATATTGACACAAATAGCGTCTTCTCACATGCATCTTCTCTATAGCGTCTCCTCACATGACGTCACACACCGACATTTGTGCGATGCGAAGACGTTTTTAGCACATAAATGGATCTAAAAACCGACAAACAACACTGACACCAGCAGATCCGAATGTCGTCTAGTTCTATTATGGTCACTGAGGGGTCGGCAATTTGGTACTGCTGCAACTGCTATTTGTTTTCAGGTATGGACTTTCGAGTGGTAGCACTTGACCAAACAATGTTGTTCTTCCTTTTCCCTTCTGGAGTACAAAATATTTCATTTAGTCAAGTCACAATCCTGGAGTACAAAATGTATTGGTATGCATGACACCAACAAATGCCAGTTTTTCCAACACTGCTCGAACACACAACCTTTCGTTTGTGAGACGGGGCAACTTACCCCTAGACTACTCATCCCCGCACACTGTTTCGCCGGTTGGCCGCAGGATTGGGGAATGTCCCGAGTGGTGGGAGTGTCGAATACGGGACCATTGCATAATGGCTCCGTCATGTCAGCCCTGTCCACCTGCAATGGCTCCGTCATGTCAGCCATGTCCACCTGCAATGGCTCCGTCATGTCAGCCCTGTCCACCTGCAATGGCTCCGTCATGTCAGCCCTGTCCACCTGCAATGGCTCCGTCATGTCAGCCCTGTCCACCTGCAATGGCTCCGTCATGTCAGCCCTGTCCACCTGCAATGGCTCCGTCATGTCAGCCCTGTCCACCTGCAATGGCTCCGTCATGTCAGCCCTGTCCACCTGCAATGGCTCCGTCATGTCAGCCCTGTCCACCTGCAATGGCTCCGTCATGTCAGCCCTGTCCACCTGCAATGGCTCCGTCATGTCAGCCCTGTCCACCTGCAATGGCTCCGTCATGTCAGCCCTGTCCACCTGCAATGGCTCCGTCATGTCAGCCCTGTCCACCTGCAATGGCTCCGTCATGTCAGCCCTGTCCACCTGCAATGGCTCCGTCATGTCAGCCCTGTCCACCTGCAATGGCTCCGTCATGTCAGCCCTGTCCACCTGCAATGGCTCCGTCATGTCAGCCCTGACCACCTGTAATGGCTCCGTCATGTCAGCCCTGTCCACCTGAAATGGCTCCGTCATGTCAGCCATGTCCACCTGAAATGGCTCCGTCATGTCAGCCCTGTCCACCTGAAATGGCTCCGTCATGTCAGCCATGTCCACCTGAAATGGCTCCGTCATGTCAGCCCTGTCCACCTGAAATGGCTCCGTCATGTCAGCCCTGTCCACCTGCAATGGCTCCGTCATGTCAGCCCTGTCCACCTGAAATGGCTTCGTCATGTCAGCCCTGACCACCTGCAATGGCTCCGTCACGCCAACCCAGTCCGCGGATTGATTCGATTTGACACAAGTCAACTCAATACTGCTGTAATTTATATCAGTCACGAGTAGTTCAACTCACTGGAAAATTATGACAAACAGGAGTTATAATGGCAAACTGGGCGGGTCGATATTGGAGACCGCTCACATGAAGACAGTCAAACTTTGAGCAAAAGGACACCAAAACAAAGTTAGGCCTGTCTGGGCCGGAACTAATCAGATTCGGAACGATATATCAGCACGTGCTTGTACGTGGACGAGTGGTCGGACCTGGGGCGATGTTAGAGTCGCGAGTTTAGTAGTGGTGGTGTTGGTTATTGGTTTCACGACATCTCGACCGTTGAGACATATGGCGTCAATCTCTCACGCCGATTGGTTGCGGGCGAAGAGTAGCGACAGGTGAGGCTCGAAACCACGATCTTTCGATTGTGAGACGGGCAGCTTACCCCTAGACTACTCGTCCCCAGACGCGAGTTTGGATCCACCAGCTTCAGGTACTACTCTAAGTGGACACGCAAACACAAATCGCCAGGACACCGACAAACATGCCATGAATTAGGATCGAATTCTGTTTAAATCCTTCTGATAAGAAATTATAGATTCACAAATCGTGAGTCAAGCACAGGCCTGTCACATACAACTGGGTCAGACCACACGCGCGCGCGCGCCACAGGCACAGGCACAGGCACACACGCACACGCGCACACGCACACGCGCACACGCACGCACACACGCGCACGCGCACACGCGCACACGCGCACGCGGACACGCGCACGCGCGCACGCGCGCACGCGCACGCGCACGCGCCGCGCGCACGCGCACCGCGCACACGCGCGCACGCGCGCACACGCACACGCACACGCACACGCACACCCACACGCACACGCACACGCACACGCACACGCACACACACACACACACACACACACACACACACACACACACACACACATCAGTGTCAAGTCATCTGGGTCAGACCACACACACATAAGTGTCAGGTCATCTGGGTCAGAACAAACACAGCAGTGACAGGTCACCTGTGTCACTCCATAGACCCACCGGTGTCAGCTCATCTGCCACTTCATAGACCCAGCGGTGTCGGCTCATGTCACTCCATAGACCCACCGGTGTCAGCTCATCTGTCACTCCACAGACCCACCGGTGTAAGCTTATGTCACTCCACAGACCCACCGGTGTCAGTTCATCTATCATCCCACAGACCCACCGGTGTCAGCTCATCTGTCACTCCATAGACCCACCGGTGTCAGCTCATCTGTCACTCCATAGACCCAGCGGTGTCAGCTCATCTGTCACTCCACAGACCCACCGGTGTCAGCTCATGTCACTCCACAGACCCACCGGTGTCAGCTCATGTCACTCCATAGACCCAGTGGTGTCAGCTTGTCACTCCACAGACCCACCGGTGTCAGCTTATGTCACTCCACAGACCCACTGGTGTCAGCTCATCTATCACCCCACAGACTCACCGGTGTCAGCTCATCTGCCACTCCATAGACCCACCAGTGTCAGCTCATCTGTCACTCCACAGACCCAGCGGTGTCAGCTCATGTCACTCCATAGACCCAGCGGTGTCAGCTCATGTCACTCCACAGACCCACCGGTGTCAGCTCATGTCACTCCACAGACCCATCGGTGTCAGATTATGTCACTCCATATACCCAGCGGTGTCAGCTCATCTGCCACTCCATAGACCCACCAGTGTCAGCTCATGTCACTCCACAGACCCACCGGTGTCAGCTCATGTCACTCCATATACCCAGCGGTGTCAGCTCATCTGCCACTCCACAAACCCAGCGGTGTCAGCTCATGTCACTCCATAGACCCACCGGTGTCAGCTCATGTCACTCCATATACCCACCGGTGTCAGCTCATGTCACTCCACAGACCCACCGGTGTCAGCTCATGTCACTCCATATACCCAGCGGTGTCAGCTCATCTGCCACTCCACAAACCCAGCGGTGTCAGCTCATGTCACTCCATAGACCCACCGGTGTCGGGTCCGGGGACCAATCCCGGTCTATATCCTCTTGGAGTCGAGTTTTTCTCGGTCGGCCCAGACGACGACCTCGGCCTCTACCTCTACCTCTGCCCCTGCCTCTGGTGCGGGCGTCACGGCCCAGACTGCCAATGTCCTCGGGACGCACCACCCTGCGGCAACAGAGGTGCAGGGTCAGCGGTACCAACACAGACCCTGCGGGAGCGTTGGAAGCGTCGAAATCGTACCCCATGCCCGGGAACTTGTGGATATGTTTGTTGACAAGTCAGGTTAGGGTAGCAGCTGTTGGCAAGTTTATGTCACTGCGCGGCTGTTGGCGGCGAAGACCGCTTCCAGCTTCCATGTTTGTTTTCTGTCCGGTCATAGCCAACTGCAGGCAAGTTGTTAGGAGGGACGGAGGGTATGTCCATCGTGTGTTAGCCGATTTATCACGCGCTTTTCACCAACTACATATACAATAATAAGTGCAAGACATGTATGTGAGCTCTTGCTTGTTTCAAACAAACACGCTCATCAGTGATAGCTCTAGAGATGGCCAAAACGAGTGAGTAATGTGCTCCGACTGCATATTCACGCACAAAATTGAGGAATACAACTGCTACTTGAACGCATGTTTTAACACTCTTGAGTAGTTTTAGGGTATACTGATATCCAGGGTATACCTTAAAAACTGGAAGTGGTTGGAAAGAACGTTTTACTTGAGTTTTCACTCTTAAGAACTCGCTCATTTGGTCTATGTGTACATCAGATTTGGTGGAGATCCAACCCTCACTCCCATTCTGATGTTTCTCACTCTGCCTCAGAATACAATATTCATGAAGAAGTGTTCTGCAAAGGATCCTATTCACGTATGGACTCGAGATGTTGATGTGATGATGATGCTTGATCAACGCTGTTTCCAACAGAGTTTCCCCTTTCAAACTTGCTGATTTCGCCATTGTCATGGCAAAATCACTCTCTGTGAAGCCTGGATCACCTTTTCTGATTGCACATAACTGCCTATTGAAATTGAAGTCATGCTAGGGAAAGAAATCGTCCCACAATCATTTCTTCGGTTTTAAATACCATCGATTCATCTGCCTATAAAAACAGATGTGTTCTTACCTGACCTGAAAGATGCTTTCATTGACGGTATAAAGGCAGACGGCATGATAAAACTGTCTAAGAAAGGCACGAACGCTCAGGTTGGGAAAAAATTATCTTTCCCAGTATTTTTGGGGAGGGGAGCCCTGCACTACACCGGACAAAAACTTACAAATTATATTTAATAGAAACGTAGGTCATGTCACAAGGAAGCGATTTCTGTTCTCCGAAACAAAATATGCCGGTTAGTTTGCGATAATTTGCGAGTCGGCTCCATAGAGTGATGAGTAGACTGGGTATGGTAGCTCGCCAGAGTGGACTGGGTAGGGCTCGCGAGAGTGGACCGGGCCTAAAGGGCGCATCGACTGCAATGGTTATATAGCAGAGTGGACTGGGTATGGCTCATCAAGGTGGACTGGATATGGCTCTCCACGGCGGACTTGGTAGGGCTCGCCGGAATGAACTGGGTATAGTTCACCAGAGTGGACTGGGTATGGCTTGCCGGAGTGGTTGATTGGTTGGTTATTGGCTCTACGACACATCGACAGTTCAGCCATGTAGTGTCGCCAATCTCTCACGCTGATTGGTCGCGGGCGAAGAGAGCGACAGGTAAGACTCGAACCCACAATCTTTCGATTGCGAAACAAGCAATTTACCCCTAGACCACTCGTCCCCTTGTCGGAGCAGACTGAGTATGGCTCGCCAGAGTGGATTGGGTATGGCTTGCCAGAGTGGACTGGGTATGGCTCGCCGGAGTGGACTGGGTATGGCTCGCCAGAGTGGACTGGGTTACGGCTCTCCAGGGTGGACTGGGTATAGCTCGTCAGAATGGCCTGGCTATGAGGCCGTGTTGCACTGCGCCGGTGCCATCGCCATTTGGAGGAGCACAGCATATCAGCCCTGGGCCAACACAACTTGGCTGGATTACGTTTACGTCACAAGTTGAAGAAATGGCAGGCTGCAGAAGAATGAGCCCAGCAGATGTAGTGATGCCGGGGAATATTATCATAAATGTCATCAAGGTATCTTAGAAGCGTATGGGTGAAATCACCTCGGAGTCACGTGCCGTCTTGACTTGATCACGGCTGGCAAAACTCCAGATACAAAGGTGTCAGTCGAGCCGTTGGCGGCCCAGTGGTCGCGACACACCGCACGTCTGTATATGACACAGACGGTGCCACACAGGTGTGGCATCACTCACCTGTAGACAAGTCTGGGTCCGGTGTCACCCGCGTATGGGCTGCTGTCCGGCCGCCGGGCACCGCCAGCCGGCCAGGTGCGGCATCACTCACCTGTAGACAAGTCTGGGGCTGGCGTCGGCCGGCCAGGGGCTGCTGTCTGGCCGCCGGGCACCGCCAGCCGGCCAGAGGCTGTTATTCAGTCGACCGGGCACCGCCAGCCGGCTGCGCTGCAGCACGGCCGCCAGCTGACGCAGCTGCTCCACACTCAGCGGGTGGAGAGATTTGAAGGTGTTGGCGTGCCGCACCAGGCGGATGGGAGCGGCGCCGATGGGCAGTCCAGAGAGCAGTCCGGTGGGCGGTCCGGTGGCACCGGACATCCCGGCGAGGTCGGCACCGGACGTGTCAGCGTGGTCGGCTCCTTCCAGCGAACAGACGAGCATGCGCCGGCCGACGCCCGGCTGGGGGCCGCACATCGGCGCCACCACCACCGGCACGTCATCGTCATCGTCGTCGTCGTCGTCGTCGTCGTCGCTGGCGGATGGTGCCGGCGTCGGCGAGGCGGTGGATGACTCAGTCCGGGCGGCTGTGGTGCGGGACGCACGCGCGCCCACCCCACCGGTCACCTTCTGTGGGCGGAGCAAACAGACCGGGATACACAAACACTGTCATTGCAAGCTAATGCAAGTAATGCTAATGATTATCTCATATTTATATACGCCGCATTTCAATAACCACTCCCATATAATATAATCCAATATAACCGCGACCCTCTCCCGCTGCTGCGTCCCGGGCGTCGGTTGAGTGCCGCCAGATGAGACCTGGGCCACGGCCGCAGGCCTCCGGCAGACGGTACTCGCTCCCCGAGCGTCGACATCTGATCCTCTCGTTGCTGCGCAGATTCCAGTTGTTGCGCCAACATGCGCGTGAGCAGCCCCACTTCTGACGGTCTCTGCTCCCCGTCTGCCGTGCCTGGTGACACCTCTGCTCTGCCGCTCGCAGCCATGCCGGGCCGCGGGCGATTGGCAGGGACCGATGTTGTACTGTAATGTCGCACCTATGGAGAACTCAGTGGAGCACTTATCACTTCCTGAGTACCGTCTAGGCTGAGCCGTGACCGACCGAGCCATGTGGTGTTCTGTAGGCTGCGCTCAGACCCGTGTTTGAAGCCAGCGGCCGTACACGCGAGGGTCGTGAGTCGGACTGACTGTTTATCAGGTTCGCTGGCACTTGGCTGCAGCTGTGGGCTGCCATCTCCGAGGGAAATACCCAACACGGCTCACACGATCAGCTCACATCGCATGTGTCACAACACCACAAGCCACGCAATAACGTGACCTGCCGTGCCTCAACCGCCCACGCGTCACTTTTCCCCGAAGAGGTTACAGCACGTTCACACATTGCGGGCAGTTATTGACAAATTAGTGAATCAAACACACTATCTATTTACATTATCAGATGAGGTGATGGGTTGGGGTTAAGTCTATAAGTTGATAAGTTGAGAGTATAACTAAGTTGATAATAAGAAGCATAAACACCATAAATCCAACAATGCTCAAACGGATTGAAAGTGTTCCAAACATATTTCAAGTTGAGATTGTTGCAATGCTTGTGGGACAAAGAAGTTAGATAAATACATGGGGAAAGGATAAAGAGGTAAAATTATGGGGAATGCTCGTCTCCAAAGTCGTCATCAGGAACAAAAACAATGGAAAACAAGTGACGCATACATTGTTCATCCTACATCATCGCCAACAGGTAAATGTGATCAATAACAGATGAAGCCGCGTAAACCGCGTGTAACAGGTGGAAATACCACAAATTGTGTGAAATCTTGTCGGAGTGGCAGGCCTACCATGTGAGGAACCTTTGCTGAATGATTTAAACTGCTGGTGATGGGACACTGTCGCTCCTGACCAGAAAACGCTGCCATATCCGACAACGGAGTGAACATGCACATTTGTTGCATGCACGATAACGGATTGAACACGTGCAAACGAATCAAGAAACCGTCCACAGCCACGGTACGATAGCAGCCGGCATCATTGGGGACCGGGGATGATGGACGGGGAGGAAGGGGAGTATGCCCGACACTATTTAAGAGAGGGGATGATGGACGGGGAGGAAGGGGAGTATGCCCGACACTATTTAAGAGAGGGGATGATGGACGGGGAGGAAGGGGAGTATGCCCGGCACTATTTAAGAGTGGGGTTGATGGACGGCGAGGGAGTGGAGTGTGCGACAGTATGTCCGACATAATTCGAGAGTGGAGATGATAGGGGTGGGAGGCGAGAGGGTGCGGCAGTATGCCCAACATCATTGGAGGGCAGGTATGTTAGAATGGGAGGGAGGGGAGAGTGCGGCAGGGTGCCCGTCAGCTCACATTACCGGAGAGTGGGGATGATGGAAGTGGAGGGAGGGGAGTGTGTAGCACAGGGTTAAAACGCTATTTTTCCTTAGGTGTGAGATGTCAAAACGAGCACAGCAGGATGTCAAAATTCGCCATGGAATTAATGTTATTTAAAATGCTTTTGATTTCTTTCAGACTCAAGTTTTAGCTAATGGTGTAGGTACTTAGAACTATTATAACTTGTTTTAAGATTCGTAACTTAGGAAGAGCTAATTTGGAGTAGGGATAAAATAATTGCTATAAACTGATACTGTATGGGGCAGCCAGCTGCACGTACCATGCTGACGGCGCCGCTGCTGCTGCCGACGGCGTTCGGTCCAGTGTTATAGACGGGACCCCTCTTGAACTTGGCGGCCGACAGGAAGCCGCCCGTGACGGGGTCCCTGGGCACTGGAGCCGACTGGGTGGCGGCGCACAGCTCCTGACCATCACACGTGATCCAGTCATAGTCAGCGACTGGGTGGTGGCACACAGCACCTGACCGTCACACGTGACCCAGTCGTGGTCAGCGACTAGGTGGCGGCGCACAGCACCTGACCGTCACACGTGACCCAGTCATGGGCGGCGACTGGGTGGTGGCACAGCACCTGACCACCTCACACGTGACCCAGTCATGGGCGGCGACTGAGGTGGCAGCGCACAGCACCTGACCGTCACACGTGACCCAGTCGTGGTCAGCGACTGGGTGATGGCACACAGCACCTGACCGTCACACGTGATCCAGTCGTGGTCAGCGACTGGGTGGCGGCGCGCAGCACCTGACCATCACACGTGACCCAGTCGTGGTCAGCGACTGGGTGGCGGCACACAGCACCTGACCGTCACACGTGACCCAGTCGTGGGCAGCGACTGGGTGGCGGCGCACAGCTCCTGACCATCACACGTGATCCAGTCATAGTCAGCGACTGGGTGGTGGCACACAGCACCTGACCGTCACACGTGACCCAGTCATGGGCGGTGGTAGCACACAGCACGTGGCACACAGCACCTGACCACCGCACGTGATTCATAGGCAGCCAATGAGTGGTCATACACATCACCTGACCGCCGCATCCGACCCATCACGCAACAGACATAGGCAGCGATGGACAAACAAGGCTGGTATGAGCTTTTCAGCACAAGCCTGTGTCACATGTGTAGTGGATGTACGCTTGTGTGTCACCTGTGCGGTTCATGTAATCTGTTCCCTCACCTATGTGGTAGATGTACTCGGTGTGTCATATGTGCGGCTCATGCACCCTTTGCTGTCATCTGCGCGGTTGATCTATCCTGGTGTCACCGTGCAGTGGATGCACTCCAGCATGTCACCTGTGTCGTAAGTGTACTCTGGTGTGTCATCTGTGCAGTCCACGTAATCTGTTGTCACGTTTGCAGTGGGTGTACATTGCTATGTCACCTGTGTGGTGGATGTATTCGCGTGTCACATATGCAGTGGATGTACTATGGCGTGTCACCTGTGCAATGGATGTGCTCTGACGTGACACTTATGCGGAGGATCTAGTCTGGCGGGACAATTGTGTGGTAGATCTAGTCTGGCGTTTCACCTGTGCGATGGACCTAGTCTGTCGTTTTACCTGTGCGATGGACCTAGTCTGTCGTTTTACCTGTGCGGTGGACCTTGTCTGTCGTTTCACATGTGCGGTGGACCTAGTCTGTCGTTTCACCTGTGCAGCGGACCTAGTCTGGCGTTTCACCTGTGCAGCGGTGGGTTTAGTCTGGCGTTTCACCTGTGCGGATGCGCGGTTCATTTGTCGCCGGCGCCGGTGCGGCTTCCCGTCAGACACTCGTGCAGTCGGCCGCCGCTGACCTCGGGCCGGTAGGCCAGGAGTGTCGAAGGTGACAGGGCCATGACTGCCGTCGCTCACCTTCATGGCGCAGGTCACCTGAGATGTGAACAGTGTTACTGGCCTGACCAGTCCCACGGCCACCGTGCAGCCGCTACCCGACCACTCACAGCAGCTGAGCGTATATCAACCATAGCACATAGCACAACCATAGCGTATGCCAAACATACCACATAGCATAGCTGACGTGAAGCACTCGAGAAAGACCGTCCTGTAAGTGCTGGATACTAATCAGTAGTCTGCGATATGCTGCAAGTCATCTACGTCAAACACGGTGACGAGTATAGATGCTTACGTAACCTGAAAAGCCGCCTTTGCACAGCGCTGGGAATACCGGGTCGTGCCTGCTTTTAGCTCCCCAGGGGGCAGTTGGACACATGAGCCATTCTTGTGCCTTGTGGTCCGGTCGACAGAGTGACCAAGACCGGTCGTGAAACGGCGCCTGGTCGCATGGATCAGTAGGCCGATAGGGCGGTAGCATGCAAGAAGGAATCATCAGGCAGTTTTCGTTCCTCGGAGAGCAAATCCAATAATGTCCGGGATTCCCGACCATGTCTTTGCATATGGTTAATCATGCACAAGATGAGTATTGGTGGCAAGAACAGGCATTTATTTATGGTCATTGCATGTTTATTTGCTTATCATACAGTCCACATTTTCACCATCAACCAACTGGTCGACTCAGCTAAGCTTTCCACCGGCCCACCTTCTCACCCCAACCATCTGGTCCACTTAACTGAGCCCACAATCTCGCTCAGCTCCTCACCCCAGGCACCCTGTCAATTTAACTGAGCTTACTGCCAGCTTACCTTCACACCCAATCCACCCAGTTCACGTCACCATAGCTACCTGATCCACTCAACTGGGCTACCGTCAGGTCTCCTTATCCGACACGCCAGGTCGACTGAGCCTGCTGCCAGCTCACCTCACCGCCCGCTGGCAGGCCTGCACGGTCTGGCCTCGTGCTGAGGTCGAGCTGGGCGGCCGGGCACTTGGGCGGGTCGGCGTGCTGCGCTGTCTTGTTCTGGCCCACTGTCGGCCCGCCATCTGAAGGACCGGCCGACGGTACGGACTCTGGCTCCTCCTGGCGGCGTCACGACGTCAGACAGAATCATCTCGCGTCGGCAACATGGCGAGCTCCCGGTAGTGGGACAACGTCAGGCAGCCCACTCTCGCGTCAGCATTATGGCGAGCTGCCGGTGGTGGGACAACGTCCGGCAGCCCACTCTCGCGTCAGCATTATGGCGAGCTGCCGGTGGTGGGACGGTGGCGGGACAACGTCCGGCAGCCCACTCTCGCGTCAGCATTATGGCGAGCTGCCGGTGGTGGGACAACGTCCGGCAGCCCACTCTCGCGTCAGCATTATGGCGAGCTGCCGGTGGTGGGACGGTGGTGGGACAACGTCAGGCAGCCCACTCTCGCGTCAGCATTATGGCGAGCTGCCGGTGGTGGGACGGTGGCACAACGTCCGGCAGCCCACTCGCGTCAGCATTATGGCGAGCTGCCGGTGGTGGGACAACGTCCGGCAGCCCACTCTCGCGTCAGCATTATGGCGAGCTGCCGGTGGTGGGACAACGTCCGGCAGCCCACTCTCGCGTCAGCATTATGGCGAGCTGCCGGTGGTGGGACGGTGGCGGGACAACGTCCGGCAGCCCACTCTCGCGTCAGCATTATGGCGAGCTGCCGGTGGTGGGACAACGTCCGGCAGCCCACTCTCTGGTGGGACGTCAGTCAGCCCACTCTCGCGTCGGCAATATGGCGAGCTCCAGGTGGTGGGACAACGTTAGTTTAGTTATTTGGGCTTAGGGGCTCTTCGACTGCTTCGGTCATACAGCACCCAGGTGGAACAACGTCAGACAGCCCACTCTCGCGTCGGCAATATGGCGAGCTTCACGTGGTGGGACGTCCGGCAGCCCACTCTCGCGTCAGCATTATGGCGAGCTCCCGGTGGTGGGACAACGTCAGACAGCCCACTCTCGCGTCGGCAATATGGCGAGCTTCACGTGGTGGGACGTCAGGCAGCCCACTCTCGCGTCGCCAACATAGTGAATGTGTTGACCCAAACGTAGGAATTTCCGTGGCACGCTGTGAGATTACTACAACTCATGGATGTCGAGAGGATTGAAACCTTACGGACGGTGAATGGACGAAATTCAAGTACGACCTGAAGCCCAGCCGCCCCAGCCAGGACGCAGCGAACATGTAAACTGACCAATGTGATGCAAACCATTGCTAATATTTGTGTGCCCTCATATACGTGCATATATACATAACATGGGTTCGTTTTCCCCAGACACCAGCTGAACATGACAATTATCGTTAACTAACAACAAATCATACTTGACAAGAAAAATATATCTCCACTTGCAATCCGGGCAGAATGAGCTAGTTATCGCATAAACGAAAGCAATCATTCCCATATTTGCCGAACAGCAGGTGAACCTGGAACACATATTTCTGTATTTAATTCAACCGTTTGGGGTTGAAAATGCCAGACCTTGACAACAGATAGAGATACAAGACTACTCCTTAATATGACATCACCAATACATGATTACTTTGTTCTTTTCACTCTCATAGTGGAATATCATCTGAACCGAGCTCATTCATCCAGTACCTTTACTATACAATCTCTAGTGTTCACATCGCCAAAATTTGAAGTCTAAATTATTGCATGAACCATTGGTTTCACATAATCATGTGCACTGTGAAACTTCAGGTCGTAAGAAAATGTCTGCGACCTAATTGACCTAATTGGAATTGCATGCCTGGGTAGAATAAAAAAGCGTTTGAAACCCAGGTCTACATCACATTCACCCAATTAACATTGAACTCCGGGTTTGAAATCCCATGTTGGGTGGTATGTGTTGGATGACAGTATATTTTTGTAGACCATGTTGGCAAAGAGTGGAGCATCTGAGCAATTTGATACATAAGACAAATGCGTAAAATAACCTTATGCTCATATCACAGCAAAGAAATAGACCCAAATTCGCGCTGTATTCTGTATATTTCGGCTACAAGTATTCCTCATTGAGTCATTCCTTGTTGAGGAAGGCCCATGGTCGAAATATGTACAGTGTGCATTTGGATCTATTTCTTTATTGTAGTATGAGCATAAGGATATTTTATGCATTTTGCTTAGTGATAAGCATTACTCATAAGCTCAGCACAGCACTGCACCTAATCAAGCAATTCGATTGATTTAAAAATGATATGCAGTAGAAATGGTGTAGCAAAACAATGACACCAGTGCTACCTATGTGTTATCAAGCAGTGACACCAGTGCTACCTGTGTGTTATCAAGCAGTGACATATGTGTTGCCGATCTGTAGCATGCACAATTTGGCAAGCATTGTATCAAGCATTATGTCCTGTATCAAGGAGTGACGCCAGTGTTAGGTACATGTCAATCATCAATCGTCGACCGATGGTTCAGAGCTACCCAGTCAACAGCCCATCTCTTGAGGGGCGACCCAGTCCAGGGCGGGCACGTACGCTGGCTATGTTGGTCGCCACTGCCAGCAGTTGTTGATAGTCGATGCCGAGGGCAGCCGCCTGGTCTGGTGTGAGTCGCACTGTTTGCTGCTCACCCGTATCGTTTTGCAGTACGACCAGCACACCCTCCTGCATATCTGAAGCAGCCGTATAACATACACGCTCAGATGGCTTTAGCGTGCATCGATTGCATTGGTCATGTGGCACGTACATGATCAGGACAACACTCGACACTTTCACCCACCCTCCCAACTACCACTCACCAACCACAATGGTTCGAACACCACGAACATCAAGTGGGCCGCCATCAATGCTGTCAGACGCAGCCCAGAACAGGCCTCTCACCCAGTGGGCTGGTCAGCGGCACCGCGCCCATCGTCTCCTGTGCTGTCTGACTGATGTCCTGCTGCTTGGTCTGGCCACGTCCGGCCAGCTGAACAAGCGCCTGTTCCAGCACGTCCCCGGCCATGTCGTCGTCTCCATCCAGGTACACTGGTTGGCCATCCACCACCAGCACATGTTGGCTGTCACTCATCCCAGACACACTGGAATGGTAGGGCTGCAATAGGTGATGGAGAAGCAGCATTTTTTTCAATACTCACACACCACAGCTACTATTTACACTAATAATTATGTTCCCATGTCTTTTCTTTAATATGCATTTATTAAAAACTATGTATGTCCACTTTGTTCTTCCTTTTAGACATGACAACAGTCCGGTATAAAAAAGACATGTTGGTACATGTTCATTAATTGTATTCATGACTGGCGAGTATATTTAATCACCCAGTTCTTTATGTTACAACCAACTTACCCCACATCAGTCCCATACTCCAGTTTCTGCGACCACATTTCTGCCCATTATTATGAGTGAGGACAAAGCCAGAGCAAGTTTATTCCACTGCTCATGGCAGAAAAGGTAATAATAAAAACTTGACCAGTCAGTTGACTTGGTGGGTTGTGTACAACATGACCTACATGTTCCAAAGTCTAGCAGTCTCAGATGAGGACCATCCTCACATGCCGAAAAGTTGTGTTCAGCATATGCTGGGTGGGATGGCTGAGATACTAAGAACTGTGACAGAGAGTGGCATCTATTCAAAACCAACCAGATGGCATAGTGCATTAAGTTTGAGGTATGAGTATGATGTATGCTTTCAAGGGAGTGCAGTTGCAGTGGGCTCACCAATTCCCTTTGGCAATTTCTTGCTCACCACTGATCTTGAAGCAGGGGACTCAAACAGACTGCCACCTTCTTGACTCCCTCATGAAATGCCCTCATGGCACCTTATACTGGTTTTGAAAGCCAAGATGGTACCTTGCAGTTTACCAGGGATGGTGGAAGAATTTTTACACATCAGCATAGGAACAACAACTTCCAATGTTTGTGATGTGGTGGAAATTCTGGTGCATTGGTTGATTGACCTGAGAGACTTTCTGGTCCAAACAGGTCCTCCATGACCAACACCAGGTGCTTCAGTAGCAGCACCATGAAGAATGTTAGTTGTCATCACTAGGTGTGTTTTGTTCTTTTGCTTATCCTGGATTGCTGTGTTATGTTGGACAGGGATCTTTATGAACTCACAACTGCCCTGTTCAGCTGTTGAAGGTGTGGAAGATTGTGAAGTCTGTAAATTTGGAGCTCAAGGCAAAATTTGATTCTTTGGAATTATTTTTATAAGATCTTTTTTGACATGGTTAACACATGCCCTGGAGGGGAGGGCGAAATCCGCCCACCCCTCCGGTTTTTCGTAGATGACTCCAAATTTTACCAGCCAATAAATATCGGCGCTGATGCGCTTCCATATATTAGCAAAAAAAGAAGTGTTCTTGGCAAAACTGGCGACTTGTTTGATGTACATTGTCATGCTACATTGTTTCAAAGTCATGTCAAGTCACCGAGGTCAAGTCAGGTCAAGTTCATGACAGGTTAACACACGCCCTGCAGGGGGGATGGCGAAACCAGCCAACCCCTCCGATGTTTTGTACATAACTCCATATTGTACCGGCCGATATACACCATGTTTTGCATACCTGCTTAGAAATGACCAGCACATTGTTTAAAGCAAGAAAAATGAAAATCGGCCGAAAAGTTTTCAAGCTAAAGGCCGTTAAATTAAAAACAATTCGCAGCACCAGATCACAAAAATCGGCGATGATGCGCTTCCTGTATATTGGCAAAACGGAAGTGTTCTTGACAACACTAGCAGTTTGTTTGACGCATATTGTTATACTATATAACTTAAAAGTCATGTCAGGTCGCTGAGGTCAAGTCAGGTGAAGTTCATGACAGGCTAATGGAACCAAACTTGGTCAACTGGAATGTTGCCATAAATGCAATGGACTGTCATGTGATTGATGTCACTGCATGTTACTCCCAACATATCCAGAAATCTACTGCTTGTCATTGTGTGTCTAAGCGTTTCCATACTCTATTCATGCATTGCACTCCTTTCTTTGTGAGGGTGATTGTGCTGAGCCGTCCAATGGGGCATCAGGTGGGCAGTATGGTTCCGGTAACTGGAACAGGTAATGACCTGATAAAGTGCTCCTATACAGGTGACCTGAAGTCAAATGGCTGATGTGACATCTGTATTGCATCATTAGTAATGTCCAAAACATCATTAATGCCAATTTTGGAGCATTTAAACATAATCACAGTGATCCATAACAATGATAAGCCAAGCCACACAAAACCAGAAAATTTTGCTATTTTGACCTCATTTGACCTTGAAGATATTGACTTAAGGTCATGGACTATGCACACAATAGAGTTCACTATCGTGCCCATCCACCCTGCGAATTTTGTTGCTCTAGCCTTCATAGGAGCTGAGATTTTATGGGGCAGAATCCATCCCCCTCTAGTGAGTTATTTTCAGAGGCCCTCTAGGGCATGCGTAAAAACTATGCAACCAATACCATTCTCTGAAAATTAGTATTTATGTCAGAGGTAGTTGATACAATTGATGACATCACAGGCTGTGGAGGAAATGTGCTAAGATATTAACTGTAATTTATGAGTTAATGCTGCAGACATTTATATTCCCTAATGGGATCATCTGGTTTGTGGCACATCTGTTTGTATCTTGACTGTGTCAGGCTGACCAGAATTACATTCAGATTGCAGCTCATAAAGCTTTGATATTTTGAGGAGGAACTTATGAATTTCATTGCTGTGGAATTCCTTAAAAAGCAAATACTGGCAGACCTTAGAACAATTTGAGAAAATAACCTCACTGGGAACATCATGTTGTGTGAAAATTATAAACTTGCATGATTGTTCTCAAAAGAAAGCTGAATAATTGTGATATATTGGAACACACCTTGTACACAGTGAAACTAAACTTATACTGTTATGTGACATATCTTGCACATGGCTGCATCTGGATTGCCTACTGACATTTGCAGTGTTTTGCTTATAGCAGTGTTCTGCTTATGATCAATTGTTCAAACATTACATATAGATGGATAAATAATTGGCAAAACATAACATAATGTAACCTAAACTAAGATAATATACCTAGCATAATATATAATATTTATCACAGCATGATATAACCTAACCTAACCTAACCAGAAAGCCAGAATCATTGCAAGCAAACTTTTTGGCTGTGACAAAATCTAGGCAACATTGTTAGCATTGTTGTTAACTTTAACAGCACCACAATGAACTTTTGCCCTTGATCAAAGTTTACAGACACATCTGGCTGTAAATATTCCTTCACAGGTATAAATATCAATGAAGTATATATTATATAGTATAAAGTATGTAATAAAGTATAAAGTAAATAAAACTGAATAAAGTGCATGTAATGCTTAATTCCTTCTTTATCACATCTGCAATGCACCACATACAGATAATTATAAGAGATGGGCTATATTTGCAGTGAAGATCAAGATAGTTTATTTTTTTGCCAAGTGAAAAGCAATAATTTGCAGAGAAAATGAGTGGTTGCATTATCTTTTTCATGTTCAAATACATTGTATCTAAAAATACAAATACTCAAGTTTTACCTTCATCTCCAATAATACCAGTGATGCCCTAGCAGTTTATTTCATCGCATCATATATACTATATATGCATATAAATCCATATATATATATATATATATGTATGTATGTATATGCATGTACATGCTGGTAAAGCATGACATGTACATACAAAGTATATATATACATATATATTTATATATATGTATATATACATTCAATATATTACATATATTTATATACATATATATATATATATATATATATATATATATATATATATATATATATATATATATATATATGTATTATAAAGAATTCAAGTGCATGATTGCATGTTTCAAGTTTTTTTATAAAGTTTTTAAATTTTGCAGTTATATCATCCTGAAGAAGGCATGTGGCTGAAATGTTGATGATGTGATTTGTGGTGAAAATATAGTTTCTCTCAAAGTGCCACTTATTGTATATACATTTATACAGTGTACAATTATTCACCATGTGGCCTGGAAATTCACATTTAATGGAGTTGTGCTATTTCATCCTTGTCTTAGGTTTTTACCATTTTGCCACATGACGTATGGGCAGTCATCATGCATACGACTGCTAAATAATGTAAAGTGCATGTGACTGAAGTGAAAGGCATTCCGTTTTTTAATCCTTAAGTGGCAATCCTTTATTTTCTTCCAATCTTTCACTATTCCCAAGCAACTTCGTCCTTCATCCACACAGTTAATGGTGAAGCAATTTTAGGACACTGCATTTATATATATATATATATATACTATATATATATATATATATATATATATATATATATATATATATATATATATATATATATATATATATATATATATATATATATATATATATATATATATATATACTTATATATATATATATACTTGATAAAAAACTTGAAACATGCAATCATGCACTTGAATTCTTTATAATACATATGTATATATATATATATATATAAAATATATGTAATATATTGAATGTATATATATATATATATATACCTATATGTATGCACACCTATATACCTAGGTAGGTAGGTACCTACCTACCTACATAGGTAGTCACTGCGCTTCCATTAAAGTTGTTAGCTCCCCTGGTGGGAATCAAGGTTGAATAGATATGTACCATCCTATGTAGATAGGTACTCCATTATTTCCCTAGGAACTAGCGATATTCCTGAATTTCGTGAGGTTAAACAGCACTCGCATGCACCAAAAATACGTTCCTAACCGTGCTTACTATACGTACACTCAGGCAAGTATAACTAACTTGCGTATTTGCCACACTTCGTTCGATTTTGTAGTTTACGGTTCTTCAAGATTCGGTTGGGAAAAGAGGCCCACATCAGCTGATTGCGGTTGTAGGCAATTCTCCAATCGTGAAAAACCTTTGACTTAACATGGGGTAGAAATCATAAGTTTAAAGAGGGCCTGGTATACGAATACTAACGGTAAGATTAAACCTATTTCTGTCGATACCGGTTCCAAATTGATTGGTCCATTTATTAAGCATTTATTCACAATTTTAGTTGCTGCATTTCTTTCTTCAGAAGCGTTTAAAACTCACTACATCAAAAATAGCGACTATAAAAATCATCACTAGGGATCATAAATGACGTTTCTCCTAAGAGTGTGCGTGAGCTCCTATGAGCTGTGCTCAATATAGTGCACTAGAAGGGCTTCAGCACATTTAGTGACTTAGGAGGGCCAAGAGCGCGATATCCTGGACCAGAGATTCGTCGAAGTATGTTTATGAGTGGAGCTAAAACTGCTAAATGCCCTTTTGTGTGTGTTGGAAAGGTAAGATAACGATCCAGTTATTCCTAGATATTTAAAATATGGTACAATGGGGATGTTGTCAGTGTAATTGCAAAGTAGTTTCTGGACAGGCGGATCATTTCCTTGAAAATATCACTGTCGCTGACTATTTATTAGGTGAATCTAAAAGTGCTCTCGTTAGTTAGCTATTTGAGTCTAAACGGCGCATAGACTGCAATGGTCATATATCGCCCCAAGAACAAATCTGGCCGGAAATGTCTCATTCGTGTATATATATATATATATATATATATATATATATATATATATATATAAACGCGTGAGTATGTACAGCAGCACTGGCCGGACATCACCGACACCATGTACCTTAATCACATGCACGTGCGTATGTATACGGAGAAAGTGACGATATGGAGGCGAACTACAAAATTGCACCGTACATATACTGAACAAGGGAGCAACCTACAGTAGCAGGAAATTATTTCAGATGTCCAAGAACAACTTAAGCGCACAATGATCAACCAATGCACTAATGCACCAATCAGCAAACATCGTTCGTTATGCGGTGCTTTGTCATACAATGGTATCAAGTATGTTCAGATACGCCGTATGTACACGTCATCGGCGCGCTTCAACACTAGGCTTCTGTACAGGGCCGGGGATCTCTCATCAAACCACCCTACATTTCCAGCCGTGCCTGTGCACATGGCAGCAAATTATACGGCATTTGATGCTGCCGTTTACTTACAAATTATACGGCGTCAGCACGACAGAGACGTGCCCGCCTGCTACAAGGCTCGATGGAATGGGTCAATATAATCAAAGGACGCCAGATACACTATCAGATGCATTGCAGAGTACATATTGGCTCAAAATATGCAATTGTGGCTAAATATATCGTCCGTTGCTTAAATTATTTCGTCACATTCTGTAACTGTTTCAATAGATTCGGCCGGGTGTTTATAGGGCTGATATTCGACATCTGTCACTCTTTTATCGCATCAATCACTATGTCCGAACACCTGCAACGTGGTCAAATTTCACGCTCCGGACGTACTGTGGCCGGAAGCCACGGCGACCAGGGTCTGCATCCACATCGGTGGTACACCACTTGCCAATGGTGCACAAGCAACAGCTGCAGACGGGACGGAACCTCCCATGTGATTATCATTACTTGTAGTATTTATTTATCTTTTTTTTTTGGGGGGGGGGGGGGACAGAGGAAGCGATTTCTAAATTACGTTCAACCATACTTAATCGGCCTAACGGAATGTACTGATTTCATTCCAGTTTGAAGCTATTTGAGTCGCTCAGTCAGCTTGTCAACAGGAGGAAGAAGGAAATATTCACATAAAGTAAGCACACTCAGTTACTTGAAATATTTTCAACCATCAGGTGCCATTTGTATATTTCATACACGTAGCTATATATCCATACATGCACTCATCCTCGGGTAACTGATGTATTTTGGTGGCGCACCGGTGAACTGATCTCGTTGTCAGCGCCTGGACCGCCGCGCAGCGCCTGCACTGTCGTCACCGGTGTACCGAGCATAACAGCAGTCCGGCGAAGTCGTGATTAGGTCTGGCAGGCCGGAGCGCAGCATCAGTCCAGCGAGGTGGTGTGACTTCAACATGCTCAGGATCCGGGCGTCGCACGTGGTAGTCGCCGGCATGTTGGCCTCAACGCCTCGACAACGCCCATCTGAACGAGCAACAACCGCACTTCGAGCGCAGCCTTCACCAGCGTCCTTGTCATACCAGGCACAGGAAGCCTCGCAGTACTTCAGGGGAGCAGCGTGACGATCAGGCCTTCCGCACCAGATCATCCATTTAAACCAACCGCATTAGATGTAATATCTCACACTTATGCTCCAAAAACAAAACGAGGAAAAATTATATTTAACTACAGGCTTACTAGACTGATAACATCACCTGTGACTACTTACCGTCGGAGAATGGCTGGCCGTACTACCACCGACAATTCACCGCTCGCGACCAAGTCTTCGAAACTGTCCCCACTGAACATGGGAGGTGTGTACCCACTGGACCAAGTGGTTCATATTGGCTGTATCTGTTTACAGTTTGGGGCTATTGCTTGGTGCCATGAAACAACTGATACAAGGGTGCTTCCAAAAGCGATCGATCGATAGTGTTCCCTGTTTTCATATTTGGAACCAGCGTAAGCAAGCTCAGCTTTCGAATAGTACGGGTTGCGATTTTTTTCACAGCTTACAAGAATCCAACGAGCCAATACCAGTAAGTCACCCCCGGTGGCCACCGGCACCGCGGCACAGTCGACGCCGCACCGTCGGCCGACACCACACGTTCCCAGCCGTTACCAGCAAGTCACCCCCGGTGGCCACCGGCACCGCGGCACAGTCGACGCCGCACTGTATGCCGACACCACACGTTCCCAGCCGTTACCAGCAAGTCACCTCCGGTGGCCACCGGCACCGCGGCACAGTCGACGCCGCACTGTCGGCCGACACCACACAGTTCCCAGCCGATACCGGGAACATCCCTGTGTCGCCGGTCGCCCGGCCGGCCGACCTCGTATTGTCACGCACACCACGCAGCCGGCGCCGACACGACGCCGCACGGCCGACGCCAAACTTCAGACGCTCCTTAGTCACGTGGACGCCACACTCAGAGGGTGCGCGGCGCCACCCACTTGCCACGTGACGTCACCCTCAGACGGTGTGCGGCGCCGCCCACTTTTCACGTGACGTCACACTCAGACGGTGCGCGGTGCCACCCACTTGTCACGTGCCGTCACCCTCAGAGGGTGTGCGGCGCCACCCACTTGTCACGTGACGTCACACTCAGATGGTGCGCGGCGCCACCCACTTGCCACGTGACGTCACACTCGGATGGTGCGCGGCGCCACCCACTTGCCACGTGACGTCACACTCAGATGGTGCGCGGCGCCACCCACTTGAGAGACGGCCGGCTACTAGGAGGTGGTGCCGAGTGGGCGAACAGACAGGAGGAGTTGGTGCAGGAGTCCGCGTACCGACACAGCTGCAACACAAGAGGGCACGACTGAAACACACGCCCGTACAACCACCGCCGGATATGACCGATTGGTCTGGGGACGGGGACGGGAACAAGATACCTTCGGGAGCTGTCATGACCATAGGCGCACCGGAGGGGGGGGCTGGCCCCCATGAGACCAAAGTTCCCTCTTAGCCAAAAGTGCCCTTTTGACCGGAATGTCCCAAATTTAGCCAAAAAATCACCTGCCTGTGCCAAAGGTGCCCGTTGGGCCCAAAACTGCCCTTTTGGACAAAAAATTAACGCCCCCCACGGTCAAGAAACCTTCCAGTGTGCCCCGGGCCGCAAAGTGCCCTTTTGGAGCCGGACAAGTGCCATTTTCTGTCCGGCCCCATGGAAAAATCCTGGCTGCGCGCCTGATCATGACGGAAGCTGAAGATCTAGCCTGGCGCGCTGACACGTACAACGGTCAAGCGTTGGGCACGAATTATCAACACTGGTCGAAGCGCCCTAAAACCCAAATAACTAACTAAGGTCAAGCGCCTGGAAACATGTGATGAGCTGCTGAAGCTGACGATTTTCGAAAGAGATGGCGCTCATGAACACAATGTGTACCACCACAGCAATGTCAAATGCTTCCCAAATATTTTGAACTGTTTTGAGATAAACATCGGACAACAAACCAATACTTACTGTACATGTGGTATCCTAATTTTATACAAAATGAGAGTGCCGAACACAATTATTTTCACGTAGGCATTTGCATTGGCAATATTCGGCATGTTAGCCTCCAGGACGTTATAGATGCGTGTATCGGTGTGCCGTTTCAGATTATGCCTCAGCGGTGGTGGTGGATTGCTGTTTAAGGGCGCGTGACAAGGTCGATCATCTTGCACACATGTCATCATATCTCATATCTCTTGCATCCCAGTGACCTAACCTGAGAATGACGTAAAACTTGGAACACCATTAGATAACATAATTTGTAATGGCATTCGGGCTTTGAAAAAAATTAACTAGCTACAACGTAACACAAACAAATACTTCAAATTTATACCTACGCATGACCTGATGAAGCGAATTGTCGGCATTGAAAACAGCTTTGCATTTTCCGCTGGTCATTAATATATACTCATATTCTATTCTTTGATGTATCTTGTACATGTATCTTGATGGCAACCGTTTCAATATACATATAAAAACTACACGGAGACGAGGTCGTGACCTGACTTTGACCTGCCTCAGCTCCAAAACCTGAACAAACTGAAAGTTCCTTTTTGACACAATACGACCTCAACTGTTAGACGGTATGCCGAATTTCAAAGCCATATCTTGAATAGTTGAGAAACCACGTAGAAAAACTTAGGGTAGAGATTAAGTTCACCCCCCTGGGGGATGCGAGGATTTATGCCTGCGTACATGGCTGCTTTCTTTTTGTACACATGCAGAGGGGTTTTGACCAAAGATTACCCGAAGCATTTTCCAATGCGATGAAGCGGTGCAAACGTTGAATGGGGAGGCAAACTATCATAGTATGGGCGAGATCTTAGTCTATCAAGTGAAGTTTGAACACCATCTGAGTTCGGTTGAGCAACACCCAAACTTCCGAAATTTAGCATTATGCTGATGGCGATAGGTGGGGAAGCGTGCGGGAAACATCGGCATCATGCGAAAGCAAGAGCAAAAAGTTTGAAATGCGTTGGAAAACATGACTATAGCCTCATGATGCAGAAACCGCAAATGCTGGAGATTACACGTCATAGGAATGATGAACTTAACACCACAAGCGCAAGAAACAATTGCAGTGTTAGAAAAAAACATTCTTTGTTTTTTCTAAATTAGTTATACCCTGAAAGTACTCAACCTCTTAGCATGCGAGGAATGCGAATCATAACGCATGCTGCGTGTGGTAAGCTTGGATCATTATTTATACAAGTTTATCCCACTATCACAGATGTGCACATACAAATGAGTGAAATTCGGTGGAGACTCAACCGATCACTTTGAAGGGGGGAGTGATTTTTAGAGGTGTGCCAGACCATACAGGTTACTAATCGCTAAGCATGATGACGAAGAGGACCGGTGAGAGCACGCTCCCCTGTGTCAGGCCCCGTTCTTGAGGAGTGGTGATTGATGTTGACAGTGTCGCATCGGACCTTAGGGGTCCAGTCTCTGAGAATATTGAGAATGGAGCGTTCCATGTGTCCGCATAGGCCTATCTCGTGGAGTGTGTGTGCTAGTGCGGACCTGCGTACTCGGTCGAATGCGACAGTGATGTCTAAGTAGGCAGCAATTGTTTTCATTCGGTGCGTAGGCTACTTTTGATGTCGTGCATTAGTCTAATGAGACTGTAGCTGATTCTTGACGCTGGAAGCCGCACTGAAATTCGTCGAATAGTCGTGTTCTAGAAAATGGCCCAATCGTGTGTTGACCATGCACTCGACCAGCTTACTAGTGCAGTTTGTAATTAAGATGGGCTTTTTGGTGGGGAGGGATCGTTGTGCGGCTTTGGCAATGGAATAACAACGCTTTCCCGGCAGGAGGCGGGGAAGGTGTCGCTTTGGTAAAGATCGTTAATGGCCGCTAGTAGGTAAGTTACTTAATTTTTGCTAATATGTTTCAAAAACTGGTAATTGATGTCATCCGGCCCAGCCGACGTGTTTCCACACTTGCTGAGGGCAAGGTGAAATTTGTTCGTAGTGAATGATTGGTTGCAGACTTGTGTTAGATATAAAATTTGCTTTGGCGGCAAGGGCGTCTAGAGCGCTTATTTTCGTGGTGTCGTAGGTGTTCTTGCCAAATGCACTGGCGGTTTGTGGTTTGAAGTGGTCTATGACTTGTGGTTCAGTAAAGTGCTGTATTTTCACCGTCAGCAGGGGAAAGCGGACTGGTGATGGGCGTTTCAGGTTGAAAGGCTTTACCAGGTCTCAGATTCTTCCGGTAAGGGTGAACTTATTAAATTTAGAGGCAAAAGGCTGTCAGCAGTTTTGGCGTGCTGTTCGAATTTGTGTACCAGCAGTGTTTTGGGGATTGTCTGCGTGCCGATAGGTGTGCGTTGCACACGCATCATGTGCATTACTTGTGGGCACGGCGCGTGCAGCGATTGCCCTATGACAGTTCGGGGTCCACCATGGCGTAGATACCATTTTGTTAAACTTATTACTTTTTGGGATTGATTAACGTGTTGCTGAACTGATGGTCCTGAGTAATGTTTCAATTTTCCTGGTCTCTGAAGTTGGTAAGCTGAGGTCTACCTGATCCTCCAATTTTCTCCCATTCGCCCTTTTAAAGTTCCAAGATTGCCTGAATAGCTTAGTGTGGTGTTAGTTAGTTAGTTATTAGAGTTTAAGGGCAAATCAACAGCATTGGTTTTACAGCGCCTTAGTGTGGTAGATATCGTCCGTGCTGAACATAATGCTAATTGGGTAATAGTCGCTCAGCCCGGGAACGTTAACTGACCAGTCAAATAGTGAGCTTAATCTTTGGGGGGTAAACCCGCCCCCTAAGTGGTCGTAGTGACTGGGTTTTAAGTATTAAGTTGTGATCCGAAATAAACTGGTGCATTTCGAGTCGTCTAATGTCCGCACAATCATTTCCACAGGAGTTTGTTTGGCACTAAGGTCTCACATAGCTAGAACTGGGACGGGGGCCTGAAGCTGGCAAGCCGCTCAGCCTTTGTGGCGTAGGGGTTACAGCTGACGGTGAAATGCACAGTGAGATGACTGTGGTTTGGCAGTGGGCAATTTTGAGGCTGACTTCTGCGCTGTTCAGGGGAGTATTTAATGTTATTCAACGTATGCTGTTAGCGATACAATTTGGTACTTTGGCAGGGATAGCAAATACTTGGGGAGGGCATATTCGTTAATCTCCGAGCCCAAGCCGTACTGTGGCCTAAGTACTGCCTCCGCGAATGAAGCGATCATATATCTGGTGCAGTGCACCGAGACAGGTTTGCGCCACGGCGGTGTTCCGTTGTTGCACGCGAAAGTTTTGTGTCGGAGATGCGGGATTGGAGTAGGTAGGTTTAGGGGCGATATGAAGAGGTCATGGCCTAACTGCCCACGGAAGTCAATTTTTGACTACTGACGATGGTGGCGCAGTGCGTTAGTCGCGGGGCCTGGAGCGCGTTCGCTGTGTGGGGCAGGGATAGTCCAGAACGGTCCTTCATTCGGCACATGTGCATAACCTTGGTCAGTAGCGCTTGGCGTTCGCTTTGTTCAACCACTTAATAGAAGCCAACTGAAGTCCAGGACTCTACAATCAGGTACTGGATGCAACTGATATTACATGAGTTTATAGCTGTGCGTTATTGAAACGTATACTTCAGCTGATTTCTTACCTGTCGCAGTGACGTCACTAATTACTGAGTGACGTCGTCAAGATCGACGTACTGGTCACTGGTACTGGTCAATGGTGGACGAGCAAATTAAACTCTACTTCCGACTGCATTAGCTGTCCCGGCTTTGGTCCTACAGTACCCCAACAACTCGCCCACCAATACGCCACCACCCATGACCTGAATGTGATCATTGACGCCCGAAAATGTCGGTTCGTGTTCTCCCTTCACAGACGCCAATCCCTAGGGGTTGTGCGACTCTCCCGGTCGTCAAGATCACCGTCGAGGTGTCCTTGACCCTGGCAGCACGCGAGCGAGCCGGTTTTTCCCGCAGATGGCCGGCTAGACAGGGACGGCACATGGAGGCGAAACCGAAACGGCAGTCGAGTGTCACGCCGTATCATGTAATGTAATGTCCCGTACTTCGTATCCGAATGGTTGAAGCTCCAAGCTTGCCCACATAATAATATAAATGCATGTTATAAGCCGATACAACATAACGCAACCAGCGCAATACACGTCACGTTATCTCATTTTTAAAACGAAAAATATACCTACATTTCTATGCATGCGGCGAACGGCAATGAGCCAAGTAGATGTCTCGTCTGGCCTACATTCGGTTGCATGCAGGAGCAAATAGGTGTCGTGTCCTGCTTACCTTGGGGTGTACGAAGGGGCAAGCGGGGTTTGTACAGTTGGGAAAGAATTTGCATTCCGTTGTCTTTCCTGGGACCACGGCAGCTGGAAAGAAGAGAGGTAAATTCAGACACAGCTGGAGCCGTACAATAACCGTGCCAAACCTGCAAGAACCGACACCAACTTAATCATGGAGCGACAGGGACAGGCAGTGGAGATATGCCCCCATCCACGGAAGCCACCACTCTGGTAGACACTAGGTTCCGGACTTGCTGGAAGGACACATTTTTTAAGTGCTCTACAAAGGGCATCCTTCCAGCACCACCTCTTCCCCATCGACGCAGCGGACGCCACCATCAAGCAGTTCTGCAACGATCACCGAAAAACGTCCAGCTGATGTAAGGCACATCTGACACACACTTTCATAATACATTGTGCTTATCACCAAAGGATACATCTGATAATCACATGATGAGTCGTGCATCGAACATAATGGCCACACATTGTCGGGCCAGTAAGCTGTGGCACCATTTGCACAAGAACTATCGACTATGTTGGTCCGGTGTGCCCACGTCCCAGCTTTAGTGTCTTTTAGGTGATCAGTGCTCATGCTTTAAATACGATCATATTATGCCATGTAATGCAATTAAAGGACATTCCGCAGTCAAATTATGTCACATATCTCGGTTAGTTGAGGCCGACAGCATCCACCCAAAATACATTCTTAAGAGTTACATGGTAGAATCTCGAATATGGTCGCCATGGCCACAACAATGCATTTATTGGAGTCCTTCGCGTATGTTAAGCGTCATTGTACATAAAGTTTCTGTGTAAACTGCAGAGGGCTTCACCTATCTCAAAACTGCAGAGGGTTTCACCCATATCAAAGTGTGACGGCCCATGCATGGACGTAATGGCATAAAATGTTATCATAGATTCATTGTACTATAGGTGACCTTCGTGGGAAAGCTAGGTTCAAATAACATGAGCAAATTCGTTTGCACCGAAATTCTGATCGAACTTTGAGGAATACATTTTTTTCAGTAAGACATCTTATGCAGATACAAATTGTAGTTTTGTAGTTAACTATAATATCTGGACTTAATATTCATGTTAATTTTGTTGCAATTGTGGAACTTGTAAACCTCGTTCCAAGTCCACTAAGAAACAAAATAGAAAGTTGAGATTGCATACATCTCCAGTTAGTTATTAGTGCTTCACGGCATATCGACTACCTTGGTCATGTAGCGCCCAGCATACATCTCCACTCCACCTCCGCAGACAAGGTGCGTACACGTTTCCCGGCAGGCGCAGTCGGCGGGAGAGGGTTATTAATGGAGCTGCCCTGGCAGGTACAGTCGGCGGGAGACGGTGAAGGTGGAGCTGCCCTGGCAGGTACAGTCGGCGGGAGATGGTGAAGGTGGAGCTGCCCTGGCAGATACAGCAGTCCGGGAGGGTGAAGGTGGAGCTGCCCTGGCAGGCCAGTCGGCGGGAGAGGTGATAGTGGAGCTGCCCTGGCAGGTAAGTGCGGGAGACGGTGAAGGTGGAGCTGCCCTGGCAGGTACAGAATGCGGGAGATGGTGAAGGTGGAGCTGCCCTGGCAGGCACAGTCGGCGGGAGATGGTGATTTGGAGCTGCCCTGGCAGGTAAGTGCGGGAGACGTGAAGGTGGAGCTGCCCGCGACAGTCGGCGGGGATGGTGAAGGTGGAGCTGCCCTGGCAGGTACAGTCGGCGGGAGATGGTGAAGGTGGAGCTGCCCTGGCAGGCACAGTCGGCGGGAGATGGTGAAGGTGGAGCTGCCCTGGCAGATACAGAATGCGGGAGATGGTGAAGGTGGAGCTGCCCTGGCAGGTACAGAATGCGGGAGATGGTGAAGGTGGAGCTGCCCTGGCAGGCACAGTCGGCGGGAGATGGTGAAGGTGGAGCTGCCCTGGCAGGTACAGAATGCGGGAGATGGTGAAGGTGGAGCTGCCCTGGTAGGCACAGTCGGAGGGAGATGGTGAAGGTGGAGCTGCCCTGGCAGGTACAGTCGGCGGGAGATGGTGAAGGTGGAGCTGCCCTGGCAGGTAGTCGGCGGGAAAGAATGAAGGTGAAGCTGTCCTGGCAGACACAGCCGACGGAGAAGCGTGTAGAGCAGAATGTGAGCGTGCGATCCGGTACGCGAGACCGGCCGGGACTTACCGAACGGCGCCGGCGCCAGTGTTGGCCGAGGACTGCTGTGCGAGAAACGGCAGTCGCGGCGAGAGCAGCTGCCGTCAAACTTGCAGCGCGGGTGCAGGTACAGACAGCTGTCGCCGAACTTGCACGCAGGGAACGTCCTGACGTGGAGCGTGGCATCAGCATCGGGGAAGGGGAGCATCATCAGCTGGCAACACCGCCAAGGAACACCGCGATACCCAGCTGGTGGCCGGAGTGCACCCAACACTACACGGTGGCGGACTGGCAGGTCAGTCGAGGTGGGTTCCAGTTAAAGATCACAACCCAACGTCCCCCTAATCACGCCACGTATGAACCCCATCCCAGCGCCGTGTGGGGGTCGACCTACCTTTCAACATCTACTTCCGCAGAGATAAGCTCCAATCTCACTAAAGGTGATACCTCAGATTGATCTAAGATATGTTTTTGCCGTTCGCAACTTCCTAAAAATTGGCGGGGAGTTATGCACTTTTTACTTGCTCTTTTAAACGTTCGAGCAATGGTTGACGTACTTGCACGTGGTGCGAGATTTAAACAAAATATATACCACCGGTGGTGCTCTGGATTGTTCCTTTAGAAAAATACATTGTGTTTGATAATCCATGGTATAAATATCGTTGGCGAATTTGTTTTAAAGTACATTGGCTTATACGAGCTTTGGCCATAAGTGGAGCATTCGGAAGTACAAATTTGGAGATACCTGCAGTTGCATGCCCTAAGACCATAAACCATGTTCGCTGCAGACAGCCATAGATGTGGGATAAGAAAACACCCCCTATATATTTTTGGGATCTGGATGAATAAGGAAC
Source organism: Imbricaverruca yamaguchii (assembly GCA_034440575.1). Classification (NCBI taxonomy): domain Eukaryota; kingdom Metazoa; phylum Arthropoda; class Thecostraca; family Neoverrucidae; genus Imbricaverruca; species Imbricaverruca yamaguchii. Next base: position 246,224 of record JAOTOL010001397.1, on the reverse strand, counting down.
GACATCCAAACGTTCGAATTCGTGAGATCATGGTTGGGCACTACTATTACACAACTTGCCCTTTCCTCCATCTTTATCCTCCTAGCTGTGACTATACTATGACGACGTACAACATTGCTGTATGGAGGGTACGTGATACATAACCTGACTAGACAAACATAAAAGATAAAAATATAATCGGTTGGTTGGTTATTTGGGCTTAGGGGCGCATCGACAGCGTTGGTCATACAGCACCCATATAAAGCCATAGGGAAAGTAAAACGTCTATGATGAAAAACGGTGCTTCCATCACAATATACGCCGCCAAGGACGATAGTGTGGTGGTGAGGAGCTCGAGGAGGTCACAAGCAGGCGAGAAGCCGTGCCTGGAGCACAGGAGTCACACTCAACCCGCGTACTGCCTGGCCCATCTGGCAGACCATCCCACAAGGCGGCTATTTGTCACACCAAAACCGCGTGCTGCCTGGCCCATCTGACCGACCATACAACAAGGCGGCTATTTGTCACACCCAACCCGCATACTGCCTGACCAATCTGGCAGACCATCCAACAAGGCGGCTGTTTGTCACACCTGCGTGCTGCCTGGCCCATCTGACCGACCATCCAGCAAGGCGGCTATTTGTCACACCCAACTCGCGTACTGCCTGACCCATCTGACCGACCATCCCATAAATGGGTTATTGGCTTCGAAGACGACGACGAAACCCTTGTCATGGCATAAAGCGAAGCTGAAGCCAAAGTATGTTTATGACTCGGAGCTGAAGTCAACTTTGTCCACTATCAAGCACGTGGGAGATGGAAAATGCACACTTACACTACCGAGGATGGTGTTTGGAACACTGACACCTGGTGTTGGTGAGAATTGGTTAGTTATTGGAGTTTGTGGCGCATCCATCGACTGCGTCGGTTATGCAGCGCCCTGATGTTGGTGAGGAGTGTGGATGTGAGGGAGATGATGTGAATACGACAGAAAATTAAAACCATTCAACACGTTTAGTCAATACGATGGTAAGCCAACACAGCTTGAATAGGAACAATTATGCAACTTCGCTTCACCGACTTAACACACACTGGAGACGGGGAAGGACGGAATCCGCCCACCCTCCTACTTTTCGATTATATCCCATGAACGGGCAGGGATATTGCAATACATTCTGATATGTTGTAAAAAATTGATAAGCACATCCTATATAAGATTATTTCTGAAATCCGGTAGTAAATATAGGAATTGCGCGGGTGCAGTCAGCCGACCGGGCGCCAAAAGTTCAAGGTCACACAGGTGTCGTCGGCGAGGCGTGGAGGTCGATCTCGACCTCACTTGACAATGGAGTCACGGATCAATGGTCATGAAATTTCTCTTACAGTGGATAGTAACACATTTACATTACCACAGCCGCAATTTGCCCTACAAATTGTGTGCTTTTAACGTCTGCAGTTTCAGAGATCTTAGGGGGCGGGAGGGAATCCTCCCCATTCGGGACGCGTTATGTGAGAGGCCCCCGGCGCGCGTGTGAAAACCCAGCACCAGGTACCGGACAGCACGTAACCGCGCAACGTATCCATCAGAACGGCTCGCCCCAACAGTAGCGCTGGCAAGTTAGTCCGATAATATGCCAGACGCGCGATGTCGCCTCATTCGCCAACGTGACCCAGCCACACGCCCGCCATATCTGACAGTATGTCAGACAGTACGTCAGACAGCTCGTGCAGCAGCAGAACGGTACGGCCTCCGGCACTGACCTGCAGGGTGTGGTCGGGTGCTGGTAGGTACACTCGGTGCCCAGCTTGCAGCCCGGCCAGAACCGGCAGCGTGTGGCGGCCAACTTCTGAGTAGCGGGTGCATCCGACTCGGCCGGCGGCGACACCACTGTGTCAGAGAGCCACAATCAGCGGCACACTCCCCGGCAACACCTTACAGACTGCTGACGACAGCAACACTCCCCGGCAACACCCTACAGACTGCTGACGACAGCAACACTCCCCGGCAACACCTTACAGACTGCTGACGACAGCAACACTCCCCGGCAACACCCCACTACAGACTGCTGACGACAGCAACACTCCCCGGCAACACCCTACAGACTGCTGACGACAGCAACACTCCCCGGCAACACCCTACAGACTGCTGACGACAGCAACACTCCCCGGCAACACCCTACAGACTGCTGACGACAGCAACACTCCCCGGCAACACCCTACAGACTGCTGACGACAGCAACACTCCCCGGCAACACCTTACAGACTGCTGACGACAGCAACACTCCCCGGCAACACCTTACAGACTGCTGACGACAGCAACACTCCCCGGCAACACCCTACAGACTGCTGACGACAGCAACACTACCTACGACAGCAACACTCCCCGGCAACACCCTACAGACTGCTGACGACAGCAACACTCCCCGGCAACACCCTACAGACTGCTGACGACAGCAACACTCCCCGGCAACACCTTACAGACTGCTGACGACAGCAACACTCCCCGGCAACACCCTACAGACTGCTGACGACAGCAACACTCCCCGGCAACACCCTACAGACTGCTGACGACAGCAACACTCCCCGGCAACACCTCATAGTCTGCTGACGACAGCAACACTCCCCGGCAACACCCTACAGACTGCTGACGACAGCAACACTCCCCGGCAACACCCTACAGACTGCTGACGACAGCAACACTCCCCGGCAACACCTCAACTACAGACTGACGACAGCAACACCCCCGGCAACACCCTGACGACAGCAACACTCCCCGGCAACACCCTACAGACTGCTGACGACAGCAACACTCCCCGGCAACACCCTACAGACTGCTGACGACAGCAACACTCCCCGGCAACACCTTACAGACTGCTGACGACAGCAACACTCAACCACAACACCCTACAGACTGCTGACGACAGCAACACTCCCCGGCAACACCTTACAGACTGCTGACGACAGCAACACTCCCCGGCAACACCCTACAGACTGCTGACGACAGCAACACTCCCCGGCAACACCCTACAGACTGCTGACGACAGCAACACTCCCCGGCAACACCCTACAGACTGCTGACGACAGCAACACTCCCCGGCAACACCCTACAGACTGCTGACGACAGCAACACTCCCCGGCAACACCTTACAGACTGCTGACGACAGCAACACTCAACCACAACACCTCATAGTCTGCTGACGACAGCAACACTCACCCACAACACCCCACAGTCTGCTGACGACAGCAACACTCACCCACAACACCCCACAGTCTGCTGACGACAGCAACACTCACCCACAACACCCCACAGTCTGCTGACGACAGCAACACTCACCCACAACACCCCGCAGCCTGCTGACGACAGCAACACTCACCCACAACACCCCGCAGCCTGCTGACGACAGCAACACTCACCCACAACACCCCACAGTCTGCTGACGACAGCAACACTCACCCACAACACCCCGCAGCCTGCTGACGACAGCAACACTCACCGACAACACCTCAGAGTCTCCTGACGATAGCAACACTCACCGACAACACCTCACAGTCTGCTGACGACAGCAACACTCACCGACAACACCTCACAGTCTGCTGACGACAGCAACAATCACCGGTGCCACTAATTGTCAGCAATCCCAACAGTCGTGACCAGTGCCACTAACCGTCAACAATCCCAGTAGTCGTCACCAGTGGCACTAACTGTCAGCAATCCCAACAGTCACCAACGCCATTAACACTCAGCAATCTCAATGGTCGTTGCCAGTACCACCAATCACCAGTATTCCCAAGTAACGTCTTCAAGCATACCTACCGATCTGGCTCGGAGGAGGCTATGCATGCTTGGGAGGGAATCGTAGATCCAGGTGAGTACTAAGGAACAATGCTATCCCATGTTAGAAAAAGCAAAGAAACTTGAGTACTTCGGAACTAACGAAGTACTCTTGCTGCTACCCTCTACTTCATGACAGCTTTTAACATCAGAACTGTACACAGTTTATGAGAAAATCAAAATTTCTGCCTCACCTGACCAAGACCACTTATACTCACCATTGCTACTAATGCGATGATGACAAGAGAGACCCATCTTACCAGGATGGGAGGTCTTGCGCGCCCTGTCATCCAGCAACTGCTGTCGAAGGTCTGCTTCCTCCAGCTCCTCTTCCTCTTCCTCCTCTTCCTCCTCAACTAGCTCACCGGCCAGCAGTTCGACCTGCTCTGCGTCCAGAGAGCGAGCGAACCGCGACACGCCCAGGCCGGTCATGGTGACCACGAACGTCGGACTGGACGGCGCCTCACTGTGGGGTGTCAGTCGTGTCATGGTGACCACGAACGTCGGACGGCGCCTCACTGTGGGGTGTCAGTCGTGTCATGGTGACCACGAACGTCGGACCGCGCCTCACTGTGGGGTGTCGGTCGTGTCATGGTGACCACGAACGTCGGACTCGCGCCTCACTGTGGGGTGTCGGTCGTGTCATGGTGACCACGAACGTCGGACCGCGCCTCACTGTGGGGTGTCGGTCGTGTCATGGTGACCATGGACGTCGGACTGGACCGCGCCTCACTGTGGGGTGTTGGTCGTGTCATGGTGACCACGAACGTCGGACTGGACCGCGCCTCACTGTGGGGTGTCGGTCGTGTCATGGTGACCACGAACGTCGGACTGGACGGCGCCTCACTGTGGGGTGTCAGTCGTGTCATGGTGACCACGAACGTCGGACCGCGCCTCACTGTGGGGTGTCGGTCGTGTCATGGTGACCACGAACGTCGGACTGGACGGCGCCTCACTGTGGGGTGTCGGTCGTGTCATGGTGACCACGAACGTCGGACTGGACGGCGCCTCACTGTGGGGTGTCGGTCGTGTCATGGTGACCACGAACGTCGGACTGGACGGCGCCTCACTGTGGGGTGTCAGTCGTGTCATGGTGACCACGAACGTCGGACTGGACGGCGCCTCACTGTGGGGTGTCAGTCGTGTCATGGTGACCACGAACGTCGGACCGCGCCTCACTGTGGGGTGTCGGTCGTGTCATGGTGACCACGAACGTACCCGACGCGCGTGTCATGGTACCATGAACGTCGGACTGGACGGCGCCTCACTGTGGGGTGTCGGTCGTGTCATGGTGACCACGAACGTCGGACGGACGCGCCTCACTGTGGGGTGTCAGTCGTGTCATGGTGACCACGAACGTCGGACTGGACGGCGCCTCACTGTGGGGTGTCAGTCGTGTCATGGTGACCACGAACGTCGGACTGGACGGCGCCTCACTGTGGGGTGTCGGTCGTGTCATGGTGACCACGAACGTCGGACTGGACGGCGCCTCACTGTGGGGTGTCGGTCGTGTCATGGTGACCACGAACGTCGGACCGCGCCTCACTGTGGGGTGTCGGTCGTGTCATGGTGACCACGAACGTCGGACTGGACGGCGCCTCACTGTGGGGTGTCAGTCGTGTCATGGTGACCACGAACGTCGGACCGCACCTCACTGTGGGGTGTCAGTCGTGTCATGGTGACCACGAACGTCGGACCGCGCCTCACTGTGGGGTGTCAGTCGTGTCATGGTGACCACGAACGTCGGACTGGACGGCGCCTCACTGTGGGGTGTCGGTCGTGTCATGGTGACCACGAACGTCGGACCGCGCCTCACTGTGGGGTGTCAGTCGTGTCATGGTGACCACGAACGTCGGACTGGACGGCGCCTCACTGTGGGGTGTCGGTCGTGTCATGGTGACCACGAACGTCGGACCGCGCCTCACTGTGGGGTGTCGGTCGTGTCATGGTGACCACGAACGTCGGACTGGACGGCGCCTCACTGTGGGGTGTCGGTCGTGTCATGGTGACCACGAACGTCGGACCGCGCCTCACTGTGGGGTGTCGGTCGTGTCATGGTGACCACGAACGTCGGACGGCGCCTCACTGTGGGGTGTCAGTCGTGTCATGGTGACCACGAACGTCGGACTGGACCGCGCCTCACTGTGGGGTGTCGGTCGTGTCATGGTGACCACAACGTCGGACCGCGCCTCACTGTGGGGTGTCGGTCGTGTCATGGTGACCACGAACGTCGGACTGGACCGCGCCTCACTGTGGGGTGTCAGTCGTGTCATGGTGACCACGAACGTCGGACCGCGCCTCACTGTGGGGTGTCGGTCGTGTCATGGTGACCACGAACGTCGGACGCCTATGGGACCGCGCCTCACTGTGGGGTGTCGGTCGTGTCATGGTGACCACGAACGTCGGACTCGCGCCTCACTGTGGGGTGTCGGTCGTGTCATGGTGACCACGAACGTCGGACTGGACCGCGCCTCACTGTGGGGTGTCAGTCGTGTCATGGTGACCACGAACGTCGGACTGGACGGCGCCTCACTGTGGGGTGTCGGTCGTGTCATGGTGACCACGAACGTCGGACTGGACGGCGCCTCACTGTGGGGTGTCAGTCGTGTCATGGTGACCACGAACGTCGGACTGGACGGCGCCTCACTGTGGGGTGTCGGTCGTGTCATGGTGACCACGAACGTCGGACCGCGCCTCACTGTGGGGTGTCGGAGTTGTCGTCGTGTCATGGTGACCACGAACGTCGGACCGCGCCTCACTGTGGGGTGTCGGTCGTGTCATGGTGACCACGAACGTCGGACCGCGCCTCACTGTGGGGTGTCAGTCGTGTCATGGTGGCCACGAACGTCGGACCGCGCCTCACTGTGGGGTGTCGGTCGTGTCATGGTGACCACGAACGTCGGACTGGACGGCGCCTCACTGTGGGGTGTCGGTCGTGTCATGGTGACCACGAACGTCGGACTGGACCGCGCCTCACTCCAGGCTGCGACGACGCCTGTGCGGTATTGATAGTGTATCGAACATCAAGCGTGAAGAGGTACTGCAGTTTGTCTTCCTCTCCACTTTCGAACCGTGACGTACGGTGGCTTCGCTGTTGACCCGGCCAACGTGGCTAATGTGAACGTCACTTCTACTCCTCGTACGGCTAAACACCTAACCCGTCATCCCTGTCCACAACAGGAAAAACTAACGGCCACTTCCTGTGTGCACAATGGCTTAGTGCAATTCATGCATTATGTAAGAGTAGACACTTCTAATATACAAAATCATATAATCTAACAATGACCCACTAAATCAGCATAACAAAATCCGGACAATTATACCAAAACTCATTCACCTGATCTTCACAGCGAATGTGACCTTCAGGTTAGATCTATTTCTGTTGTGGAAACGGAAAATATTTGTTTGTTTTTTTCCGAAAAGTTTGCCTGTAGTATGAATCAATATTCTGCCCTCCAAATCGCTGTAGTGGCTTAGATTCGATTAATTGTCAAGTGAATGCTGTCGCACCACCTATTTCATCCAGGACAACACAATTGCTGTCCATACTTGCATCGATCGACCAAATATTCGCGTCAATCATATGTGCATCACAAAGGAACTGATCCAAATAAGGGTAATTGACACGAAACAAGACCAGTATACAAAATTCAAACTGACACCTAAGTGGCATCACGGAGAATTCACTTCTGCTGTCTATAAAGCAAGCACGGACAGCACTACGTAGTGCAGTACCCAGCACGCCTGAATGGCAAACCTGTCTGACGGCGTCGGCGCTGGAGGGTTCTTGATACGGTCGGCCACGGCGTGCGCTATTGCCGTTATGTCCTCCTCTGACGGAACCAGAGTCCTCTGGTCGGATCGGATCTCTGCGGCACCTTCAGCTGCCGCCTCTGTCGGGTCAGACAAACACTCAGCTCTGTCTGGTCACATAAATACTCGGATCTGTCGGGCCACACACACTCGGCACTCTCGGGCCACACACACAGTCGGCTCTGTCGGGCCACACACACACACACACACACTCGGCTCTGTCGGGTCACACACAGTCGGCTCTGTCGGGCCACACACACTCGGCTCTGTCGGGCCACACACACTCGGCTCTGTCGGGCCACACACACACACACACTCGGCTCTGTCGGGCCACACACACACTCGGCTCTGTCGGGCCACACACACACAGTCGGCTCTGTCGGGTCACACACAGTCGGCTCTGTCGGGCCACACACACTCGGCACTCTCGGGCCACACACACAGTCGGCTCTGTCGGGCCACACACACACACACACACTCGGCTCTGTCGGGCCACACACACACTCGGCTCTGTCGGGTCACACACAGTCGGCTCTGTCGGGCCACACACACTCGGCACTCTCGGGCCACACACACAGTCGGCTCTGTCGGGCCACACACACACACACACACACTCGGCTCTGTCGGGTCACACACAGTCGGCTATGTTGGGTCACACACACTCGGCTCTGTCGGGCCACACACACACTCGGCTCTGTCGGGTCACACACAGTCGGCTATGTTGGGTCACACACACTCGGCTCTGTCGGACCACACACACACACTCGGCTCTGTCGGGTATGGTGGTCCCTAGCTATCGGAGTGATTTTTTTCTAACTTTTCAATCGCATCTTTAAATGTGTTCCTTTGGAGGTCAAACGGACGTGTGTAAAACATTGTATGGATCAATCAATATTTATGGGTTCCATACCGACTTTGAAGTTTCATGCCAATAGGCAATTTAGGCATAATCTTATAATACAGGCTACTAGTCATTTGAAGGATTTGGGTCACTGTGGCCATACAACAAGCGTTAGATTGGATTGGATTGTGGCTTTACGACGCACTCAGCAGATGATGTCATATGGCGTTGCCTGCCTCTCACCTTGCCGGAAGGGCGGGCATCGCGGGGAATCGAACCCCGTACCGTTGGCTTGCCAGACGCTCAGCTTAACCACCGGGTACCGACGCCCGAGAGCGAATGCTAGTATTCGATCCCGCTCCCAATAGGAGTATTAACTGCACACAGGATTAAGTGCCAGGTGGAGATATCATGGACGGCACTCCACTCAAAGTTGTCCGATCAGCTAAGATGTCCGGCTATCCGGAACCTGTTGACGATGTGCTGCGACAACTTGGAAGAGGTACTGGAGTTGGTCCTCGTCCCGTGTAAATTGTCCGTTGTACTCTTGTATGAATGCCACACCTCGCTCTGCAATGTTGTTGGTGACTTTGATTCCTTGGACAATATTGTATGTCCTTAAGAAGTCCGCGAGGAAGAGGAAGGAAGTCCAGGAAGGTAAGGAAGTCCGCGCAGGGGGCTTACAAAACATATAATGATGATGACTGGGGGTTTTGGGCGTATCGACCCGTGTAGGTCATTTAGCGCCCATAGCAGTATGTAGCGCCCATAGCACTGTACCTGGTCGCTGTGGCTCGGCCTTGACACTGTACCTGGTCGCTGTGGCCCGGCCTTGACACTGTATCTGGTCGCTGTGGCCTGACCTTGATACTGTACTTGGTCGCAGTAGCCTAGCCCTGACAATGTACCTCCTTAGCTGTGGTTTTGGGGCGCATCGACTGCGTAGGTCACATAGCAACTGCGTGGTGTGGTCTGGCATTGACACTACCTGTTGGGTGTTGCCTGGCCTCGACACTGTACCTGGTCGCTGTGGCCTGGCCTTGACGTCCCCGATGGTCACATGCACGGTGTCTTCCTCGTCCGAGGACGACTCGACCGGCACCTCCTCCTCCTTGCTCTCCATCAGATCTGGCGGATGCGTCAGGTAATCAGATGAACAAGAGCAGAGTAAAATAACCCACGTCATACAGTTAGCGCGGTGAAATCCCGAAATCAAATTGGAACCATCGTTTGCCTATCTCATTTGGTTAATATAGCCGGTCAGGCCAAGCAGGTCAGATGTCTGAGAGGCGATCAGTTACCCGGTCGTTGCTGTAGTTTTCAAACCTTGGTCGTGAAACACATACAATTTTGTGCTTCAATGCAGTTGATATGCGAGCATAAGACTTCGTCTAACACAACGAAATGCACAAAAATCAGTCACCGATCAGGTCAATGTCAAGCACGAGACAATATGTGACGAACTGCTGAAGCTGACGATTTTTGCAACAGGTTGTTCTCAAGAAAAGGCACTGAGTGACATCAATATAAAGCGATCCGCTTTCCTCGTTTTGGAAGATATTAATAATAATTTAGTGTCTGAGCTTAAAGGCACCCAACTATAAGGCCATTTGGCGCCCAAATAGTGCGAATAAATCCCCAGTATTATGAAATTATCCAACATTATATTAAAGCAAAACTGAAATGCAGTTTTGGTGACTCTGATCACATCAGAAACTAAGTCAAGGGTCGGGGATGAGCGAGAGGTTAAGGTGTTCAACTATGGGTACCAGAGGCACCTGGTCCAACACAAACCGCTCGGGACATTTCCAAATCCCGCGGCCAATCGGTGAAAATGCGTGAGGGGCATCACTAGCCGTGAATGTGCACAAAGTACGTCGTGAATCAACAAATAAACGGAAACTAAGTCAACATAGAATATTATACAATGTGTTCCAATGAAACAGTCGAAGAAAACGAAAAAGTAAGCCTTCTTCTTATTCTTGCAGATGGACTTGGCCACTTGTTCTTAATAGTTCGAATGATGGCCTGCATAATACTTTTGATACGTGTCAACCGACACGATTTAGTTCATATCTCAGTGAAGTTGACTGATAATTCCTTGAAGCACTATGAGGACATCATGTGCCACTAAACAATATGTAACGTTACTTGTCCATCAGATTACAGAGAAGAACAGTTTCGTCCAATTCAAAGCTCCGTTGATCCAGAAACTTGAATCGAGTTTACCGATCAATTCCTTTCACATGTCTACACAGCCACATTTCACGTTCAACTGCATTGTGCACGGTTGTTCGTAAGTACATTTCGGTGTATGTCTAAAAATCGCATTGTGACAAGGTCGTGCTTGGACTTTGGCCTGCATTAACAACGTAATTGTAACAAACTGAACTTCCATTTTCAACGGAATGTGTACATTATGCAACCATGAGTTGTAGGAATACATGCAAAATTTAACAGCGATATCCGAAGCGGCTCAAAGGTTCTCTCGGAAAATACGTGAAACGGTTCTGAGAAGGGAGTCGGCGCACAAATGCGATATCAAGTTCGACTGCAACTACAATGCCGGTTGCACTCTATTCAATTTTTGCATTAAGCCCTCATGTACATTTCATGCTCAACTGAAAACAAATCTAGGCACAGTGGTCTGACATGAATTATTCCGTAACAAAAAGACGGCGACCCCCCCTGAACTGGCGACGGCGACCGACATTAGTGGTCTGGCGACGGTATCGATGGCCTCTGCGACATCGAGAAGGTGATCGTAGCCAATTTGACCTGACGACGATGACCCCATTAACCTGGTAATGGTGAGTGATCATGCGACCTGGTGACGATGAGGGCGACCCCGATACCTGGTGATGATGATAGCCACCCTCTGACCTGGTGCTGGTGCCGCCTGACCTGATGGTGATGACCATCTCACCTGGTGACGGCGACGGTGACCCTGTGGACTGGTGACAGCAATGGTGACCCTTGACCTGGTGGTGGTACCGCCCGGACCTGGCAGAGTGACCATCTCACCTGACGATAATGACGGACACCCTCTGCTCTGGTAATGGTGACCCCCTGACCTAGTGCTGGTACCGTCTGATCTGATGGTGATGACCATCTTACCTGATGACAGTGACGGTGACTCCCTGACCTGGAAGTGGTGGCCACCTCACCTGGTAACGGTGACAGTGACCTCATGATCTGGTAGCGGTGATCATCTCACCTGATGACAGTGACAGTGACCCCCTGATCTGACAGTGGTGACCACCTCACCTGGTGACGGTGACGGTGACCCCCGACCTGGTAGTGGTGACCACCTCACCTGGTGACAGTGACGGTGACCACCTCACCTGGTGACGGTGCACCTCATGAGAGTGGTGACCACCTCACCTGGTGACGGTGACGGTGACGGTGACCTCATGATCTGGTAGTGGTGACCACCTCACCTGGTGACGGTGACGGTGACCTCATGATCTGGTAGTGGTGACCACCTCACCTGGTGACGGTGACGGCTGCAGCACCAGCGGCCGACTGGTGGCACGACGCCGCCGTCGGCCCGGCGAGGTCGTCAGAGTGGTCGTGTTCTGCACGGTGATGGCGATCTGACCGGGTGAGCCGTTGCGCCGACCGCGAGCCAGCACGGCCCGTGGCCGCTGCGCCGGTGCCGGTGCTGGTGCCGGCGGCGCGCCGGCCGGCTCGGCACCACCGCGCCGCTGTCGGCCCGCTGACGAGCCGGACACCAGCTCCCTGGGACGGCCCTGCGGCAGTGGCAACACCCCGGCGTACACACCAGCACAGCCGCAGGCGTCGGCCGCGGACAGCCCCCGGCCCGCGGCGTGGCAACACCGCCGGCGGACACACCAGTCACAGCTCGGCACCACCGCGCCGCGTCGGCCCGCGACGAGCCGGACACCAGCTCCCGGGCGGCCCGCGGCACACACCGGCCACAGACAGCCGGCACACCGCGCCGCCGGCCCGCACGGCCGGACACCAGCTCCTGGGACGGCCCTGCGGCGTGGCAACACCGCCGGCTGTCAGGGACACACCAGTCACAGCTCGGCACCACCGCGCCGCTGTCGGCCCGCTGACGAGCCGGACACCAGCTCCCTGGGACGGCCCTGCGGCGGTGGCAACACCGCCGGCTGTCAGGTGACACACCAGTCACAGCTCGGCACCACCGCGCCGCTGTCGGCCCGCTGACGAGCCGGACACCAGCTCCCTGGGACGGCCCTGCGGCGGTGGCAACACCGCCGGCTGTCAGGTGACACGCCAGTCACGCTTCCTGTGAAGCGTTGCGCTGAAAAATGACTCAATCGCATTGCTTTCCAACAATGCAAAATTATACTTTCTGAATGGAATTTCACTTGCGCTGCAATAGTGACTTGTTTTGCATGTGTTTGGAAGCAATGTGGCCCCGGGTTCGCCGCTTCCGTTCATCGTGCACCCTAATTTTGTCATACAATAGATCAACACTGTAAATGTCACGCGGTTTCGCTACTTCTACCATAAGTTTACACGTACACATCAGGACAGATGAGATCCGACAATATACCGGCAGCATAATACTTGCAAAAGTTCGTCACCGCGAACAGCGTCAGATGGAACACGATAGTTCATTAACATCGTTTTCCGTCTGAGACCGAGTAGCTGCTATGTGTCAGGTTATGTTAGGCTAGGTGGTGTCAGATATAGCATGGCCCAAAATGGCACGTGCGTCGACCTTTAGCTGTGTACCGTGTAAGCGGCATGTCATTTTCCAAGGGTTGCATTTATATTTTCTAATTCTGGATTCGGTGAAACATTTTCAGGCATCTGATCCGGGAGGACAATTTTGCTTTTGTGAGCTCACAGACCCCTCAGCGTACTTTCCGGCGCATTCATGATATTATGTCAAGAAGCAATAAGATGCAGCCCCTGCGAAATGGTACTATTCCAAGTTCCAGCGAGAAAAAGAAAAGGGACAATTTTTCGGAGAGGATAAAATCACTGATAACGAAAACCTAGGTTTAGGTTATTTTCCAACCCTCGGAGGCAATCAACGCCACCCAGCCTTGCGACACATACACCTATCATTGAGCCCACCACTGGAGGATAATCAGACCAGTCAGCAGGTGGTGGTCTGCCGGACCACAGCCAGTGGGCGGAGGGCTGTCAGACCACAGCCGGACAGCCGCCCGTCTCACCTTGCTGCCCTGCTGGGCCGGCTGAGTCGGCTGCCGCACCAGAAATGGCCGGACTGACGCCACGGTCGACTGCTGCGCGTCTCGCATTGCCTTGAGCAGGAGGGTGGGGCGTGCCTGCAGGCAGGCCGGCCGGCGTGGCCGGTCGGTGATGCGCACCGTGCTGGCCACGGCACCCACGGCTGGCCGCAGCGGGTCGTAGCCCTGCTCGACCTCTTCACGCGATACCACTGCGCCCACCGTGGACTGCGGGCCGCGCCGGGCCATACGGGTCGGCTGTGGATACGGTCGTGTCACGGCGCCACAACAGACCAGCCGGGCCGCAGGGTCAGACCAATGGTGATATCAGACCAGCCTGATGACCCAGCGGGCCGCGCCGGGCCACACGGGTCGGCTGTGGACACGGTCGTGTCACGGGCGCCACAACAGATCGGCCGGGCCGCAGGGTCAGACCAATGGTGTCATATCAGGCCAGCCGCGGCACATTGCTAGGCCTATGTAGGTAAGCCTTGCATGTAGGTAAGCAGCATATGAAGGCTCCATACTTGATGGGTGGCCAAGTGCTATCAGTGACTCAACAGGAGAAGGATTTAGGTGTTATTCTAAACACAAAATTGTGGGCATCAGAACAGACCAAGGAAGCCAGGAAGAAGGCACTGAGAATGCTCGGGGCAATAAATAGGAATGTATCATACAGAAGTGAGGAAGTGATCAGGAAGCTTTACTGTGCATACGTCAGGCCACATTTGGAATACTGCATCCAAGCTTGGTCTCCTAGCTATGAAAAAGATTGTTGGCTTTTAGAGAGAGTACAAAAGATGGCTACAAAAATGGTTAATGGCATAAGCAACCTGGCATACGAGGAAAGATCGAAGAAATTGAATATGTTTTCACTTAGATATAGAAGGCTGAGAGGAGATCTCATCGAGGTCTTTAAATTTGTCAATGGTCTGGAGAGGGGATACCTTGGGGAAATGTTTGAATTTAACAGAAATGATGCAATTAGAGGTCATAAATTCAAAATTAAAATTAACCACAGCAGAACAAGGTTAAGGCAAACTTTCTTCACCAACAGGGTAGTGGAACACTGGAACCAGCTGCCAGAAAACATTGTCAGTAGCACCACATTGAACATCTTTAAAAACAGCATAGACAATCATTATAAGAATAGAGGGCTTGCTTTTCAGTATTACAGGGAGGGCTGATTGACAGATTTGGTGGGCAACTGGTTCAGTGTACAGAGTGCAACCAAGAAGGGCCCTTGTGGCTCATAGTTGCACTAATCTTTTTATGTCTTTATGTCTTTATGCCAATGGCATCACACCGAACCAGCTGGGGCACAGGGTCAGACCAATGGGGTCATATCAGACCAGCTGGGACACAGGTTCAGGCCAATGGGTCACACCAGGCAAGTTGGGACACAGGGTCAGGTGAAGGGGGTCACACAAGTTCAACTGGGACACAGGCAGCGTTGGAAAAGTGGCCCTTTTTTGGAACTTTTGCAATCCATTTTGCAATACACTCCGGAAAAAATACACTCCTTGCATTCCTGGATGAAGACATGCTTAATTAGCAAGACAGCTAGATGGCATTATACAATAGTGATGGAGAGGAAGATTATACTTGGGTGGAGAGGAAGATTCAGTCTGGGTCTGTACTGACTGTATTGTCTGAAGATTCAGACAGTCCCCTACCCTACCACATAAAGTTTCCAGTATAATTGAATACACACTTGTTATTTCAGGTCATATGTAGGCAGGAGTGGAGCCAAAAATGAGATGCTAGACAGATTGGAAGACTATCAGTTTGCTAGCATGCACAAATACAACAGATGTCAACGGATGACAAAATATGGATCACTGCAGTCTGAATATGACCTTAATGCCACTGAACATTCCATATTTCATAACATTCCATTTTATATCATATCGTATCATTCCATATCATTCCATAACATTCCATTTGTGCATGTGTGATTTCTGGTGAAGTGCAGGTGAATTAATAAACAGCCACCAATGCATTTATGTGTATGTTCTCCATTTGTGGACAAACCTGAGAACAGAGTCCAGATGTGCCCAGAGGAATGCATGGATGAACACCAAGAGCTAGAGTGGCATCCACACAAAGTGGCAAGACACAAAGTGTAGCACTTCCCCTAAATCCTCAAAATACTGGTGGATATGAGCCATGTATCGCCACAGCATATACATTTTCATGGGCACTATTACTTTTCCACACACATTTTACACACATTTTACCTCCATGAAGCATACAAAGGTTTGGCTAAGTTATGCTTTTTTGTAAGTTATCCATTTATCAAATTCCATTCGGAATCATTCAGGATTATACAAAAAAGTTTTTGAATTTAAAAAACACTCAGGCTAGCATAGGCTGTTTGGTTAGAATAGGCTATCTACTTTTAATTTTTTAATGAAAAAATACCTTAGAAGATTTCTATTAAAAAGGCTTTCTTTCATCCACTTAGGCTGCAGCTTTTTTCTTCATTTTTAACATTACACTTCATGGTATATTTCCCAACCAAACCCGAGCCACTTTCTTGGTGTCATTTTGCTACCCAACTGCACTTGCCAAAAAAAATGTGAGGTCGCATCATGTAAGGAATCATGTACGTATCATTATGAACACATTCATAGTCATTGCACGAAAAATAAATTTCAAGAAATCAAATCACCTTAAACTGCAAATTTGTCCATTCAGAAAGTCAGAGACCAGAAATGTTAAAAGTATAATGGTGTTCAATGGAGAGTGGAGACAGGATGCACCTAACAATTCCCTGAACAGTTCATGAATGCACAAATAATGCTTGAATGCATGCACATCTATAATATCTGCTGTCAATGTGCACTGAAGAGGGCCAGCCCCCATTTTGAAAGAAAAACATTCACGCTTCAATTTGTGGTAAGTGGAAACATGATTTTCCAGACAAAATCAAAGCAATTAGTTTTGTTCATTACTACGCTTGTCGGCAAAACATCGCAGCAATTAATATTATCATGTCCTGCTCCTTGTATTATCTAAAGATATCCCATCACACAACTCAGCTTTGGTTTATCCAAATCAATAACTCGAATTACCGCGAAGATATTTGATATAGGTAGGTACCTACATATAGGTAGGTAGGTAGGTACCTACATAGTCACATAATACAAACTCTCATACCTCGAGCCAAACACGCAGTCAATTCCATCCGGATAGCAGCGAAGAGCTTTAAAGAAAATCCTTCGTTGAATAAAAAAACCTACGCTCTACGCTCCGCTAACCAAATATAGGAATTGACCTTTACCAGCCCGCCCGCGTACGAAGGTCCGTTCTTGGATTCAATGAGTTCACCGCTCTCCATCTCCCACTCCGGTCGGAGCTATTTAAACCATTGCCATGAAAAGCCATGGATAATGCATTTCTTCTTGGTTCCTTGGAGAATGAAATGTTCTGCATCAATTGGGATAGATAAAACCGTTCATATTTATATTATTAAGCAGTCAGGAGCGATGTACATAAAAAGATATCGGAAGGCTTTTCCCTATGAAAATTGCCTGAATTGCCCAAAACGTGCCTAAAACCTGCTAACACTTCGCTCCAAAATGAAGATCCATAGAACCAGAAATTTCACCTTCTTTCGATTTCATGACTTACATTGTTTCCGAATTTCATCAACAAGCGGGAAAAGCTGTATTCATGCCACTCCGACCGCGAGGTTTCCCCACTCCGGATAAATTCAGATTTACGTGTGTTGACCTAATCCTCTACACTCTTATAAGCCTCATTCTGATCCAATTATTAATTTATTCCCATAATCCTGATTATTATTAATTGAGAAAAAAGTTCCCTGTAATTCTCTTGGCAGTTTTCTCTAACTTATTTTCATTTTTTGGCATTTCATAGCAATCATGGTGCGAAATAAGACGCTAATTTCCGCTCGTCCGTGACGATAGTCTGTTTTACAGCGGCAATTTTCCCGCCAGTCTAGTCGCTTTTCATCCTTCCAAGTCATTCCTTGCTTCCACTAAACGTTCCAGACATGAACTAAAAAGTTCATCGAAATACATTTTATATTAATAAGAAATGACATCAATTTTTTTCACCTTTCTCATTTGACAAAAGAAAATTTCATCGTCGAGAGAATACAAGATTTTAGACGGATTGTTTTAGTATAACTTTCCTTAAACCATTATATATTCCGAAACCAATATCCCGAAGAACATTTTAGACCCTCCCATTTTAGACCCAGCCGGTGCACGAACGTACTGCTCTCTAGGCATGTTGTGAATTTGTATTAGTTGTGCGGTGTTGGTATGCTAGGAGCGGCAGGTATTGATAAGTAAACTTGGTTGACATCGATTAAGTATACTTTTGTGATAATTTTTTTGTGATCACCATTGCTCAGGAAGTTGCTTTATAAGTCACTCACGTAACGTGGATGACTTCAGACGACGATGTGTGGTGGACTGGTTGTCTGTGAGACACTAGGATAAGAACCTAACAAATAACTTGAAGGCGTTTTATTCTTGAAGAAGAAAAATTGTCGGGTTACTTTACGACGCATTCAACCGCAAGGTTGTATGGGGTCGCCAACCTATGTCACACCGATTGGTCGTGGGTGGACTGTGCAAATGCCGCCGGCCGCGAGATTCGAGTCCCACGCTCCACCATACCGATACCCCTAGGTTTGTATTCTTCATTCCAGGAGACATCACTGCATTTTCAAAATGTATACACTTCGTTATTTATAAAATGTATATACTAAAATGTATAAAATGTATAAAATGTATTGCTTGGTGCTTCAATATACACCCCATAATTTGGCAAACTGTGAAATTATACACCCCATAACATAGTGCTTCTCAGGATTATACACTCCATACTTTGGCAAGCCGGAAAATTATACATTGCGAATCCAAGACCGAGAAGTGAAAATCCAACACTGGACACAGGGCAGGTCAAGGTCACACCAGACCAGCTGGGACATAGGGGCATCTCAAGGGGAACATCAGACCAGCTGGGACATAGGGGCAGGTGAAGGGGAACACACCAGGGCAGCTGGGACATAGGGACAGGTGAAGGGGAACACACCAGGGCAGCTGGGACACAGGACAGGTGAAGGGGAACACACTAGGTCAGCTGGGACATAAGGACATATCAAGGGAATCACACCAGATCAGCTGAGGCACAGGGTGAGGTCCAGATTGTCACACCACGACTCCGGCACAGTCAGGTTCAGCGGACCTCACTGGGGTCTCGTGGCTACATTATCTGGGTCACACACATGTCAGTTGTGCACAAATCAAATCTGAGTCTGGTAATAAAATCTCAGCCTGCGTATTCACCTGTAGCAGTATGGTTCTTTTAGACCTGCATCGGTGGGGGGGGGGGGGGTACGGGGATGGGGTGTTGATCAAATCCATTTGGGGTTGTTGTATTTTACATCGGTAAAATTGTACATGGTTTGGTATAAATCATCCTCTATAATCCAAGGCACTATTTGATGCCCATAAGTGCACATATAAAACAGCCAATGGTGTAGTCAAGAGCCTAAGGAGGGGATGGGTATCACTTGCTCATTGTGGCTGGCCCTTCTTCACAGTCAGTGCCACATATACGTAGTATGCTGTCATTCTGACATCACACCAATACTCACATTGACGTTTTTGTCAAGAGCCATTGCGAGGAAATAATTATAGGGAGGATTATGAAAGATTTGAATGGGAAGGTTACTGCAGTTATTGGCCACTGGGAACATCTCTTGGTTCCACGACTGTCTGCAATATATCATAATGGCCTGTCCTGAATTTCTTCCTCTCTCCATTGGTCAGACATTGGCAAGATGGCACTCTTTCCGCGCCATTGTCTGTAGTGGTTTCAATACGATATTGCCTGAATACTTCTCGTCCCCTCCTGGATCCGCCATTGGGAACATACTCTGGACTCCGCCACTGCTTGTAATGAAGCAAACCCGTTTGTCCCAAGCTCAGCCCGCCTTCCCAACTTTCCGACGGCAAGGCAAATGATACCGCTTTGAGAAAACAGTACACTTGTGAATGATCGGAAAAGTCATCGAATAGTACGCTTCTAGCACAAAGGATTAGGGAGCGGCATGCAATACAAACAAAAACAAGGGAACTATTCGCCCCCTCATCTTACCGGAATAGGACCAGATATTGAAAGCGGATTGCGACTCAAGGTCACGAACCGTCGACTTGCCACCGTGACTGACTAGAAGTGTGAAGTAGACTTGACTACTCCAGCACGACTACGTCTTACGGACCACTATGTTTCGACAGGTGTCATGGTGAAAACTGACCCGTGATGCTGATGCACGGTGGAGGTGGCGCCACAGCAGACACCATGGCCCAGCAGATACCACGACTCAATGGACATCACGACCCAGTGGACACCATGACCCAGCGGGTACCACGACCCAGCGGGTACCACGACCCAGTGGACACCATGACCCAGTGGATGCCACGATCCAGTGGAAGCCACGACCCAGCGAACATCACAACCCAGCTGACGCACGCTGGCACATGCCAGTTACCGGGCAACAAACGAGCATAACAACGGTATCTCCGCGCAAACACACACACACACTTAATACCAGCTGTTCAAACACCGGTCAGCCTCAACTCACCTCCACGTGTGTGACCGTGACCTCTCGCCGTCGGACGGGGGAGCGGGAGCGGCACCTGGTGGGCAGGGTCACCTCCTCGGTGGCCTGCACCACACGGCCGCCGAACAGGCCGACCTCCTGGCGCAAGTTGACCGTGCGCGGCGGCACAGAGAACGGTGGCGGCGGCGGCGGCGGCGGCGGCGGCGGCGATGGTGGTGGTGGCGGTGGTGGCGGCGGCGGCGGCGCGTCAGAGTCAGCCGACGCCGCTGGCAGGGGGACACGCGCTGGTGGCAGCGGCGCCAGGTGCCGCCTGGGCGAGACGGCAGCCGACTGGCGCGGCGCCGGCGCCTCCTTCACCAGCTCGTCTGTAACACAGCCATGTATCCAGCCAGGGCCCAACATAACGCCTGCCCCGTGACCCAACACAGCCATGCATCCAATCAGGGCCCAACACAAAGCTACCCCCTGCTCCTACCCCAAGGGAGGGGGAGTGAGCGAGAAAATTGGCTTCTTCGTCTGATGTTCTCCATTCTACGAAATAAGTGAATTTCAGGACACTGACTCGGTATCGACACCGACTGTCCATGGTATCGACACCGACTGTCCAGGTTATCGACACCGACTGTCCAGGGTAACGACATCGACTGTCCAGGGTACCGTCATCGACTGTCCAGGGTACCGTCATCGACTGTCCAGGGTATCAACACATACTGTCCGGGATATCGGCACCGACTGTCCAGGGCATCGCCACGAACTGCCCCAGAATACCAGTACTAAATGACTAACATAAAATTGGCACCCACTTGGGAACAGACCACACAAAGTAGCCTATGTGTGGCATTCACTCCTTCACTCGTGTATGACCGAATACAGCGCTGCTAATTTCACGAAAGAAACAAGTTTTTACTTTTCATTCCTTCAGACACCTTGCGAGTAAAACTAAAGAATAAATTGGCAGTGAACACGGAGCAAATGCAAATGGAGCGGCCCCAAAAATGTACGTCCTAATTAGACCAGCTTTCAAACTTACCAAAGACCATTTAAGGATATGTTTAAGCTTAATGTAGCACTAGCTTAGCTGAACAGATTTTACGTGTCGATCTAATGTTGACCGTCAGTTCCATTGTGGCGTACTACCGCCAAACAACCTGGCCGTCAGATCCGCAGGCGTCTCACCTTCCTCAGCACTGAGGTTGAGCACATCTTGGTCGTCCTCATCATCAGCTGTAGACTCCCTTCGGCCGCCGCGTCCCGTCTTCTCTGTTGGAGCCAGCACCTGCTCAGTCTTCTCTGCTCGCCCCTTCTCTGCTGAGATGGAGACACGCTCTGTCGTCTCTACCGGTGAGACGGTAAGCACTGTCTTGTCTATCGAGGCAGAGACGCGCTCGGTTTTACCGGCTGTCGCAGAGGCTCGTTTGACCTTGCTTTCTGGGGCGGAGATCCGAGGGTGTTTTGTGTCCTGCGCATCGGCCGACGGCGGCACCTTTTGTCGCGAGCGTGCTGACCTGCCCTCTGACCCGCTCCGGTCAATGTCATCACCACCACTCGGCCGTTGCTCGCTTGGTGGCTTATCTCTGTTGTCGGTCTTTTCTTTCGACGATTCCTTGGACTTCGACTGCTCAGTCATCCGCTTGGAGGTTTCCTTGGCCAGTACATCTGGGCTCAAGTATTTGGCATCCTTGTCTGGTTTGTCCTTGCGAGATTTGGAAGAGTCCCCGACGGACCGCTTACGCTCATTGTTCTTCACGTCGCTCGTCCTTCCTTTCTTCACCATATCCGACCCAGCCTCGGATGACTTACGCTTCTTTTCTCGCTCTTTTCCATCGCCTCCTTTACCACTCCTTCCGCCTGATTCGCCAGATTTCTCTGGAAATAGAAGAAAAAAAATGATACACAGCGGACTTCAAGAGTGCAAGCCGCACAGCAGCTCATCGATTAAACTCGACAATTCCAGTCTCGCATGCACTGGTGCCGCCCACCTTTTACCTCCATCCCCTCCAGTATCACCTGCACTGGTCCCGCCCACCTTTTCCCTCCATCCCCTCCAGTATCACCTGCACTGGTCCCGCCCACCTTTTCCCTCCATCCCCTCCAGTATCACCTGCACTGGTCCCGCCCACCTTTCCCCTCCATCCCCTCCCGTCTCGCCTGCACTGGTCCCGCCAACCTTTTCCCTCCATCCCCTCCAGTCTCGCCTGCACTGGTCCCGCCCACCTTTTCCCTCCATCCCCTCCAGTTTCGCCTGCACTGGTCCCGCCCACCTTTTCCCTCCATCCCCTCCAGTCTCGCCTGCACTGGTCCCGCCCACCTTTTCCCTCCATCCCCTCCAGTCTCGCCTGCAGTGGTCCTGCCCACCTTTTCCCCTGTCATCCCCTCCCGTCTCGCCTGCACCGTTCCTGCCCACCTTTTCCTCTCCATCCCCTCACTCTCAACTTGACAGTTCCGCCACATCGTGTGAAGAGGCCCATATGACAAGCAAACTATACATTTTTGAAATATAAATCTTGACCCATGCCAAGTTAAATTTTTTAAGCAATCTTTAAAAAAGAAAGTGTTCGAGAAAGGTACTTCGACACAATCACCATGCGATTCTACATCACTCTCCAAATAATCGCATGATTCGCTTTGCACAGAGAACAATAAATGTTATTGACTGGTTGATTGACTTCGGAGAAGTGTCCTCTCTTTTTGTAGGTTGTGCATGGGTATGTTAAATGTACACACAAAACGCACACAAGCATTAATTGCTGCGACGACATTGTAACTGAGGACTGTGCGTGTGTGTGTATGTTGTGTGTGTGGGGGGGGGGGGTGGAATGTGCCCGAATTCACGCTAGAAGCGAATCCAACGAACGCTTAGTTATGACGTAAGAGAGATATTCTGGCACCCATTTGCATTTTAGTTCCTTATGTCTGAGAAGTTCTATTAAAACGACATCTGAGATGAAATACCCCAAATGGATTCCTCATAATGTGTCAGGTTCAAATTCGTACACTTTTTCTTCTTTGTCTAAGCTATTCGCATATTGAAATATCGGCCCGCAAAGGAATACGAGAACACCTGGCTGCCGACTGCAGAGAACACTGACCTTTGTTCTGCAGTGTGATGGTCTGCAACTTATCCAGCACTTGCTGCAGCCACTCCACAAATGCTGAGGTGTGCTCACTCAGGAACAGAGCCAGATCACTCTCCATTTGCTTCTTGACCTTCTTGTTGGCAACCAACACCATGATATAGTCTGGCAGTTCGTCATCTGCAGTGAACACATCCAATTAACATACATTCCTTTTAGTGCATTTTTAGCGGAGCATCAGACACAAGCTTGGATCAACTTCCTCGGTGTCCAATGGATGTGCTAGTCATTGAGAAGTGCAGCTACAACTGCAAATGCGCCATAAGTCAACATCAGGTGTCCAATACAACCTTTATTGGTACCATGGTAACCACTTATCACATCACTTACAAGCATAGACATTGTACTATAGCTATTGTCCCTCAACATTGCTAAACGCTAAGGATATGTGGAAATCTTAACCATTGCCCATCAATTATACCAATAACAAAACAAAACATTACCTTAGTGCACTTTACATGATCTAATTGTTTTCCATGGTAGAAATGTGTCAAATTTGCATCTCAGTGGGTACCCAAAACTTGGTGCAGGTGTAGTGAGGGTTTCGGATCCTAGAACAACAATCTGACGGCGCGTGGGTAGGTCAAAATCAACCCACCATCATTCGCGGCTTAATAGTTGCCAGTGAGGGCGAAACCCGGGAAGGTCTAGTCCCGTGACTATGGCAAAATGTTAAAATTATCAGTCCGGTTTGATCCGATAGCCTGAACCGCAACAACTTTTTAGCAGCAGCTCTCTGCATTCTAATTTGTTCACGCAGAGTTGCATGCTCTATTTCAATTCTGATTTCAACGATTGATATCCAGATAGTCTTGATGAAGTGCTCTTAATAATTGGTTTTCAGAGAAAGCGTCGGTATTTCCACCCTCGGACAAATTTCAACGTGTCACGTCCAGAGTTCGAAAAATATGCTGTTTGTAGATTTTAGTCATTCCGAACATTATCCTCTCCAGAAAATTATCCTCTCGTTTTTATCATTTGGAGGCTAAATGGTGCTGTATGACAATGAACTTCTCTGTGACACTGTTCAGGATGCACTGGACAGTGGAAATTGAAATTTTGATGTCGCATGTTTTAACAAAAATATCTGCTGCATGTTCGGTTATTCAATAATTTTTCCCTTTACATCCAGGACCACAAAGCACAAATGCAACCTTGGTCACGTCGCAATACCAGTGATAAATTATTCGCGAAATAGGGTGGAATATACCAATTATTGAACATTGAACCGATATCCTTCCGAAAGATGTACCAACGTCGTGCTTCTTGCTGCGTGTTTGTGAATACTCCGTGCCTAGTTTCTAACTGCATCCAGTTCGCATATACATATAATAATTTTGTTCACCATAACGGATCCGGGATAGCGATAACGAACATCCCATAGCGAAATTCCAGGTGAGGGGATTACTTATGATGTGCAATGTTATACCATAACAGTTTACAGCATAGGTGCTTGCATCGTTTTCGTTGATATCAGTATCCCAAAATTGGGTACCTTTCAAACACGCACAACAGGAACAGTCATGTGTGCGCAATTGGCTCAAAACTGGGTTTGCAGGACTTGGTGAGATCGTATATGACATTAAGTGTTGGCGATTCCGACATCCCACTGTACTCGTTTCGACATCTCACACCTAATGTTAAATCATTATTTTAGCACTGCACAATACAGCATATTGAGTTCCAGAACGAGGCGAAATATTTCACAAGGATGTCAGCTCTTTCCAGGAATCCTACAAGGAACAATACAAGTAAAGTATGATGGGCGATTATATACGGAACCTTTTATGTTAGTGGCCTGAAATACAATTATCAGTGTTATAGACAAACTTCCATTTGAATAAACTATAATGCTATAATTTTTATATAAACTCTCTATCAATTCTCTGTAGCAATACTCTTTATCAACGCTCTGCATCACTGCACTGGATCACTGTCCATTAATATATTATAATACATAATTATACCATACTGGTTTCCTTCCTTGATTTCCTTCTTGAGTTCTTTTTTTGTCACTGGCTGATGTCACTGTGCATTGTTTGTCACTGATGTCAATGATCATAATAATCGTGTTAATATCAAAGAACTTATACTTAACACAATTAATATGATTTAAAGCAGATAGTGTGCAACCCCCTTAAATTAATAAGCTAAAATGGCAAAAAAATCAATAAACAAATTTCTTGAACTCGGAACCGAAGTCTGAACTTGGTGACTACCCATTTTCATTTATTTATGCCATAAAAATAAGAAAATAATGTTTTAGGTGATGGACAAATTATGTGGTACACTGTAATTAATCATTTGTAATGTAATTACAAATGATTAGAATTACACTACATGTAATTACAATCATTTAATGTAATTGTAATTAATGCAATTAATGTTTGGCATACATACCCCCAAAGGGGATAGGACTGTCCCCAGATTTCGTGTGCGTGTGCATGTGCGTGAGTGTGTGCGTGAGTGCGTGAGTGCGTGTGTGCATGTGTGTGTGCGTGCGTGTGTGCGTGCGTGCGTGCGTGCGTGCGTGCGTGCATATGTTTGTGTGTATGGCTAACCATCTCTATATATCCATCTAACTGTATGTCATCTTTATTTCACTCTTCCCAGCTATACACCCACCAGGTGTATCTAGTCATTGAATATCTATATGGAAATATATGCACACAGACCTACACATATGCACACAAATATATATCGCAATATATTGCAATGCAGGTCATTCCTGAACAAATCAACACCAGGTCACTTACCAACATAGACACCAAGCTCCACCAGCTTGGCTCGAATAGCACTCTTTATTTTCTTGCTAATCTCAGCTCCCAGATAGTCCATCATTGGTTCTTCTAATATGCCTTTGTAAAATCACAAATCTGTAAAACATAACAATAAGACATCACGACATCAAAGTTTTTCATAACAAAGACATCACGACAGCATTGGAAAGAAACGACAGTTATTCAATATGAGCACCAGCCAGGCTGCTGACAGGGTCTGTCTGTCTGTCTGCCGGTGAGGGTCCAACTTTCACACTTCCAAAATCTCTGCACAGATGCCCAAAATTATATGGTATTTAAAGAATTCCCAAGCAGAAATGGTGAACAAATGCATGGACTGACCTTCCTTTGAAGCTGAACTACTTTTCCCCTATCATTTGCTTAGTAAATCACATAAAAGTGAGATATTCAGTATTTAAAACTATGCTACTTAGCATTGACTTAGCAGATGATGCATAGTTTTTATAATGGTATTAAGCAATCAAGCATCAGAATGCTTTAGGTGACACGACATCAGTAAGTTAGGTTTGGTTGTTTTAGGATAGGTTTTTGTTGCAATATTCTTACATTATCCTCCATTATATAAAGCGCCACCAAAACCTACATTTTCTGTGCATGTTCCCCATATTTTCTGGTAGTGGGTGGCAGCATCTATCTGCACTGCCAATCTTATGGTGTTTTTATCGCTTTTTAAACCACTGCTTATTCAGATATAAGTATTTCAGCTCGAATTATTCATATCTCAAGATGTTATCATTTCCTAAGGAAATGAACATCAAATTCACTCAGATCACATCTGCGGAAAACTTCGCTAAAACAAGATGTGGATTCATACAGAATTTGGTATGAATACACAGATTGTGTTGCATTTTGTAAGGATAGTAGTTCAATAACATCACGAGCTAAGAAAACTACAAAACCCTAAATGCATTGTTTGTTAACTGCAAATTGTGCAAAAATATGTGTGATTAAATCCTTTGTACCTCAGGAAGATTGTTGATTTTCAACAATCATGATAAATACTGTTCTTGTGATCACACAGGCTCTAAGTTGCGCAAATTCTGATGGAGAGCAGTGGCAATGAAGACAAAAATGGATCATCTTCATGTGCTTTTTGACGAAGTTTAGCTGCAAGGAGTAGCTGGGAAATTAGCAGGGCTCGAGACTCTGAACACTTACCTCTGTACCTTTCAAAGCATGCAAAACAGGAATAGTCATGTGTATGCAATTTTCTAAAAACTGGGTTTGCAGGACTAAACAAGATTGCAAATAGCATTACCACTATGGAAATTTTGACATCCTTCTGTACTCGTTTTGACATCTCACATCCAATGAGACATTATTTTAACACTGACCAGCGGCATTTGTCAATTTCTATAAGGGACAGGTGGATTTCAAGGGGACCCAACCTAACCCCATTAAAACGTCAAAAGATTTTGACAAACACTTTGTTTTAAATGGGTAATCAAATTGAAAATAATAAGTTACATTTCATGAAAATACGAATGCACATCATGTTTTTTTATGTGGATGAGGTGTAACCTATCAAAAATATGCTCCAAACCAAAGTGATAGTCATAAAGTCATGGATTGTTCAGATTTAAATGTGAACAAGGACCCATCTGAAATTTTCTTAAGGGGGACTAAAATTATCTGAAATTTTCGTTTTGCCACCCTAAAATGTGGCAAAACGAAGACCACTTTTGGAATGTGAAGCAAGCTGAAAAGTGCAGGTTTTATGTGGTGAAAATCTCAAAATGTCTTGTTTGATCTAGTGTATATTTGGATGGGGGGAGTGATGCATCCTTGCCCCTCCCCTTGGCTGCAACTCTTCACCCAAGCAAGAGTAATTTTGCAAGCTGTTATGTCCTGCTTTTGGACATTAAATATTCAGATCACATACCAGGACAATGCACAGGTCTCATCAGTGGTGGTTCCAGGGGGCCAAGGGAGACATGTCTCTCCCCATGAAAGTGGAGGATAAGGTACCATCCATGCAAAGCACCATGAGGGGCTGGGCCAACAGCCAGGTTTTTGTTTTTTTATTTGTTTTTTCCCACATTTTCCATTCTTATTACTAAGCCTAGCTCTTGTCTGACCAAAAAATAAAAGATAACTATCAATTAATGTGACAGTGTGATCAGTGCACAATCCATCTAGCTTAATGTACTTAAACTCTTAATCTGGCAGCACTCACATAAACTGTACCACAAACTATTCCCCAGCTTTCAGAAAATAAACTAGGTAAAACTCTTACTCTAAGTACTAAGTAATACCCAGGAACTCTGCAGAAATTATTTCAGGGACTGCACCAATCTTCTGGGTCTCTGAGTGCTTTTTTACATCTCAATTGGTTTTTTGGCCCTTTGTATGGTATGTTCGTGCCTAACATTAGTTTGGAACCAAGACAAATTTTTTCGCATCTGCTTTTTGGGTCCTTTGTAGAGTTGCTGGGTTCTGGGGTGATTTTCAGGGGCAGATTTTTAAGAGCCAGTGGCTAATTTTGCGGACCTCAGCTCCAATGCTGGTGTCCATGCACAATTTGCTAAGACAAAGCACAACTGCTTGAAGTTCAACACTTCTTGGATCATATAAATGTCCCCTGTTGCACCTAGCCTCTACTTTGGTACACAGCTGATGTGAACCAGTGATGGACGAACTGCTCCTTATGGTATTCATGTTCTGATCTTCTGAGGAATGTAATTGAGTATCCATGTGCAGAGCTGGATTTGTACTTTGTAATCATATATGTGGAGAGGAAAATGTTGAGTAATTAAAGATGAATATATTTATCTTGAAACCAGTGACCGAATGTCAATTTTCCCTTTCCAGTTAATTTTGGACACTTCATCACAGAACAGTTTGTGGTTAAAAAGCACCATTCAACCTCCAAGTGAGAGAAATGGGGAACAAACTACTTGAGTGGATAATGGATACCAAAAATCCAGGAAGGACCCATGTTTCCAACACTGCCCATTGCTCATGCATGCATCATATGTGCAGTCATCATACTTGAGAGACTGAGAGTGTAGGTATTTGATCACTATTGACTTCAACTTCAAAAGTATGACACTTTTGACAAGACCTTGTTGGTGTGGGTGACCAGAGGATGTAGTTGGGCCAATATTCACCTGACAATTCATTCCAGGGTAGGGATTAAATTACTTATTCAATGATATCCTCTCTGAAAAATTGTTGAGCTCCAGGCTCATACCAGATAGGATGGGCTTCAAATGTACACTGACACAAGCATGCACGATGAACACAAATATCACTAAAAAGAAACAAGAATACAACTACCAAAGGGCAGGCTATTCTACTAACAGTTACCACTCAAACTAGTCTCTTACATACCTACTACAGGGGACAAGTAGTCTAGGAGTAAGTTGCTTATCTCACAATCAAAAGGCTGTGGGTTCGAGTCTCACCTGCGGCCGCGACCAATCGGCGTCAGAGATTAGCTATGCTGTATGACTCAACAGACAATGTGTCATAAGACTAATAACCAACCAACCACTTACATGCCAGTCAGCACCAAGACCACAGTAACACACACATACTACACTCACACTCAAATACAACCATCATAAATGCAGACAATAACAAATACTACTTGCAGGGCAGCATGCCTGCACCTTGGATAAACTGGCCTCCAGGTACTCCATCTCATGATGTGATGCTAGAAACCTGCTTTCATGCTACCCATATAGTGGAAAAATGATAGTTTTCATAGATAACCTCTGGAGATGGAGTGCAATTTACCAGTGTGCAAGCACAGGATCTTGCCACCCACCTCAATATATGCAGGATGGGTTGCTGCATGCCATGGAATACAAAGCAAATTAATCTGGCTCTCCACATGTCTGATCATGACATCATGACATGAGCATGAACAACCTCACATACTGCCTACCCTATGATTTCAAACCACATGGGACACTGAACTGAATTTTGAAGCAGATTATTTTGTGTGGTGGGAAAATTTTGCAGCTATAAATTGATACTAATGTGGCACACTGTTTATTTCTGCTGTCTTTCTTTCCAGTTGTTGTTAACTTCTTGTTCTTGTGATCTTTTAAATCAAATTTTTAAGTTGAAGTTAAACAGAGTGGAAACTTACTTTGAAGGAAAGTGAAAGATGTGTTTATGTAGACAAGGTGCTTACCTTAGGCCTCTGGACTTTCTTGTTCCGAGGGAAAAGAAAAAGGGGAGAGAACCCCAACCCCTTTATGGAGAACCCCGCCCCCCGCTCGGCTTTCTTCCTCACATTTGTGTCTGCATTTGTTATGTGTATTCAATCTAACTAGTGTATACTTTGTCCTGATGTATTTTGTTATACATTGTTCTGCTAATCTTGACATTCCTTGCCAAGCTGTTTGTCATACTGTGTTGTCTGACCTATGGCATAGCCAAATAAAACATGCCCTCAATGAAGAGCAATGTCCCATTTTGTCTTAGGAACCCCAACACATCAAATTTGAAAAGGAAAAAGGAAAAATTGGTAAATTTGTGCTTTGAGGATTCTCCGTAATTTTATACTGAGAGGTGAGCACTATGATATACATAAATACACTTTCAGAGGTCAGCAAAGTAGTTTTCACTGCACATGCTTACTTTTCAATTTGAATGATGGTGGTTTTGGCACATCTGCATGTGATGACTTCATAGGAATGACACTGAGGCTTGAATTGACCAATGCTGCAAATGGTTCTCATACCATTTTTTTTTTTAAATACCACATTCATGAATGTCATTCTTGCATTTTCAGACATGATGCAGGGAAAATTGAACACTCCATGCAGGGGATTAAACATTTCTTCATGTCAAAATGTTTTTGGTTTTTTCACCTTTTTACATCAGATATTGTGCATAACCACCTGCTGCCACCAATGTGGGAACACAATGGTGGTGGATGGACAAAACACTACCATTTCAGATGACATTACATTTCAGGATATATCACATGACATAATTTCTATATTGGTTCATACTAAGCTAAATTTGATTGTTAGGTTTTCCTATGCAATTATTATTTCTCATTGTATTTTTAAACTATTCCATAGAACCAAGTAACTTTAATAATTAAACAGGAAAACATAATCCCACATAATGCAATTTTATATAATCTAACTTAATATAATCTCATTGTATTTCTTAAATTAACAAACAGAAGTTGCTAATTTTGCAGATAAAATACTTAAAACAGAAAAACCCAACTTAATCCAATCTTGTCTAACCTCATCTAACATAAACTAATGCAAAATACAGATTACAATGATGCAGTATGATATTAGCATGCAAGGGAGGGATGGCAAACAAGCAGGGGGGAGGGTGAGATGGGCATGCACATACACACATTGCACAAGTATGCACATACACTTACACCCTCACACACTAATGCACATACACACATGCACACATACACACATACACAAACACATAGGCATATCCAAATAGCACATCTGAACACATATACACACTTAGGTCACAAAAGATAACAACAACCTAGAGTAATGCTATGTTGACACCATATGTATGCTTTCCTCATTGACTATGAACTGGATGGTGATTGCCAACAAATGATTTACATTTTTATGTTTGTGAATAGGTGCTTTTGAATATTTTGTCTGTGGGTATTTCAGCAACCTGTGGTAGATGGTAGACATAGTGTCACATGTCAATTTGAAAAATTAAAAACTCATATTTGTTAGAATGTCACCTCATGAAGGCATACAGCCAAAAAAGGTGTCAATTTTGTTAAATATAACATTGTGCCATTGCAATCAGTATTTTACTTGTCCAAGTAACCACTAACATATAAACTAATACAAACTAATATTGTACTGCAAAAAAATAAGCCACATCTAGGCCCTGGCATCTTTATATGACATCCTGACTGGTGCTATCTCTCTTGGCCACATCAAGTTTTTGCTCACATGCATGTCAACTAATATGTTGTTAAGCATCAGATGCAATGTTAATGAGGACATCAGGGGGACCCCCAGTAAAGAAAGCAAACAGGAGGTTCCTGATGCCATTCAAGAACTCTGAAGTATGCACACACAAACATGCCCAGATGTTCATTAGTGTATGCACAAAAAAATAGTTATAATTTATGAGATTCTGTCTCCATAAAATATGATGCGAATTACATGTATGAAAGCTAGTTTGTATGACAGGTATGACATCAATTCCATCGCCATTTACTGTGATATATTGCACATATTGTTACTTTTGCACATTGTATTCTCAAACTTTCCACCACAGACAGCCTGACACTGGCGGCGATGCTGGCGGTCCCAGCCTGTCCCCAACTGCCTGCCGCCATTCATAAATGGTGGGCTCAAACCAAATGTTAATGGGCCCCAATGCTAAGGTAACAGGTAGATTTTCAGATTTGAAACACTAGGTGATGTACCTGGCATGAGTTCTGCCACTAGTACAGTGGAGGTCAACAGGCTTTCTTGTTATTGCCAAGAATATTGCACTTATGGGCACTGAATGGAAAGAATGCATCTACAACAGTGAATTTCTCATATACCATTTTGGCATGGCAGAGCCGATGCTGCTTATTATTGTTCAAGGGTGGACTTTACATTAATTTTTGCCATGCCACCCCTTGGCAGCCCTCCTGATCCTCTGGGCAGCAACTGTCAGCACTTGATGTGCATCAAGCCATGCCAGAACCTCAATCATTCCAGACAACTTAATGTCAAAAGGTAAAAAATGACAGGGTTAGATACCTATAAAAGAAGTGAGTATGACATCAGAAGGCAAATTATTATATGGAGGTTAATTTGAGACCATTGGAAATTAATTCACTAATGTAGAACATCTGAAATACAAGTAAAAGTAGTATAATGTGATAATTTGAGACAGAAATCATGGAGTTGAGTGCAAGAATGACAGGGTTAATTATACATAAAAGTAGTTGGGTATGGCATCAGAAGGTAGCTGATTTTATGCATTTATTTAAGACCATTGGAAATTAATTTGCGTATGTAGAACATACGATATTGAATTTGAAGGAGTAGAATGTGATAATTTCAAACACAAATCTTTGAATTCAGTGCAAAAATGACAGGGTTAGCTCTCTATAAAAGTATTTGAACATAGCATCAAAAGACAGCTGATTGTATGCCAGTTTATTTGAGACCATTGGTTATTTACTAGGTAATGTAGAACATCTGCTATGCAATTTAATGTAGTATGATGTGATAATTTGGAACACAAGTTCTGGAGTTGAATCAAGAGTGACAGGGTTAAACCTTCATGGAAGTTATTCAAGATAATATAAAAATGTAGCATGCTCGATTTCAATTTCATTAAGAACATTGGAAATTGTCACACATCACACAGAAGACGTATGACCTGCTTTTAACACAATATATTTGGTCACCAAGTGCCTTCATTTCACTTTAACAGCAGTGACAGGATGAAATGATTTGATAATACAATGAACTATGCATCATGAGAGCTTGTTTCAATGTTGCTCAAATTTGACCATAGGAAATCACCTGCACCTTCTCTAGAAACTAAAATATAGCATTAAACCATACTATAAAACTATCTTATATAGATCCTATTATTGACCTACTTTTATAGTATCATTAAACAGACCCAGCCCACTCTGGTGTTCTTTCACAAACCTACCACCAGAGGCGCCACCGGCATTATGTTCGCTCATGACGCCTAGCGTGATGTGATGCGTGGAAAAAGGTGGCAATAAGATTACCCCCCCCCCCCAGGAACCTATATCATGCTTAGAGTAAGAACAAATAGGTAATTCATGTGAGAACACCCCCTCCTGAAATCAACACCGAAGCTGCCACTACCGAAGCCGGTATGTCTCAACATCAGAATGGTACTGAGATTGGACAAGGGACCTATCTACCAATGAGGGTGACGCATATTTACAAAGCGGGGTGGAAGACCAATACGAACCTAGAGGGTGACAACTATTTGAGGAAGCTGACGCCCCAAAAATATGTGCTCAAGCTATCTATCAATTTACGAACCAAACGCATTTCAACACATTTAACCCTTGGCATAGGGTATAACCTATAACCATTCGGCGATTTAGTACCTCCGTGACGTCACATGTTTTCAACAGCCGAGGACCACATAGCCCGCTATGCTTTTCAGGGGTACTTAGTATGTCGTTTTGGATGAAAGTGTCATAAAACTAAGACCATATGATAGAGCGCATCATTCTCTATGGAAAACGTACGTTCCGTTATTACCTGATACTAACAGTTGACCTACTATGCGATCAGAATCAGGCTATTTCAGGCTATATATCAATCAGGCTATCAGATCACGTAAGTTTAACCTCTAGTCGACATTCATTGCATGTTTGTTTTCCATTTTAGCGAACGTTAATAGTACATGAATATGGAATTGAACTTAGGAAAATTATGGGAAGGATATTTATACCGATAACGACCACGCCATGGGCCAAATGCTAACTTTTGGCGGAAGGGGAAATGGCGACTGCCCCGGAAGATATGAGAAGTTCCACCCCAGCAACGAATCACGTTTCCGAAGGGGTGAATGGATGACAAGGCGACGGCACAAACCGAACGTGTAAGGGTAGGCTAGGCTGCGTTGTGGTAGGTTGGGCTGGGTTCGTTTGTGTTGGGTTTGGCTGTTTCGTTGGTGAAATGGTGGAAAATTTTGCATTAAGAATGGTTACGTTTTTCCCAATTATTTCAAAAAAAGGTGGAAATTTTATCTGCTCTTCTTTAAAAAGTTAAAAAGAGACGCAACATTAAACAAATTACGTTATCCTTCATAATACATTATTGGGCCTGATCCCGTGGCTCCACTAACATCAAGAAACTTCCACTGGTCGTTCTCGTCGGAAATCCCGTGGATCCCCGGAAATCCCTCCACTAACCCCCATCAGTGAAGCAAAAGCTGCACTGGCCCAAGTGCAGTGACTTTTTTCACAGCTTTGACATTTCCAGTTGAGTTCAGTCACGGCGCACTTGCTCCATATATTTGCGCGTAAACATGCGCCCATCTTCATCACATGTATTTGTATATTGTTCCACATGCATCCCTCATCTGTGCGTTCATACTGCACGTAGCAGGGTGGTGCTTTACAGCACAGTTATACATAAACAAAAACTGTGTATCTGCATGTTATTAAGTAGATATGACACCTACATGTTACTGCTATTATGTAATATATACTTCTGTAAGAAGTGCTATTGCAGATATGATGTTTAGTGCAAATTAATGGACATATTTTACTCTGCAGGCTGGATATCAGCTTCAGTCAGTTCTTTTTACACTGGCATGGCTAAAGCTTGCTTCATCCAGATTTTTATCAGCTTTGTTTAGATGCAATTGTTTCATTAGATGTGCAACTGCTTAGTTATTTTGTGTGTTTAATTCCAGGTTACTATATCTATAAACATGGATATAGCATCAGTTGCTGATGATAATCCAGAGGGATTAGACACCATAAAGCAGATGGTATGGAACAGAAATTTTGACATGAATGCAGAGCTTGTGAAGGGCCATGAACTTCAGGACAAAATGCAAGATATGGCAATCATGATAGAAGATCTGAACACAGCTATTACTTGTGAGGTTGGTTCTTTAATTTTTTGCTGTTTAAGTTTATTTTTTACTTTTGAGCTTTGTTTTTTGTGCAAAAGAAATCACATTCCCAATGGTTTCTGTTCATGTTCATGGTGAGTGGTCATTACATGCAATGGCAGTAATATTCTGACCATTGCCCTTGTCAGGTGTGTCAGGTCATTTCCAACATTTCAACCAGCTCCTTCTCCAGCCATCCTCACATTCTCATCCTCAAACAGATGAATGGGTTTCTGCTGAATTATATATGTCAAGCCTTGTGGTACTCATGTGAGTCAAACTCCTGTTTCTGGATCAGAAATCCAATGTCTTGTCAGCTGTCCACTCAGGACATAACTTTTCCCCATGCAGTTCAGAACATCTTTGTTTTTTATGAAAAATGTAAGTTATCCTGGGTAGAACATTTGGTAGGACATCAGCCTTCTGATCCAGAGACTCATGTTCAAATACCACCAGCACCAAGAGGCTCTGTGGTTTAAAGCTTTGCAGAAATGTTGACTGAGCTGCCCCTTCTAAGGAAAAAGCATCCAGTGATGATGGTGAAGCTGCTGGTTGAATCATGCTCTATGTAACATACCTGACAAAGGTGACAATGCCTGAATGTTACTGACATGCATGAATCCCTGTTTGTGTTTAGTTAGTTTATATTTCAATTTGTGTGGAAGCTCAAGCCATGTGGATCCCAAGCCATCCAGCTCTCCAGAACCCATTCTGTTATGAAGCTGTCATGGTGAAGCCATTCTATCTCAATGTTTCCAGGAACCCGGAATTACATGTTATGCACACATCTGGGGGAGGAAATGGGAAATGTGGCATTAGCTTCCATAGGATCATGTCAGAGGAGGGTGGGGTCTACAAGAACCCATTATAAAGTTGGAAGTCATGCATTGTGGAGAGGGTGGATTTTGGAATGGAAATTGAAATGGCATTGGTCCCATGTGAAGTATGCCAAACAACACGGACAGTAGAGAGCAAGGGACCAATGTAATGCACTGGGTCCACCTTCCATTTAAATGATTATGGAGCATGTTCCAGGTGGCTATCCAAATGACACTGATAGTCAGACCAACTGAAGCATTTATGTATTGCTTGCTCTGTTTCTTCTATGGCTCTCTGCTGTATTTATTGATAACAGGAATACTGCCATAGTCTATGTCATTTTATATTATCTTCAGTTTGGTGATGATCTTCATGTTTCCAATGCTCCTTGCCATTTGCTTTTTTGACCCTGTTGACAGGCAGCTACAGCTAATTTTTAGAAGCCTTGCTTGAGGCTATTTCCAGTCCTGTGCTAATTAACTGCCCAGGAATTTTCCCCAGGGTGACTATTCATTAGGGAGAATTTCATGCATCTAATGTCTTAGTAATTTGTATGAACATACTTCTCTTATACTTACTAAAATCTTGGGTGTAGAGGGAATATTTTTATTTTCAGGATATCTGGCATTCACCATGTGTGGCATATTTTTATTTACTGCTGAGGGGACATTCCCCACTTGATCTTATTTGGCACCCCTCCCCCTCTGAATGCAGGTTAGATTTAACATAGGACACCTTATGCATGGATATATATACATTTGCATATACATGTACATTGTCTCAATCTGATTCTGGATTTCCAGCCTTGAGTATGTATCCTTTGCCTACTTCCTTTCCATCTGTCAATATTCCAAAGAAAAAATTGTTCTTCATCCACACAGAACACTTTTCTGTGACACTAAGTGATTAATCTGAGGGGAAGTGCATTGGACATCCTCCAATACATCTGAGCAGCCAATGTGCACATATATTATACCCCTCACCAGACATGTACTTGACTCATAAATCAAACGTTTTTGCATGACTCACAAGTTGAATAGATTCTTTTCCCCAAAATATACATTGAATTGTAAGTTGAATCACATCTTTCTAAAATATGAGTCAAATCATGAGTCAATCATTCAAATATCATGTGTAGGCAGTTCACACTGAATTACATGGCTCATAAGTCTGATACCACTGGGTCAGATCTGAATTGATTAAAATATGTCAGTCTAAGTCATGAGTCAAATCACGCACGCACGCACGCACGCACGCACGCACGCACGCACACTCACACTCTCACTCTCACTCACACTCACACTCACACTCACACACACACACACACACACAAACACAAACATAATCGATTTCGTGAAACGACGTCCGTGTTGATCATGCTGTTGAGTTGGAGTGCGGGGCATAAACTGACAGCCCGATGCGATCACAGATCCGTCCACAGCTGTCCGACTCAACTGGGCAGCTGCACCAACTGACGGCCGAGCTGACCGAGACCAACCAGCTGCTGCAGCTGGTGGAGCAGCTGCTGCGGCTTGGGGAACAGCTAGCCGAATGCCGACGGCTGCAGGCGGATGGACAGTTGTGTGCAGCTGCCGAGCTGGTGACCCAGCTGAGTCAGCACTTGCAGGAGATAGCCTCTGACACCGGGAGCCAGGTACTTCACGTATAGCTGGAGCCACGCCTCTGCAGCCATTCTGCAGCCATCCAGTCACCTGACGTAGCATCATCGCGTGAATCATGACCTTGTCCTGTATGTTTGGTCATTCAGAACACTTGCTTTTCTGGGAAATCATTCACACCTTTTTACGACATACAGTTGTTACACTGTGAGCTCATTGTCATTTCATGAACAAGCCCAAGACTGACTGGAAAGTAAAGAAGGCAGCTTTTGATGTCACAAACAGATAGGAAAATGTCCTTTCCTAGCGGGAATAACTAACTCGTATTCTCCAAATCCAACATTTCAAGGCTTAAATCGAGCCCTGCCCAGGATACATGCAGCTATAGCACTAGACCTTCCTATGCTGGTAGGTAAATTTTCGAATTCTTTGTAGGTTATGCATAATAATCATAGCAAAACAAGGTTTAAATGGTTCAAATTCCTATTAGGGTTTGGTTATGGACCTTTATTCTATTGCTAAGCAGATCATGTCGCGTGAACCTTGACCTCCGCCCGATCCTTGAATTCAAGTCCAACGGCAGAATTTCAACCAATATTTTATCGTACCATTAGTGCACTGATATAGTCGCCCTGGTAGTTCGTATCCAGCCTCATCGGGGCAGTTACCAATTAGCCCTCCTAGCTTAGGGCTAAATGCAAGTACATGGAGTAACTCGAACTCTGTCTTGTCAGAATAGTAGAGACCACACAAGACCACCACTCTAGCCAACTAAGCTACTTGGGCAGGACATAATGGTAACACAGAGATAGATGCTGTGAAGGATAACGCTCATCTGAAATGCAAACACGCGTATTGCTCACTGCAAACGCCTATTAACGAAGCACATTTAATGAACATTTGTTCCACGCTATTTGCATTTTATGCTATAACATTTTATGCTATTTGCACTCCACGCTATTTACATTTTTCTATCAACCAGTCCCGACACCACAATGTTAAAATATTGTTTATCGTTTGGTGTGAGATGGCGAAATGTGCGCAGTAAGATGTCACAATTTATCGTGGAATTAGTGTCGTTTCAAATGCTTTTGATGGCTTTCAAACAAAAAATTGAGGAAATGACATACTTACGACTGTACCTTTATCATTCGTTTTGATTTTCATAAGTTAGGATGAGCTATATTCCGGATAGCTATAAAAATACCGATGCAATAAACTGCTATTGTATGCCATATCACATTATAGGTAATATCTTTACCAGAAATTGCATTGCGAAATGTTTGTGTATCACCATCCCTTACTGAGAGCATAAGCATGGCACTTATGAACGATGTACTATTAGACACCAGACACGAATACTTTATAAACACGCATCAAGAAGTGGTTTGTCAGTACTTCTTGGAGAATGATGTCTATGGAGTGTTCAGGAAGTGGTATATTCCAACCTATTCACGGTAAATTTATCACTGCAACACGGTGATAAATTATTCGTGAGATTGGGTGGAATATACCGCTTTCTGAACACTCAATCAACATCCTTCTCCAATAATTATCGATGTCTTCCTTCGTGATGCGTGCTTATAAGTTCTTATCTCCTTTCTAACACTATCTGTTTCGTAAGTATCATGCTCATGTTTTCGACAGGGGATGGTGATACACGAACATTTCACGATGCAATTTCAGGTAAAAGGATTATCTATGTGATATAGTATACAATCCAAGCTTATAGCATGTATATTTTTATCGCTATCCGGAGCATGGCTCTTCCTGAATTAGGAATCTCAAAATAAATGATAAAAGTACAGACATAAGTATGCCATTAGCTAAAATTCGAGTCTTACGGACATCGAAGGAATTTTAAATGACACTGATCCCACGGCAAATTTCGACATCTTACCCTGCTCGTTTCGACATCTTGCCGCGCTCGTTTCGACATCTCACACCTAGCCTGAAAAACCATTATTTTAACGCTGCCGCAACACTACTATAGGTTGTTCCAGTCATAACCTTCTTTTATTTCGTGGTTCCGCACAGCTGGATCTCGTCTCCAGTCTTCAGCAGCGCACACGGGTCCA
Source organism: Imbricaverruca yamaguchii (assembly GCA_034440575.1). Classification (NCBI taxonomy): domain Eukaryota; kingdom Metazoa; phylum Arthropoda; class Thecostraca; family Neoverrucidae; genus Imbricaverruca; species Imbricaverruca yamaguchii. The sequence goes on along the minus strand of JAOTOL010001397.1, from coordinate 205,921 downwards.
GGAGGAAGCTCTGCTGCACGCGCTGGACAAACGTTTCGGCGGCGCGTTTGTGTGGGACGGTGCGCTGGGCGCGCTGACCGTGGCCACTGGCCAGCTGGCCGACACGCTGTCGGCTCTGGCCCGGCTCGACCGACTGGAGCGCCACCTGCGCACGCTGGCCGACGGTCCGCTGGAGGCGCTGCTGACGGCGCTGCTCGCCGGCGGCGCTCTGCGGGTCAGGCAAGACGACGACGCCGTAGTGGTGTCGGTTCGCCCGCGGCCGGCCGCTGCCGAAGCTCAGCACGACGCGTCTGACCCCCCAGCCGACATAGAGTCACCTGTCGCCGACGCCGTAGTGGTGTCGGTGCGCCCGCAGCCGGCCGCTGCCGAAGCTCAGCACGACGCGTCTGACCCCCCAGCCGACATAGAGTCGCCTGTCGCCGACGCCGTAGTGGTGTCGGTGCGCCCGCGGCCGGCCGCTGCCGAAGCTCAGCACGACGCGTCTGACCCCCCAGCCGACACAGAGTCGCCTGTCGACGACGCCGTAGTGGTGTCGGTGCGCCCGCAGCCGGCCGCTGCCGAAGCTCAGCACGACGCGTCTGACCCCCAGCCGACATAGAGTCGCCTGTCGCCGACGCCGTAGTGGTGTCGGTGCGCCCGCGGCCGGCCGCTGCCGAAGCTCAGCACGACGCGTCTGACCCCCCAGCCGACACAGAGTCGCCTGTCGCCGACGCCGTAGTGGTGTCGGTGCGCCCGCAGCCGGCCGCTGCCGAAGCTCAGCACGACGCGTCTGACCCCCCAGCCGACATAGAGTCACCTGTCGCCGACGCCGTAGTGGTGTCGGTGCGCCCGCGGCCGGCCGCTGCCGAAGCTCAGCACGACGCGTCTGACCCCCCAGCCGACATAGAGTCGCCTGTCGCCGACGCCGTAGTGGTGTCGGTGCGCCCGCGGCCGGCCGCTGCCGAAGCTCAGCACGACGCGTCTGACCCCCAGCCGACACAGAGTCGCCTGTCGCCGACGCCGTAGTGGTGTCGGTGCGCCCGCGGCCGGCCGCTGCCGAAGCTCAGCACGACGCGTCTGACCCCCAGCCGACATAGAGTCGCCTGTCGCCGACGCCGTAGTGGTGTCGGTGCGCCCGCGGCCGGCCGCTGCCGAAGCTCAGCACGACGCGTCTGACCCCCCAGCCGACATAGAGTCGCCTGTCGCCGACGCCGTAGTGGTGTCGGTGCGCCCGCGGCCGGCCGCTGCCGAAGCTCAGCACGACGCGCCTGACCCGCCGACCCACGCAGAGTCGCCGGTCGCCGACGCCGCCCACATCGAGGCGATCTATGCGGGTGTGACGCAGCTGTTGACGACGCTGCGCCGGGCTGCGCTGCCGGCCGACCTGCTGCCGCAGCTGGGCCGGCTGGCGGCCCCGCAGCTGGCGCAGCGACTGCTGCAGGGCCCGCTGGCGGCAGCCGTGCCCAGCTGCCTGCAGCAGCGGCCGCACTTTGACGCAGTCATCGAGGCCACCGAGGCGTTCAGCGAGACACTGACCAGCCTAGGTGAGACCAACCGCCCGCACATCACACGGCCCTCGCCGGGCCACCTTGTACTGATTGAATCCGAGTTATATCTTAGGGGTATATTTTATCGCAATTTCAGCAACTTAGGACGAGGAGATCTTGGTTCTATTCTGCGTGACATTTTTATGTTACCTTTGCAGTACAGAATGCTCGCCTAACAAACGCTAACTAATAATTATTCAATATGAGCGCTCATGTCCCTAGAGTATGACGTCATTGTGATCTCGTAGTTGGCCCATTCCACGACAAATCGCCAAGGGCATAACACCCAATGTTTTATATTTTGGTGACAATATTTGTTTTGGGTTATCTGGTGCGCCGAATCCAGCTGTACATTAAAAAATCCGGTCAACGGTCAAGGAGTTATAGCCTCGAAAATGTCTAAGATGTCGCCAATCAAGGGTGTCTTTTGAAATCAATACAATTAAGAACAATCCGAATTTTGAAAAAGTTAACACAACAATCCACTTGATCTTTTGACTAAAGAATTTTCGTGTACGGAATATTTGAAATCGTGACATCGTGACCTATTTTAACTATTGGGACAGTCACAATGCGACACAAGTGTTCTAACTCGTTGTGAGGTCAAGGGTTAAACAAATGCCAGAAATGTCTCAGGATTGTGGTAGGTGGCCCATTTCACGAGAAATCGACGAGTGAAGGGGCCAAACTGCACTATATATCTCAATGAAAATACTTCAATAGGGTTAGTTTTCCTCTATAATCCGGCTGTGATATTTTGGAAAGGTCGGAGCAACGGTTAAGGAGTTATAGCATCGGATATTTTTTAGAGGTCACCTAAGGCTTTGGAGACCTGGAATTCAATAAAGAGTAACACGAATTGAACGAAATTATATATCGCTGAACTCGTCATGAGCCACTGCATCGTGTCCATTTCAAAATTTGTGTTCATGCGCTGCTTTTAAATCGTGAGCTTGTGATAACGTGACCGAATTTGACCTTCGAAACAGGCACAATGCTATCTTGTAAATTCAGAAGCGACGAATGGTGATGTGTGAATTCCTAGATCGTCACTTGTGAGGAGAAAAGCAATATAAATGTTTTCACCTTATGCAGTATATTTCTGCCTCAATGTTAGTATCTAAAAATGTACGATCATATTTCACCAGCAATACTGAAGGGTTTTTATCACCGCCAATTACTGTAAAATCAACCTTCTGCCTTTTCAAACTTCGCATTTCGGAAACGAAAAGATGAACCTCATTGACTGAGGAATCAAATTAATTTTGAACTGCTTCAGAACAAGTTTGGCGCGGACGCATCCATTGACACATGCTGATCCTGAAATTAATCGCATTGGATCATTAGCCGTTTACATCGGTGTAGCAAAATAATGTAGCAAACAATTGCACCATGCAATGCAATATAATAATGCGTTGCAGTACAATATTACTATGCAATGCAATGCAATGTAGTGATCTACAGGTCTTCAACTCATCACATACCCTGTCAGGATCCCAGTTCAGACTGATGATCTGTCGCTGCGATAATATTAATCAACACAATCTGCATCAGCACGCACACTAACACGTCACACTTCACCCAACTACAGTTAACACACGTTCCGCATCGGTAACAATGATGAACTATTACGGTGCTGTGGGCACTGGTGCGAACCTGTGGTACTCATGTGTTCTCTTCACCGTGGTGGCTTTCGAGAAACGTTCGGCGAGGTGGGTCGTGACATTCATTGCCTCCTACTTGATGCAACTGGCTAGCTTGTGCAACATATACTCAGACGTGTCCTCTTCCGTCAGTATCACTGTCACTCTCCTCCTTCACTTCACTTCACTTCCTTCACTGTCTTTTTTTTTTCTTCTCTGTCTCTGTCTCTGTCTCCGTCTCCGTCTCCGTCTCCGTCACCGTCACCGTGACCCGTGTCACATACAGCGTGGTCAGGTATTTAGACCGGGAAGGCCGATAGCGGATATGGGCTATCTTTAGGTTTTATGACTAGTGCTATCTCATCTCACCAGTGCTTCCTCTCTACGGCTGCCTGTCGATACGCTATATTCGGTCGAATGGCAGCAAAGGCTAAAGGCTTCTCGGCTTGTCGATACGCATGTTTCGACGATGGCAGAGTTCTGGTTGCATAGATCATATATCCCACACAAATTTATCATAGCAAGCCTGCTCTGAACTATACTTTTGGTTTCATCAACTTCAACATGTCGCACCGTGATACAGCCGGTCTTGCCGAGACACATCGGCTTTGAAGCACTTTCACCTTGACTGGGCCCAAAACCCTCAGAAATGTCCTCGCTTCACAGGCAGCACGTTCGGCGAGAGCCAGTCAGCACTAGGCACTCAAGCACGGTGCCATCCTGTGTGCCCTTCCTGATACTTCACTACATTCGCATATTTTTATTTTCGCGAGGCAATAAACGGTTGTGCGAATGGTTTCTCGGTTATCGAGATGTGATTTCTGTATCGTGGGTACTCTCTCTCCTTGTAGTTTGTGGTAGAGTATAATTCATAAATAATCTACTACCACAATTTGAAGACATTTATGCCATTTTAAGTAACCACTGACCACACGGGTTAGAACACTTATGCAACACAACATTCAAGATCAAATGACTAACATTGTCATCCCATCACGTGTCTCGAATGTCAAAAGCCTTGTATTTCAGCAATATACCGTATTTAACCCGCGCACGTCCGGGGGGCAGATATCTGCCCCCCTCCGGTTTTCCTCATTTGCCGCCAAACTAATAGGGTTAGGAAGGAAAAACCTCGCATAGCTGTTCAGTGGTCTTTTCCGCATATCCTCATGCATTTTTAATCCAGGGTCATCTCAGGTCAGGTCACCAGGTCAGGCGAAGTGACCCAACTACACTCGGAGTTCTAGGTTGCATAACTTCCACAATAATTGGGCGATTGATTTCAAACTTATAGTATGTCATGATCTCACCAGGGACCATAATATGTATATCGGTTTTTTTCGTAGCATTGACCTTAGGTCAGGTCGCTGCCATGGCTTCCCCATTATAGGGCTATGGTAAAATATACAAATATTTCCTAGTTATATATTTTCGCTCGGAATGATCTCACAATGGTTGTGGAATGTAGATGGAAGCTATGCTCAATGTTACCGCTGACATTTTTGCTCAGTGACCTCACCAAGGTCTCCGAGGTCACCTGAGATCATTACACATTTATGCGCATTACATCGCACTGCATTGAGCTAGAAGGCTGAAATTACCGTCACTGTGCTTGTATCGTCAAGATGTGTCGATTGATGCCTTACATGACCTCCCTAGGCCTTGACCTGAGGTCATGACTTCATGACCTTGACCCGAGTTTCGGTTGACCTGACCTTAAATTACACCGCCCATTGTCGGTAGCGCATTTCAAGGACTGTCGAATAGCGTTCGCCATTTGTTTCTATCTTTTACAGGTCCTGAGATATGTGTCAATATCTGAGTCCCACCTGATCTGGTCGAATTTGACCTATCATGACCCAGTGACCTGAATGTTGACATGAGCGAAAAAATAACTGAAACACTTTCGATAGAGCCCGTCACTATCTATCCAACGCCGTTTTCCGTTTGTCGCTAGCTAGCATAGTTCCAGAGATCTTAGGGGCAGACATCTGCCCCCGGGCATGCGAAGTTAGCGCGGACCGCCGGACGTGCGAGTGTTAAATACAGGAATTAGACAGTATGAACGAATAACTACCCCCAGTGGGAGCTGATCTCCCCCTTTATCGACATCGTCGTCACCGCTGAGAGAAAATAGATATTACCAAAGAGGAGCTACTGTCATGTTCATTAGAACACATTTCCTCAACAGCATGCACAGATGACTGGAAGATTGACACCGGTGTGGTGACTCCGCTTTCGTGAGAGAAAGCACCACGAGATCCTTCCCCTGCCTTCACGTGCTACTGTCTTCACAGGCGAGTTGATGGCCATTAACAAATCCCCTGCATACATCGAGGTTGACGAGGAGGATTTTCATCGGACGCTGTATGACCGAAGCAGTCTAGATGCGCCTCTTTTTTAAGCCCAACATAACTTTTTTTCATCTAGTAAGAGGATTCAGGAACGGTACGAGAAGGTCCTATGTCGCCTTTCTTCTTAGAATTAGGCAGGGCAGCAACATTACAAATTACGAGGTATTTGTTGTGGCACTACTCTAGGTTTTCGGGATGAAAGACCCGAATGTATGCGGTGTGACGCAGCACAGACTGTGCTCCATGTGTTAAAGAAGATTTTAGATTTTAAAAGACACTTGTTAGGTGGCATGCCAGAAATGCCAGAGGCTATAACTGATTTATCATTGACCTGCTCTTTCTAAAAATGGCACAGCTGGATTCGGCGCATCAGATAACCCCATAAATATTTGCATGAAAATATGAAATATTGGGTGTTAGTTTGGCCCTTGCACTTGTCGATTTGTCGTGGAATGGTCCAGTTATACCATGCCACCGCTGTTTCCGGTGTGGGGACGCGAGTTGAGTTCGGTGTGAAATGCTACAAACGAACGTGCACTGACCCTCGCCGTCCAGGCTGGAAAATATGCATTCGCCTGGCTGTGGGGAGGGGGAGAATCTCGAAAGCCAACCACTAACTACCGAAGCATGTAAGCTAGTATAAAATGCAAAACACCGTTGGAAGGTTCGAGCACAAAAAACACGAAGCACCTATTAAGGTTATATTTTGGCGCGAGTAATGAGTTTACCAGATCATATTACATCATATTACGTTCTAACTATGAATGCTAGAAAAGGGAGAAACGCCATGGGCAAATGGATGATTTACCTAAAGGCAATGCTTAACCTGGTGTTAAGCTAACTAGCAGGTAAAGCAAAAAAAATCATGTCACAGCTCATTTCTTCCTTTATGGCCATACTGAAGTACTTAAAAGCCATAATGTGTCAACGCAGTATCATGATAGGAATAAATAGGACTCGGGGCAATAAATAGAATGTATCATACAGAAGTGAAAGTGATCAGGAAGCTTTACTGTGCATACGTCAGGCCACATTTGGAATACGCATCCAAGCTTGGTCTCCTAGCTATGAAAAAGATTGTTGGCTTTTAGAGAGAGTACAAAAGGGCTACAAAAATGGTTGATGGCATAAGCAACCTGCATATGAGAACGATTGAAGAAATTGAATATGTTTTCACTTAGATATAGAAGGCTGAGAGGAGATCTCATGAGGTCTTTAAATTTGTCCATGGTCTGGAGAGGGATACCTTGGAAATGTTTGAATTGAACAGAAATGATGCAATTAGAGGTCATAAATTCAAAATTAAAGTTAACCACAGCAGAACAAGGTTAAGGCAAACTTTCTTCACCAACAGGGTAGTGGAACACTGGAACCAGCTGTCAGAAAACATTGTCAGTAGCAGCACATTGAACATCTTTAAAAACAGCATAGACAATCATTATAAGAATAGAGGGCTTGCTTTTCAGTATTACAGGGAGGGCTGATTGACAGATTTGGTGGGCAACTGGTTCAATTAAGAGTGCAACCAAGAAGGGCCCTTGTGGCTCATAGTTGCACTAATCTTTTATGTCTTTGTCTTTTTCCATGTAAGTTGCCACAAATGTATTTTTGCATCGAATGCGTTAGAATACGTTAATCTGACCTAACTCCAGGTTACTAGCCTTAACTTTAGGACAATTTTGAGATGGGAGAGTTGTTAATGATAATATAAGAGCAGCATATTTTGGAACATTGGTCTCTGACCGATCCCGAGGAAATGGCCCTGGAAACCTTGATCTGAAATGTGCGCGAGATATGTAAGAAGATAAATAAGAAGGGGCTGAAAGTTTCGTCTCTACATCTCAATCGGCCACTATCCCAGAAACACCTGACGACGAAAGCAGCTCCCGAGAGGCTCTGCCCGGCGGTCTGGCGGGCGGTGGCGTGCTCTATCGTCAAATCTCCAGCTAGCACTATTCTACTGTGCGACCGTTTTGTATGATTTTCTGTGTGCAGTATCGGGTGAAATTCACTCGTCCTGTGTGGTAACCAGACATGTTTCATCCACATCATATGTGGATCATTATGTGTATGACCTCTGTATGGTTGCCACACGTGACGCTGGCTTCCATACGCCGAGTCTGAATTCCGAAGGATGCTTTAGAAAGGTTAGAATTCCGAAGGATGCTGCTTGGGCCTCGTTCATGGCAGGCTACTGCGACAAAATTGAAACTTAGGCACTTAGGTCGACATTCATTACTGGGAGCAAAGACTTCAGTCCTTTTTAAAGATACAGACACAAACACTATGATTCTGAAGAAAAAAAAAACATTTTCTTAAATCTTTCTAAAGATCTTTTGGATGAAAATGGCGTTCCCTGAACTATTATCACGCATCTACAATGGAGAATCACTTCATAAAGGCAACGAATAAACACGGTAAAGAAGGTGACATACTCAATTGGGCATTTCTGGGTGGAGTGACTACGTAGGTCATGTTGTCCTACTACCCATGTCGACAAAGCCGATATGACTAGGTATGTTCCTGATCGTCGCAGTGCGGCATAATTTCTTCCCTCTGCAATGCTGGGATAGAAGTTGCGAGGGTCAAAAGGATCCGTCCACTAGCAGTTCCCTTTAAGTTAAGGAGACAGATGAGTTATGTCATGAGTTATTTGGAATGATAAATTACAAAGCGTCGCCTTGAAGTATTTAACAGTATCTAAAAATAAATTATCGGGGGCGGTCAAATTGGCCCTCTCTGCACTGCAATGGCTTTTGTTGACCTAATGGCTGATTTCGGGACATTTGTGTAATACAATATATGTTGTGCAAAGAGAAGGGAAGGGACGTAGTCGGTATGCCCGTTGGAACCTACACGGTGTGGAGTTGCCAAACTAGTAGCGCGTCTGTGAACACCCCTAAATTATTTGTGGTTGGGGAGGACAGCACAATACGTGAAGGCAATGGGTGGGCCCAAATGGACTGAGGAGCCACACTCTATAGTTCCCATGTTAAAAGTATAAATTATTTGGGGGAGGGGACGGAAAGCCAGCATTGAGTGACACTTGGCCCCAGCAGTATGTAAAACAACACCCCTAACCCGGGGTATTATTTAAGAACATCGCAAATTCCCTTCGGTTTATTTTACTATTAGAGCACATGAAACAAAACCTACAGTCAGTGGCTGGCGAGTTACTGAGTACGTGTCTGGCCCACACTCATTGGTGACGTTTGGCCGGCCCGCTCAGTCGAGGCGGCGCAGGGAGTGTGCCTTATTCAGCTGGACGATCTTCAACGTCCTGTCGATATCAGCCGAGATCACAAAAGTGAGGTAATACACCAACCGAATATGTGCACCGGCGCTGCACACTGTGATAGCTCTAGGGAAAAACAGGTTGGAAACCATTGCGAGCAAAGTGTGCTAGTTACATGGATGATTTTGTTCTTAATCGAAATAGCTACACATTTAGGAAATATGGGGACACTTTATCGTCTCAAACATTGCCTAATGCAGGAATGTCAGGGGGCATACTTGCCAGAGGGGAGGGAGCATTCAGCTCCCCTCATTTCGCTTGCGCAAGGTATATCGGGAATTAATTGTGGTAGACTGCTCAAATTGTGAACACATCGACATGAGTACCAAGGGTACCTTGGTGTGGTTTAACGGGATACCTTACCTTAGTTTAGCAGATCATCTTCTGGTCATGCAAGGTGGCATCATAATGACATCATGGTGGAAGTCCATAAGTTCTCATATATTGGATAATTATTCATTAACGTTTGTTAGGCGAACATTCTACAATAAATGTGACATAAAGTTGCTACGTACAATATACCTAAGACCTCCTTGTCCTAAGTGGCTGAAATTATGACGAAATGTGTCCATAAGATGTGACTCCCAGATCTAATCGGTTCTTATAACGACGGGCGTGACGTCACGGCCGGTCAATCCCATATGCACCAATACACGTGCTAGAATGCACATGATTGAATGTACGGTACTTCCTATTAACGCATGGTGAAATACTGCAGCCCTACTTAGCATCACAGGACTGGGCGCTACATAACCAGTAGCAGTTGATGCGCCCTTAAGCCCAAATAATCAATCAAGCATCACAGGACACAAGACCAGAACCAAGCACATCTCATAATATACTCATAGTTACTGATAGTACCATACCACTAGCTATCTAGAGAAGACTCTCCAATACTTATATACGTATCAGATATTAATTCAAGAACCCATAGTACTCGGGGAGCATTCCGTCATCAACTGTCATATCGTGTTCTTCCAGAACTTCTGCCACATGTCTCCATACTCTCTACCTTATCCATACTCATATCATCTTCATCTTCCGAAGTAGATTGTTCCAGCCCTGTTTCCCAGCTGACTCAGATGATACCATCAGATGACTGATGTCAGCTGAATGGATGGCCTCTCGAACATTTCGGGCCCGCAGTGATCTTGCAATGCCTTTGGTGTTGTGAGTCGTCTTCGGGTCGTTGGTGATCAGCAGATGGTGAAGTTGATCTTTGATGGTGTTGGTTCGTGATGTCTTGCGGACATGCTTGAGTCAGAACTCCCTGTTATGTATATTCTGGTTCTCCTGCACCTCCTCACTGTATATACCGATCGGAAGAAGAGATCGTACCGCAGTAGCACCGTGGATCAGGAGCTTGCACACGGAGGCGGGCATGCAGAACCTTGAATACAGCTGGATCATCAGCTGAGCTGCATCCATGACGTGCCTGTCGTACCGGTGGGCATCCAAAGGGTCGTATTTTTGCAGAGCAGCGGGAATCACTGAAAGACGGACGACGAGGCCCTCGTCGATCCAGTGATCTCGCTGAATTGCAGCTGGGCCCCGGAAGGCACGTCGAGCCGTGTTTCCGCCGTTAGATGTACCAAAACCGCCCGCACATGGCTGATACACGATAGGGCCCAGTCTTCCCTGGGTTTGCTGCTGTAACTTCTTCCTCTCATTAACACGTATCTTGTTTTCTTCGCCAGACACTGCACACATTTTGACCTATAGGCGATGAAAAAAAATGTACAGAAGGCACACAAAGCATCGAATCCAGGCATGCATAGTTAAGACCGAGCTGGCATGTACCCTCGCGGGCGGGTAGAGCTGTGGCGACAGACAAGTCATTCATCTGACGAGGTGTGTGATACTGCTGCGTCGTATGATACAGGAGAGCCCGCAGAGTCACCTCAGCTGACTTCTCAGTACATTGCATGATGCTTGCTGCTGGATAGCATTCTACATTGGTCTCATGCACCTTTCCACGGGCGGGCAGGATGCCTGTCTTCGCCGCACCATTCATCACTCGGCGGACCATACGGTAGTCGTGCACAAACAAGTCAACTTGACACACATTGCCAGCGCCCGCTCTCCTGACACGCACTCGGGTTGGTTTACTCCCCGGCGAATCTTACCGGGACGATTCGTTTATGGATGCCCCACCTGTCACAGTACGAAAGCTGCGTCCGTCATGACCTCAGCACGACCACTACCTGACAGCCTCCATGAGCTGCAAAACTGCTGTTGAGCAACTCTTAATGTTGCCCGATTCTGATACCGGACGCTGAGCTGATCATATATTCTAGCCGGCTGTGGTCACACTCCCTCCACGGCTTCGCCACCACAGCCCGTCTCGGGCTTATCACTCACTACGTGGTCACCACTTCTGAGAGACACCAAGAACACCTCGTCAACCGAAAGATAAGTCGCACACTGATTTCTTAATTTGTTTTGCATTCGCTTCCACTTCCCTTTTAAGCTCTTGGCGATCAAGTCGGTCACCTTTCTCATGCCCACTATCGACGACTCACTCTGGAGATAAACGAGAGATGTTTGCATGAGGGACGCGCACCTCCATGTTCACTGCACGCAAAATCCAACCACACTGACCCGACCTTTACGGACAAGGACAGCTCCCCTGCCATGGGGAACGCTCGGCACGTGAGCAATCCCGACTGAGTCGTCTCGTCAGTAATGGGAGTTTTTTTTGTTTGTTCTTGCATAGCGACCGCTGAATCAGGTAGCCCAGTCAAAACACGCCGTCAGCCGGCGCGTCGCGGCGACCGGCTCTGGCTTCCCCGTGCTGCCCGTGCCGGCCACCACACTGCACCCGACCTGCCTCATACTGCACCCGATACAATTGGTCACTGTCGATGTTGGAGCAGCTAGGTGCAGGTAAAACTTACGGTGCATGTAGTAAAATGATCTCTGCTTTCATTGGAATTGACCTCTGGTTGTGCACTGTCGTGCGTTCTTTAAAATTGTATCGGTGCCTGGGGACACTAAAATGTTGAACTATTGTAATTACTTATCGTTTGATCAAACTTGGCATATTGCGAACCGTTCTATGCGTTTTTGAATTGTTTATCTTAATGCGAGTGTTCTCAGCTATCGTTTCACATCTCACTTGCCCAGATTTTTTATGACGCACCTTACCCTTCAAAGTCGTCAAATTCCGACATTTGTACACATTTGCATAATTATTTTTCGCATACTATGCTGTCCATGTTCGTGGACATGCCACTGTGTTACATCTTTCCTAAATACAATGTGACCTGGTTGGCTTTGCTGCATCTGACCTGCACATAAAGTACGCTCTGTAACAGCCGAATATATCCCCCCTTCGGGTTTTTTGTGACCCAGGTGCTCCTGGGAAGAACTCGACTGTACCGTCTCGAAAATGTTCTCGACCAGCCTCACCTCACCGAGGAAATTCCTCCGCCTGGAGTACACCTGCCCGGATCACAATGTCTGCACTGTGCCGCAGTGCCTGACAGTCTGGCGCCGACAGGACGCGTGACCCGCAGTGTGACCTCTGTGTCGGCAGCATTCTGGTCTGGCGGCGGCTCGCTGCTGCACCACGTGTGGGACATCGACCGGCTGATGGTGGACCGACTGTGCGGTGACCGACTGGACAGGGCACGTCAGCTGGTGGCGCTCCCCCTCTACATCACCGTGTCCGTGGGCACCGAAGCGCCGGCCGCGGACGGCACCACCTGCAGCAGCCCGTTCCTGCTGCCGCGCTGCCGCGTCAGGTAGGTCGGCTCGGCGCTGGTCTGGCGTCTGCTGACCGGACTGATGCATCTTCTAGTGTCCACGTCCGTCGTACTCATTGTCCAGTGCACCAGTCGGCGCACCAAGCAGTTTCTGCTCCGATCTGTGAGGTGTCCCCGTTTTTCTCCTATCGCGTTGCTGCACACAACGCGGCGCTCGCGGTACGCGTCACGTTAACCCTCAGCGTGCCGGCCAGCAGATCCACCTTCGCCGGGCCGGCGCACTCTTGAAAACCTCCACTTTCAATCTATGTATACTGGGATAAAATGCAAAACACATGGAACACAGAGATGCATATAATAAAGCACAGATATACAGCATAGAGATACATCTAGTGAAAGCGTCAATACAGGATAGGCTAGGTCAGTCCAGGTCAGTATCATGATTGGAAACCAGCTTCAAAACTATGCGTGCTAGGGACACAGGTAAGATGCCCATGACAAGTCAAGTGCTGCCTATAGTCATTTATCATCCAATCCCAAAATTGTCGCAAATAAAAAAAAAAAACTTCCCTCTCCTAAATAAAAAAAAAAAATTTATTTTTTTTTTTTTTTTTCCCTTTTTTTTTTTTTAACCCCCTCCTAAACAACAAAAAAAACCAAAATCCCAAACCCGTGTTGCACGACATACGACACGACGTAGGCAGCACTGAAACCGAACCCAGGCTCACTTGGCTACGAACAGCAACCTTCAGCATAAGATGGTAGTGTGTAGAATGTGCATGGTGTAAGTGGCCTGGCTCTGCCGTTGACCGTTGACACATACATTAACTCAGAATGCTTATTTCATGTTCTGTTCCATTTTTGCGTGGAAAATTACCCCCGAATCGATTTTTTTCTCCACTGAATACAGCAAAATATGCAGGAATCGACCTCTCAAGTCAGTAACATTGACGGTATTTCCAGATTGGAGTTTACTCGCCTTGATGAAATGAGTGTGCTCCAAGTTCGGTGTTTACATGTCGTAACTTCTCTGACTGGCACCAATGAATATTTTGTAACATCATTCATTCTGACCCGTCCCTCGACAATGGCTCTTCATGACCCGGATCTGAAATGTGTACGAAAACGCAAAGCAGATGTATAAGCTACTGAACATCTGCTGACTGCGTCCACCCGTTCGGTAGCTGTCGACGGAACACAAATCTGAGGGGTCCGAGCCTCTCGGCACCCCCGGCCCGGCGAGAGTAAAGAAGACACCATACTTGAATTGCGGGCTAACTCGAGTTACGAAAAGACACCATACGCCTGCAAGTTAAACTGCATGTTGCTGACAGTTTTACCATGTCCAGTTTTCCAGATACTGCATTTATGTTACTGCGTTGCGTTGCTACTGTGTCTGGACTGCTTTTGTCTTGCATCAGTCAGCAAAGATATTGGCACAGGGATTACACCGAACTGAACACCGTACCGTTTCGTACACACCCATAGATCCGTTTGACATGTATTGCACCGCGATGTAGCATTTCGCGGTTCGTTGATGGCCATCAGTAAATATTGTACCATTAAAACAAACGCATACCATCTCCTTTCCCCGAAAAAAAAAACATATTGGTGGTTATTGCAGCTTAGAGGCGCATCGACTACGTCGACCATGCAGCCCTAAGAAAAAAACATTGCATATTCCAAACAACACGTTGATTAATCATGAAAATAGGAACACACCTAATATGCAAAGCATAAGTAACTTGCGAGAAAGCCCTGGTCCAAAGTTTCTCATATACTCGAGGGCTGCGTAGCACTCCGGACCTAGCGACGTGCGCGACCCTATTACAAACGTGGAGATGAAGCTACAATGAATGGCGAGACAAACATGCAATATAGGAAACCAGGGCAATATAAGGCCCAAGAACAACGCACTCGGTGGAGACAAAATATCAGATGCTTCTATATCATTTTGAGCATACATGTGAGTATGTATAACGTCAATTCGGAGGACAGCCAGTAGTTCGCGGGCTACTCCTCGATAACATGGTTGGCAAGGCTTCAGCACACAGATCGTGTCCATATGGATGCAGTTATCATGCAACACCCATTATTATCCATGCATTTGAGACATATTTGCATTTATGCTCGTCCCCCCCCCCCCTCCGCAATCTGCTGAACCTTTCAGTTCAGGTAGATTTTAGCTAGTTCCATTGAGCACACCGTGGCGCCAATAACTAAGACAACGGAGCAGACTCGGAGCAGTAACACGCGCATGTCCAAGTTCTACGAAAGTTCGCTTTTTTTTAAAAAGTTTCCGCAATACAGGTGTTCCATTTTCCCCGATCGAATTAATTACATTTTGTGTTCACTTTTGTGCGATGTTCGCAAAAACAAAACAACTGCTGATGCCACAATACAGCTTCATAGTCATGTTATTAAAAACACACAGACAACACCACTTTTCCGTCAGAGTTCCGGCAGTTCCTGGTCGGGCTATCTATCCGCAGCGACAGTGCAGCTGGCGCATTGTCTGCTGGGAGTGGGTTCACCTCAGCTGGTCCAGCTCCCGCAGTAGTGGCAGACTGGCAACCCTCACGTCAGCACTGTCAAAGCACGGCCTGTAGTTTCTCAGCTCTTGCAGTTGCAGTGTGTTCGCGGAACACATGTTGGCGATCATGGGCCAGTTCATCTCTGCCACGTGCCCATCTGTCAGCTGGCGTAAGAAGCGCCGGTAGGACCCACGGACCTGGTGTGGCTCCAGTACTGTCATGCTGAGCACCACACCAGTGCTGAGTGCATATATAAGAGGTATGACTCCTGGAGCGCGCGGCAGGATACCAACGGCGGCACCGTGCAGGCACCATGCCTCCACCATCTTCCAGAACAGGTAGAGCATGAGGGAAGGCGAGCTGTAGAAGCGGAGACCAGCAGAGGCGATGGTACCGGCGACCAAAGCATGCCCGGCCGAGTCCCGACCGCGGATACGGCGCAACAGACAGCTCACCAGTCGGAATAGGCCTGTCACACTGCTCAGACAGAAACCCAGACCAAACAAGGTCTGCGGTGATGGTGTTGGTGGCCGGCGGCCAGTGGTGATCAAACGCAACAGTCCACTTGCACCTGTCAAGCCAGCCTGCAGCACTAGACCAAGCACAAGTGACTCACAGAACCCATGGCATACATACATTCTGCATGAGCCACCATGATTACATGATGGATGGTGGCCAGCTTCAGTTGACATACTCTCACCTTCCAGCATGTGCTTGTCTTCATTGTTGCACCCTTGGGTTTGTGCTTCTTGCCCTCCCAGGGACGAGGTATGCACCTTCCCCTCGATCAGACATGTGATGTAGGTCAAGATCTTGGCACCTGCAGTAAGTTTCGTAATGCCAGTATTTGGTGGTAATGTTTCTGCTGTTCCCAGCAGAGCCTTAGTTAACTGTCCCAAGAGACCTTCACACATACCTGCCTTGTGGAGATACAAGATGGCAGCCAGTGTTATGGTTGCAAAAAGCTTCTGCCCATTTTGGATGTGTGGGACCAGATTCCTTTCATGGAAAGCATTGAAAAGCGCCTCAGATGCTACATTCAACATGTAGACAGCGAGTGCATCCCGTCGACTCTTTCTCTCTATAAAAATGGCAATGTAGGAGCCAAGTGTTGAAGCAGATATTATTGTTATTCTTACAGGCAAAAATGGTAACCACAGTCTCAGCACACAAAAACTGGCAAGAAATAAGTAGCAATTTGCCCCCACAAATGCAGAAGACTGTAATGCTTCCTTTGCAATTCTTTGCAAGGATACCACATCTAGTTTTTTGTACCTACAGAGGCTTGAAATCATAAAAAATGGCAAGTAAACTTTTGCTGCTTCAAGCATTCCTGGGATGCCAATATCCAGCCATGACTTGAAGCAGGATGGATTCCATGTGTGAGCTACTTCATAGCAGCCACCAGGGTAACTTAATACTTTACTTGCTGGAATCATTTTCCTTCAACCAGCTTCAACCCCACTTGTAAATTGCTGAGTAATTTGGTTGTTGTACCCTGGAAGTCTGTCAAGGTGCAGGTATGTACCTGCCGGTGCCCACTTCAATCCAACCTTCTTGATGGTCCGTTTGAAAGTTGAATTTAACCTGAAATGGCAAGGCACCAACTTTGCTGGGGGTTCTGGCCACGTCTAATTGCAACAGATTTGCATCTTGGCTAATTGTTCAGTTCAATTTTGCTCCTGTTTTGCAGTGCACTTGGAATCATTCAGACCAATCCCAGTTTAAGGCACAAACAAAGTTCGCCACTGGACTTCTCACATAAGTTGAGGTTATAGGCTCTGCAGTGACAGGTGCAGTGCTCACCAATGTCCACCAGGGCAGAATGTGAATTTGAATGATCCAGTGTTGGTGAAGAGCTGGGTCAGCCCTGCCGTAGGTATCTTGGCTAGTGTTGGTGTCTTACAGAAATAAGAAATATAAGACTGAGAACATGAATTCACTCCAAAGCTATTTTGTGGCTCCGCTTGACTTCACCACCCACGCACAGCAACCCACAACGAAAGCAGCACTCACACTGCGTGAAACGCTGGACACGAATGTGAATGCGCGGCCTTGAGTTTGTCGGTGAGTTCTGTAAATGTGGCAGCTGTGACGTCATAGCGGGTGTATTAGGCACTGATCTGTGATTTGTATGTTGAATTTGACCGATACGTTGTGACCTTTGTCCGAAAAAGATCATAGAATCAACCTACGATGAAGTCTTCGTTATTTGGGCCAGAGGCAGATGTAGAGGGAAGCATGTGCCTCTCCGCGTGGGAAGATGGCGCCCTCCCAACCGTACCTGCACCTCTTCCGGAATGCTCTAGTGCAAGTTTATCCCCCCACCCCACCAACGGATCTCGTAGTCAAAGGAACCTGTTTTAAAGGAAAATGCATCTCTTTGAGACAAAATGGCTTCAGTATGCTCAGGTTGACGGCCCTCTCCCGCGCTGAATAATTTGTTTTCCCGCCCAAGGCGTCCATCCGAAAGCATTTGCTCCATCGCATTGGAATTCCTGGATGTGTCCCTGAATTCAATGATTTATTCCGACTGTAATAATAATCTGATGTTGGAGCAGCCAGCGACGCAGCTCGTCATGCTATGGGCAAAAGTCATCTGAACTTCGGATAAGAAGGTGCACGATCATTTTGAGCCCATTATTTACATGCAATGCCCGTAGGCGTAATGTTAAACTTAACGATTTTTGGTGACACATCCTACGTGCTCCTGTGCCATTCATAGTGAAAGGCACCCTGTTCATAAATATTTTGAGGACCGAACATGTAAGCATCGATTGTACAGTGATGACTTAACAGGCGTCACAGCGATGATCCGACAAAGTTCGGTTCGCGATTCCCACCTAAAACCATCTCTGGAAGTTAGCTCGGCACCGCAGTGCTCCGCAGATGTTGGGCCAACGCTGGCTGCCGTCCAGCTGGCTGAGCCATCGGCACCATATAACGTGGCCGGTACCTTGCTATGAGGTTTGGTCTTTTCTCGATGCCAGCGGTGATGCGCTGCTTTAATTTCCACCAGGTATCATTATCACAATGCCTCTTGGCGTTCTCTGACGCTGTAACGCGACACGGGCGGCAGTAATCGAGCCTGCGATAAAAGAGCGTTCGGAACCGTCACAAGCAGCCAGTGGCGTTCCTAGGATTTGCGTCAAGGGGTGGGGAAGCGGATTTGGGGTGGGTCCGACCTAACGCCATTTTTAATGTCACCGGATTTCGACCAGTGTTTTAAAAGGATCCTCCGTGGTAGTTTTCGAAGCTAAACAACTAGTGACAATTTAGTTTGTCTGGGGAACCGAACCATCGTTTGGGACGAGTAGTCTAGGGGTAAGTTGCCCATCTCACAATCGAAAGATTGTGGGTTCGAGCCTCACCTGTCGCTACTCTTCGCCCGCAACCAATCGGCATGAGAGATTGGCGATGTTATATGACTCAACGGTCGACGTGTCGTAAAGCTAATAACCACCACCACCCAGCAATCGTTTCCATGCCACCGGATTTTAAGTCATCCCATGTTCAAGGAGTTTTTATGGTATCCCTTGATAAGTCAGCTCACCTGTGTCTATGAACTGGTCAAGTTATGCCTGTACAAATCACCAAAAATACAAGTGTCCAGATTTCATACATGTAGCTTGGCAACCGAACCGATGCGCCGGTTCGGTATTCCAGTTCGGTGTTCACTTTAAAACCGCTGCGTGTTTATCGTCTGCTGATTCGTTTTAGAACCCCAGCGCATTTCTTTAGGACGCCGACGCGTTTTTGAGACCCAAATACTTCTAGGTCCTTGTCGCTTTTCGTGGACCCGCGGTGTTTTCTGTTGGGACCGGTGCGTTTTTTTAGATACCAGTACAGCCCGATGTTTTTGCTTACTTTCCCGGCGCGACTAATCAGGACAATGCCACTTTTCCAGAACCTCAGTTTGTTTTCAACACAGTGCCGTCTTTGCGGTCCCGGTGTGTTCTGACATCCCGGCGCATTTTCAGGTTCTCTGCTGCGTTTTGTGCGGTCTCCCGGTGCGCAGATTTGGGATCCCGGTGCATATTTTACAGTCCTGTCGTTATTGTTTGGGACACAATGTGTTTTGGAGGTGCCGCTACGCCTTTGGTGTGATCGGTGGTCCACAATAGTATTGAACAATAGTGTTCAATAGTGTTGTCGGTGTGGTACTGTCAGCCGTCCGCTGTCGGTGTGGTCTGTCAGCCGTCCGTTGTGGGTGTGGTACTGTCAGCTGTCCGCCGTCGGTGTGGTACTGTCAGCCGTCCGTTGTCGGTGTGGTACTGTCAGCCGTCCGTTGTCGGTGTGGTACTGTCAGCCGTCCGTTGTCGGTGTGGTACTGTCAGCCGTCCGTTGTCGGTGTGGTACTGTCAGCCGTCCGTTGTCGGTGTGGTCTGTCAGTCCGTTGTCGGTGTGGCCTTCGTCCGTTGTCGATGTGGCACTGTCAGTCCGTTGTCGTGTGGTGCTGTCCCTCCGTTGTCGGTGTGGTACTGTCAGCCGTCCGTTGTCGGTGTGGTCTGTCAGTCCGTTGTCGGTGTGGCACTGTCAGTCCGTTGTCGGTGTGGTGCTGTCCCTCCGTTGTCGATGTGGTACACTGTCAGTCCGTTTCGTGTGGTACTGTCAGTCCGTCCGTTGTCGGTGTGGTACTGTCAGTCCGTTGTCGGTGTGGCACTGTCAGTCCGTTGTCGGTGTGGTGCTGTCCCTCCGTTGTCGATGTGGTACACTGTCAGTCCGTTGTCGGTGTGGTACTGTCAGTCCGTTGCAGTGTTGGATTTTCACTTCTCAGTCTTGGATTCGGAGTTTATAATATTTTGGCTTGCCAAGGTATGGAGTGTATTATCTTGAGAAGCACTATGTAATGGAGTATATAATTTTCCAGTTTGCCAAATTATGTGGTGTATATTGAAGCACCAAGTCATGGAATATATACATTTTATAAATAAAGAAGTGGACACATTTAGAAAAAAAGCAGTGAAGTTTCCTGGAATGAAGAATAAAAACCCGGGGGCCTAGGCAGCTTAGATGGTGGAGCGTCGTACTCGAATCTCGCGGCCGGCGGCATTTCCAGAGTCCACACGCGACCAATCGGTGTGATAGGTTGGCGACGTTATACAACCTTGCGGTTGAATGCGTCGTAAAATAACCCGAGATTCTTATTCAGGAATAAAACGCCTTCAGATCATTTCTTCGGTTCCTATCCTAGTGTCTCACAGACAACCAGATGGGGTCCACCACACTTCGTCGTCTGAAGTCATCCACGTTACGTCGATTACTTATAAGGTAACTTCGTAAGCAATGGTAGAGAAAATGATCACAAAAGTATACTTAATCGATGTCAACCAAGTTTATATATCCATACCTGTCACTCCTGACATGCTCACACCGCACAACTAATACATATCCACAACATACCTGAAGAGCAGGACGTTCGCGCACCGACTGATATATGGGAGGGTCTAAAATGTTACTTCGGTATATGTGTTTCGGAATATATAATGGTTTAAGGAAAGCTAGACTAAAACAATCCGTGTAAAATCTTTTGTTCTCACGACCATGAAGTTTTTTTTTAATGAGAAAGCTGAGAAAATGTATTCAAGTCAATTCTTATTAATATTAAATGAATTTCGATGCGCTTTTTAGTTCATCTCTGGAATGTAGTTGAAACAAGGAATAAGTTGCAAGGATGAAAAGCGACTGGACTGGCGGGCAAATTGCTGCTGTCAAACCGATTATCGTCACGGACGAGCGGAAATTGGCGTCTCATTTCGCACCATGGTTTCTATGAAATACCCAAAAAAATGAAAATAAGTTATATGAAACTGCCAAGAGAATTACAGAGACTTTTTTCTCAATTAATAATAATCAGGATTTATGTTTATAAATTAATCATTGGATCAGAATGAGGCTTGCAAGATTGTACACGATTAGATCAACACACGTAAATCTGAATTTGTCCGGAGTGGGTAAACCTCGCGGTCGGAATGACATGAACACAATTATTCCCGCCTGTTGATGAAATTCGGAGACAAAATAAGTCATGAAATCGAAAGAATGTGAAATTTCTGGTCCTATGGAGCTTCATTTTGGAGCAACGTGTTAGGAGGTTTTAATAACGTTTTGGTACCATTCAGGCAATTTTCACGGGGAAAATCCTTCCGATATCTTTTAGGTATATCATTCCTGACTGCTTAAGAATATAAATATGAACGGTTTTATCCGTCCCATTTGATGCAGAACATGTCATTCTTCAAGGAAGCAAAAGGAAATGCATTATCCATGGCTTTTCGTGGCAATGGTTTAAATAGCTCCGGCCGGAATGGGAACTGGAGAGCGGTGAATCCATTGAATCCAAGAACGGACCTTCGTACGCGGTCGGGCTGGTAAAGGTGAATTCCTCTTCTTCTTTTTTAGCGGAGCGTATTTTTTTTTTCATTGAAGGAAGGATTTTCTTTAAAGCTCTTCGCTGCTATCCGGATGGAATTGACTGCGTGTTTGGCTCGAGGTATGAGAGTTGGTATTACCTTACTAGGTAGTTAGTTAGTTATTTGGGTTTTAGGGCGCATCAACTGCAGTGGTTATGCAGCGCCCATACCTTACCCTACTTATCTATATAAAATGTTTTCACGGCTATTCGAGTTATTGATTTTGATGAGCCAAAGCTGTAAACTTATGTTGTGTGACGGCATGTCTTCAGATAATACAAGGAGCAGGACATGAGAATATTAATTGCTGCGATGTTTTGCCGATAAGCGTAGTAATGAACAAAACTGATTGTTTTGCTTTTGTCTGGAAAATCCTGTTTTCACTTACCACATTTTGAAGCGTGAATGTTTTTCTTTCCAAACGGGGGCTGGGCAGCGCACATTGATTTTGCAGATATTATAGATATGCAGTCCGTTGTCGGTGTGGTCTGTCAGTCCGTTATCGGTGTGGTACTGTCAGTCCGTTATCGGTGTGGTACTGTCAGTCCGTTGTCGGTGTGGCACTGTCAGTCCGTTGTCTGTGTGGTCCTGTCAGTCCGTTATCGGTGTGGTCAGTCCGTTGTCGGTGTGGTCACGTTGTCGGTGTGGTCAGTCCGTTGTCGGTGTGGTACTGTCAGTCGGTTGTTGATGTGGTCAGTCCATCGTCGGTGTGGCACTGTCAGTCCGTTGTCGGTGTGGTCAGTCCGTTGTCGGTGTGGTACTGTCAGTCCGTTGTCGATGTGGTCAGTCCGTGGCGGTGTGGTACTGTCAGTCCATTGTCGATGTGGTCAGTCCGTTGTCGGTGTGGTCAGTCCGTTGTCGGTGTGGTACTGTCAGTCCGTTGTCGGTGTGGTACTGTCAGTCCGTTATCGGTGTGGTCAGTCCGTTGTCGGTGTGGTCAGTCCGTTGTCGGTGTGGTACTGTCAGTCGGTGTTGATGTGGTCAGTCCATCGTCGGTGTGGTCAGTCCGTTGTCGGTGTGGTACTGTCAGTCCGTTATCGGTGTGGTCAGTCCGTTGTCGTTGTGGTCAGTCCGTTGTCGGTGTGGTCAGTCCGTTATCGGTGTGGTACTGTCAGTCCGTTGTTGATGTGGTCAGTCCATCGTCGGTGTGGCACTGTCAGTCCGTCGTCGGTGTGGTCAGTCCGTTGTCGGTGTGGCACTGTCAGTCCGTCGTCGGTGTGGTCAGTCCGTCGTCGGTGTGGTCAGTCCGTTGTCGGTGTGGTCAGTCCGTTGTCGGTGTGGTCAGTCCGTTGTCGGTGTGGTCAGTCCGTTGTCGGTGTGGTCAGTCCGTTATCGGTGTGGTCAGTCCGGTATCGGTGTGGTCAGTCCGTCGTCGGTGTGGTACTGTCAGTCCTTCGTCGGTGTGGTCAGTCCGTTGTCGATGTGGTCAGTCCGTCGTCGGTGTGGTCAGTCCGTCGTCGGTGTGGTACTGTCAGTCCTTCTGTGGTCTCGTTCGGGTGGTGTCCGTCGTGGGTGTGGTCAGTCCGTTGTCGATGTGGTCAGTCCGTCGTCGGTGGGTCAGTCCGTCGTCGGTGTGGTACTGTCAGTCCGTTGTCGGTGTGGTCTGTCAGTCCGTTATCGGTGTGGTCAGTCCGTTGTCGGTGTGGTCAGTCCGTTGTCGGTGTGGCACTGTCAGTCAGTCGTCCGTGTGGTCTGTCAGTCCGTTGTCGGTGTGGTACTGTCAGTCCGTTGTCGATGTGGTCAGTCCGTGGCGGTGTGGTACTGTCAGTCCGTTGTCGGTGTGGTCAGTCCGTTGTCGGTGTGGTACTGTCAGTCCGTTGTCGGTGTGGTACTGTCAGTCCGTTGTCGGTGTGGTCAGTTCGTTGTCGGTGTGGTCAGTCCGTTATCGGTGTGGTCAGTCCGTCGTCGGTGTGGTCAGTCCGTTGTCGGTGTGGTCAGTCCGTTATCGGTGTGGTCAGTCCGTCGTCGGTGTGGTCAGTCCGTTGTCGGTGTGGCACTGTCGGCCGTGCCGTTAACGGCCGTTACCGTGCGGCAGCGACTCGGCGGTCCAGTTTGCCGACCTGGTGGAGACGACTGTGGAGGAGGCGGCCGCAGGGCCCGAACTGCTCTCGGCCCGCCTGAGCTACACGGCACACCACATGGTGGATCTGTACTGCGCCCTGCTGCCTGTTCTACACGGTCGTAGTCTGGAGCAGCTGCCGCAGCAGGCTGCCATTGCCCACAATAACGTGCAGCTGCTGGCGCACCGCATCATGACACTGGCCCCCAGACTCAGGTACGCTGTCCGCCCATACTGGCCTACACTGGCCCCCAGACTCAGGTACGCTGTCCGCCCATACTGGCCTACATGGCCCACAGACTCAGGTACGCTGCCCGCCCATACTGGCCTACACTGGCCCACAGACTCAGGTACGCTGCCCGCCCATACTGGCCTACACTGGCCCACAGACTCAGGTACGCTGCCCGCCCATACTGGCCTACACTGGCCCACAGACTCAGGTACGCTGTCCGCCCATACTGGCCTACACTGGTCCCCAGACTCAGGTACGCTGCCCATACTGGCCTACACTGGCCCCCAGACTCAGGTACGCTGCCCGCCCATACGGGCCTACACTGGCCCCCAGACTCAGGTACGCTGCCCGCCCATACTGGCCTACACTGGCCCACAGACTCAGGTACGCTGTCCGCCCATACTGGCCTACACTGGCCCACAGACTCAGGTACGCTGTCCGCCCATACTGGGCTACACTGCCCACAGGCTCAGGTATGCTGTCCGCCCACACTGGCCTACACTGGCCCACAGACTCAGGTACGCTGCCCGCCCATACTGGCCTACACTGGCCCACAGGCTCAGGTACGCTGTCCGCCCATACTGGCCTACACTGGCCCCCAGACTCAGGTACGCTGTCCGCCCATACTGGCCTACACTGGCCCACAGACTCAGGTACGCTGTCCGCCCATACTGGCCTACACTGGCCCCCAGACTCAGGTACGCTGTCCGCCCATACTGGCCTACACTGGCCCACAGACTCAGGTACGCTGTCCGCCCATACTGGCCTACACTGGCCCACAAACTCAGGTACGCTGTCCGCCCATACTGGCCTACACTGACCCACAGGCTCAGGTACGCTGCCCATACTGGCCTACACTGGCCCACAGGCTCAGGTACGCTGCCCGCCCATACTGGCCTACGCTGGTCCCCAGACTCAGGTACGCTGTCCGCCCATACTGGGCTACACTGACCCACAGGCTCAGGTACGCTGTCCGCCCATACTGGCCTACACTGACCCACAGACTCAGGTACGCTCCATACTGGCCTACACTGGTCCCCAGACTCAAGTACGCTGCCCGCCCATACTGGCCTACACTGGCCCACAGGCTCAGGTACGCTGCCCGCCCATACTGGCCTACACTGGCCCCCAGACTCAGGTACGCTGTCCGCCCATACTGGCCTACACTGGCCCACAGACTCAGGTACGCTGTCCGCCCATACTGGCCTACACTGGCCCACAGACTCAGGTACGCTGCCCGCCCATACTGACCTGCACTGACCCACAGACTCAGGTACGCTGCCCGCCCATACTGGCCTACACTGGCCCCCAGACTCAGGTACGTTGCCCGCCCATACTGGCCTACACTGGCCCACAGACTCAGGTACGCTGCCCGCCCATACTGGCCTACACTGGTCCCCAGACTCAGGTACGCTGCCCATACTGGCCTACACTGGCCCACAGGCTCAGGTACGCTGCCCGCCCATACTGACCTGCACTGACCCACAGACTCAGGTACGCTGCCCGCCCATACTGGCCTACACTGGCCCACAGACTCAGGTACGCTGTCCGCCCATACTGGCCTACACTGGCCCACAGGCTCAGGTACGCTGCCCGCCCATACTGGCCTACACTGGCCCCCAGACTCAGGTACGCTGTCCGCCCATACTGGCCTACACTGGCCCCCAGACTCAGGTACGCTGCCCGCCCATACTGGCCTACACTGGCCCACAGACTCAGGTACGCTGCCCGCCCATACTGGCCTACACTGGCCCACAGACTCAGGTACGCTGTCCGCCCATACTGGCCTACACTGACCCACAGACTCAGGTACGCTGCCCGCCCATACTGGCCTACGCTGGCCCCCAGACTCAGGTACGCTGTCCGCCCATACTGGCCTACACTGGCCCCCAGACTCAGGTACGCTGCCCGCCCATACTGACCTACACTGGCCCACAGTCCCATCGCCTCCGGCCCCAATCAGGTCGCTGTCCGCCATACTGGCCACACGCCCACAGGCTCAACTGGCCTACACTGGCCCACAGACTCAGGTACGCTGCCCGCCCATACTGGCCTACACTGGCCCACAGACTCAGGTACGCTGTCCGCCCATACTGGCCTACACTGACCCACAGGCTCAGGTACGCTGACTTGGGTGCACTATTGCTGTTTAAATGTATTCCCCGGGGAGACCCTCTAGGACTGGTCTCTGTTGGTCGAGGTCTCTGGGTTGGTGTGGCCAGCAGTTACGTGTTCAAATGGGGAGGGGGTGCATAGGGGACGCATCCGTATCCCTTATGAATATCTTAGTGTGGGGAGAATTTCGGCTTCCATTGTTTGGACGAAAATTACTAAGCTGTGCTAACTGTGGTGGGATGTGTGTGCTTTGGTAGGTAGCATACACTGTGTTTGGAGATATTCTCTTGTAAACATGTGAACGGAGCAGACAATCTGGGGTATGGTACAGATCAACGGAAACACCGAGTTCGTAATTGTATGGAGTGTGGCGAAATACATAAGGGATAGACGAAGTGTCTTCTATTCGTCTCTCCGTATCCAGTGGCCAGCGGTCACTCAGGTACGGAAATTTATAGACCCCAATCAAGCGCACGCACCCTAACCTGTTCATTTGCGCAAAGTCTGGATGGTCCTTCCCCTAAGCAAAGTCCTAAATTTGTGCCTGCGCCCGTAACAAAAATCGCATGCTTCCTGGCTAGCCAGTCACTTTTCTGGTGATACCCTCCTCTAACCCGGCACCCCGGCTGTGCTTCAGTTGCTCCGGCGAGACCCCTGGACTGGAGAGCTGGACTGAATCCCAGCTGTGTTGCAGGTGCTCCAACGAGACTCTCTTGGATGTAGTACCCCAGCTGCGCGAGGTGGGCGGCGACATCTTCCTCGCATCGATGAACAGAATGCGGCACCAGTTGCTGGATATCCTCTCGGAGGCCGGTGAGTCCTGGGGCAGCAGCCACGGAAGCTAAACCACATATCTTCCGCTTCGTCTTCACTGCGACTTAGCGTTGCAGTCAGTTGGAATAGTAGGGCAAGCGTGGTAGCGGTATATGAGTGCAAATAATTACCCTATTAGTTTATTCCATATCACCAAAATCGGCCAAATAACCTCGTTGAGACCGTGACTATTTTTATCCGACGTGGGTGATACAAGAGAGACCAACTGCCGGTGATTCGCTTGGGAGGATGGTGAGCCATGATGGCCAAACTGTTGGAGACGCCTACGAAGATGTGACAGGCTGGGTAGGAGCAGCTGGATGCACAACTGTACCGCATGAAATGTCAAGTGAATATGTCAGCAGAAGTGGTATGTACAAGGCCGGCAAGTAACCTGCACAAGCTTGTGGACACACTTGTCATCTAATTTGGACAGGACAGGTTTATCCAGTGACCCAGACAGACTTGTCCGGTAGCCTGGACAGATTTGTGGACAGACTCGTCTGGTAACTTTGACATACTTGGGGACAGACTTGTACGGTAACCTGGACAGTCTTATGGACATAATTGCCCGATATCCTGGAAAAGCTTGTGGAAAGACTTTCCCAATAACCTGAACATACTTTGGGCAGACTTGTCCGGTAACCTGGATAAACGTGTTCGGTAATCTGGATGTACTTGTGGACAGACTTTCCCAATAACCTGAACATACTTTGGACAGACTTGTCCGGTAACCTGGATAAACATGTCCGGTAATCTGGATGTACTTGTGGACATACCTGTCTAGTAACCTGAACAGACTTGTGAACAGATGTCCGATAATCTGGACAGACTTGTCCAGCAATCTATACTTAGTTATGGGCAGGCTTATCCGCTAACCTGGGCAGACCTGTGGACAGACTTGCACGGTAAGTTGGACATGCTTGTGGGGCAGTGTTGTCTGTCTGAGGTGGCCGGCGCGCGGCCGCAGGTCTGGACCAGCTGGGCGGCAGCGCGGACGTGTCGGCGCAGGTGGGCGTCGCGCTGCGCCAGTGTATGCACCAGCTGCGTCACCTGAGCAGCGTGTGGAGCGCCGTGCTGCCGGCGGCAGTGCAGGCGCGCGCCATCGGCCGTCTCCTGTCCGTGGTCACGGGCGAGCTGACGTCGCGTCTGCTGGCCCAGCAGGACATCTCGGCCAGTGCCGCCACACAGCTGTGCGCCGCCGCCGCCGCTCACCTCGTCACAGACGCGCCACGCCTCTTCATGGTAAGGCCCCAGCAATGACTCCACAACTGTCAGTGGGTCGGGTGTGGGTCCCTTGTTCATCGCATCAGTTCAGACAGCGTCGCGAGACGTCCGGGGAATCGTCCCTTCCCCAACGAAGCACCACCTTTTCGTGGTGGGGAGGATTGCGTGTTGACATGATCATGCGGCGGTCGGGGCTGCTTGTACCCCCGGTCCCTTCCCTTCCCAGTCAAAAGGAAGGAATCAACTAGTTCCTCAGCTGTATCTTTCCACGTTCCAAGGTATATTCCGTGTCATCGTCCCTGTATGCGTTAGTCAACTAGCCCTGCGACACCAGCCCTTCCTGCCATGCGCAGGTAGGTCAGCTTCTCAGCTATCCCCGCCCAGTTGTATCGCAGTTCCGTGCTCCGTCGTCCCATCCCCCGGGGTTGACGGAGTCTTGGAGGCTGAGGTTTCTGTGTTACGGTACCAGTTACAGTGAGGGAAAAGGTGTGAACTGTTCGCCTCTGGTCCTGATATCTTTCTTTTCTTATCCTAGTATCTAGGCTCTGGCCCGTTTGCCAGGGTTCAGGCGTGATTTTTTCAGGCCCAGGTGCGAGTTCTCGCAGTCTCAAAGCGAGTTGTCTGGGCCCGGACGCGAATTGTTGGGTCCCAATGTGAGTTTTCTGGGTTCGATGCAATTTTTTCGATACTTCATAATTTTTGCTGGGCTTGGGTCACTTTTCTCGGTCCCGGGGCGACTTTTGGGTCCATACGCCACTTTTCTGCGGTTCCCGGAGCGTGTTTTTTGCGGGGTCCTACGTGGTTGGTGGGGGGGGGGTCCCTCTGGCGCGGTGTTGAAGGGCCTAGAATGTTTGTCCGGACCAGGATTTCTTTTCCAGGGTCACTGCTGCATCTGTATGGGTATCGGCTTTCGTTTATTGCAGGGCTTGCTGGAGTTTGTGGCAGCGTGCTTTTTTCGGGGTCCCTGCTCAATTTTACGGGGCCCTTGATTCATTTCTTCGGGTCCCGTTGCGATTTGTGAGACCTCTATGCTTATTTAGGGCTACCGATGCAAATTTTCAACCCCTGACGGGAGTGCTTGGAGCCCCAGCACGATTTTAGGGGCTCCGGTGCAAATTTTTTTTTTCCGGAGACCCATGCAATTTTTCGCGCTTAGGTGCGAATCTTCGGGGCTCCCACTCGAGTTGTCGGGTCCCCGATGCAAATTTTCTGGGCTCGACGCGATTTTCTCTCGACCTCTTCTCAATTGTCTGAGCCCTGGACGCTTTTTTGGGTCCCAGCGCAACTTGTGAGCTCTGGTGCGATTCTTTGGGAACGCGATGCAATCCTTTCCGCGGTGCCCTCATGCTTTTTTTTTTGGCTCCTAGGCGATTTTGCAGGCATCTGGCGCAATATTTTGGATGTCCAGGTTCTGATATATTTTTGGATCCCTCTTGATGTTGTCTACGTCACGACCTTGTTTTATTCGTCTCCTGGTTGGATTTTAGGGCTCCAGCGTATTTTTTCGGGGTCCATGCGCAGTTTTTCCGAGCCCCAACAGCAGGACAACAACTGGGTTCACAAGTTGGTGATGTGTGGAAGATATTACATTTTACCTGGTGAGCAAATGTCAAAAAGTGTTTATGGTGAAGTAATATATTGTTAAAAAGAATGGATAATGCGATCAAAATCCTAGCCAGCCTGGGCTTTAAAAAAAAACACACATTTTCTTTAAAAATACCAATGAGTCAAAAAACCTAGCCTAGCCTAAGTTCCTTTTTAACAACAAAGAATGAATACCTTCAAGACAAACATCACTGAAAATATACGAAAACAAATTCACAGAAATTCAAATTTCCGAGTTACTAAGCGTAAAATAACCTAGTCTGTCCTAGCCTCTGGTTGCTTTCTAGAGGCAAGATGTACATTTCTGATATCAGTTTGAAGCCGCGAAATTACAGTTGGTTTTGCTTAATCTAGTGTATTATTTTAGAGGGCAGCAGCCGCCCCACACCCCCGACTATTTGAGCCTCTTTTTACGTGCTTTACAGTGTCCGGGTGCCCGCACATAATTCTTACCTTCGAAATTAATCGATGCAACGATGAGAAATGCATCGAAGGTTGATGATATTCCAACTCTTATTGATTCGAAACGGAAACAAGGTTCGGAGATCCACAAGTATCTCGATTTGTGCTGATATCGTCTCTATATAATCGAGCCCCAAGTTCAGCAACCGCACAACGCAGCTAGCGACGCGTAGCGTCCAATTCATCGTGTATGACGTCATAGTTACCAGATGATGAAGCAACAATTAAATGCAAGTTGTAACGTATTAGTATTTGTGCGTAGATTTACGTAATAAATTGGCTTTTCTTTAAGTGGAAGGTAGGGTTGGTCTAGGCGAATTCAACAGAATTGAACGGCGGCAAGCTTAGTCTGGACACTTATCACCAGTATAAAGGTGTTATACGTATAAAGGTAAAAGTGTTGGTATATACCTACAAAGATAAAATATATATAGACATATATTGATTGGTATATATAGACACAGGTAAAGGAGCTGTATTTTGAGAGCGAATTCCCATCGAGGTTCGTTGTTGCCTTGTTTGACTCGTGAAATTTAAATTTGAAACAAACCATCAAGAGTGTTGAGTTGAAGTGTGCATGCCTACTGTAACTTCAACTACGGTTCAGGATACTGGTGAATTTCGGCAGCTAATCTGCTCAGCAAGACAAGGAATACTGAAGCTTGTAGAAGAAAAATGATTCCGGCAAGTAAAATGTCAAGTTATCCTGGTGGCTGCTATGAAGTGATACACACATGGAATCAATCCTGCTTCAAAGCGTGGTTGGATATTGGCATCCCAGGTGTGATTCAAGCAGGAAAAGTTTACCTGCCACTTTTTGTGATTTCAAGGCTTGTTAGATCCAAGAAGATAAACATCGTTGCCCTGCGAGCAATTGCATTGGAAACAATTCAGTCTTCTGCCTTCCTTGGAGCAAATTGCTACTTGTTTCTCTCCTGCTTTTGCATTTTGAGACAGACATTGCCATTTCTGTCTGTGAGAAGTGTTGTAATGCTGGCCTCAGTCATCAGTTCATATATGGCTATTTTCATAGAACGAGAGAATCGACGGGATGCACTTGCTGTGTACATGTTGAATGTAGCATCTGAGGCACTTTTTAGTGCTATTCATGAAAGAAATCTGGTCCCACATATCCAAAATGGGCAGAAGCTTTTTGCAACCATAACACTGGCTGCCATCTTGTATCTCCACAAGGCAGGTTTGTGTGAAGGTCTCTTGGGACAGTTAACAAAGGCTCTGCTGGGAACAGCAGAAACATTGCCACCAAACACTGGCATTGAGAAACCTACTGCAGGTGCCAAGATATTGACCTACATCACATGTCTGATCAAGGGCAAGGTGCATGCCTCATCCCTGGGGGAGAAAGGTGCACAAACCCAAGGGTGCAACAATGAAGACAAGCACATGCTGGAAGGTGAGAGTATGTCAACTGAAGCTGGCCACCATCCATCATGTAATCATGGTGGCTCATGCAGAATGTATGTATGCCATGGGTTCTGTGAGTCACTTGTGCTTGGTCTAGTGCTGCAGGCTGGCTTGACAGGTGCAAGTGGACTGTTGCGTTTGATCACCACTGGCCGCCGGCCACCAACACCATCACCGCAGACCCTGCTTGGTCTGGGTTTCTGTCTGAGCAGTGTGACAGGCCTATTCCGACTGGTGAGCTGTCTGTTGCGCCGTATCCGCGGTCGGGACTCGGCCGGGCATGCTTTGGTCGCCGGTACCATCGCCTCTGCCGGTCTCCGCTTCTACAGCTCGCCTTCCCTCATGCTCTACCTGTTCTGGAAGATGGTGGAGGCATGGTGCCTGCACGGTGCCGCCGTCGGTATCCTGCCGCGCGCTCCTGGAGTCATACCTCTTATATATGCACTCAGCACTGGTGTGGTGCTCAGCATGACAGTACTGGAGCCACACCAGGTCCGTGGGTCCTACCGGCGCTTCTTACGCCAGCTGACAGATGGGCACGTGGCAGAGATGAACTGGCCCATGATCGCCAACATGTGTTCCGCGAACACACTGCAACTGCAAGAGCTGAGAAACTACAGGCCGTGCTTTGACAGTGCTGACGTGAGGGTTGCCAGTCTGCCACTACTGCGGGAGCTGGACCAGCTGAGGTGAACCCACTCCCAGCAGACAATGCGCCAGCTGCACTGTCGCTGCGGATAGATAGCCCGACCAGGAACTGCCGGAACTCTGACGGAAAAGTGATGTAATCTGGGAAATTCCAAGATGGTGAGGAGTGATGAATGATGTATGCGGTGATATCGGCAGTTGTATTATATTCAGTATCAAGTATCATTCGACAAACGTGAGCTTGGCATGTGCTGAGGGTGATCTAGGAATTATGGGAATGCGCATTTCCTCGGAGGGATGCCTTAGGTGGATTCGTTGAATAGGAGAGTGATGCACCCGATCATGTGGAAAGTGCCTTTCCCTCTAAAGGGGGCGACTAGTTGAATAATCTGCTGAGGTGGAGCGTCTTCTTATATGAGTGTCTTTCCCAGCCAGAGTTGTACCACCTTTCATGGTGGAGGGGCACATGCCCTCAGTGGCCCCTCTGTATTCGTTCCTGAATGTTTGTTTGTTTGTTTATTGGGTGATTTACGACGCACTTTATGCACATTTACGGCTAATGGCACCGCCCAAACTGTTTCGCCGGTGGGCCGCGGGTTGGGAAATGTCCGGAGCGGTGCGAGTGTCAAACTCGGGACCTTTGGCACCCAGAGCCCAACAGCTTAGCCACTCTGCCATCCTCGCCCCCCCCCATTCCTGAATGTAATCAGCATATTGATGCCAATTGTGAAAAGGCGAACCACCTGTGTAACAAACTTCAGTTTCAAAAATTGACTCAAATTGAACTTGGACATGTGCGTGTTAATTCTCCGAGTATGTTACCTTGCCATAGCTATTGGGGCCACGGTATGCCTAATGTGCTGAGGCGTCGCCGCTAAGGTGTACAACTGAAGGTTCAGCAGGTGGAGGGGGATGGTCGGGGAATAAGGTGCATCGGTCATAATCAGTGTTGAAGACTGCAAACATATGGATGCGATCTGAATACTGGAGCCCTTCCAGCCATGGTGTGTATGCGTAGCCCGGTTCAATAGTGCCGACCGCGTACAACTGGCTGTCTTCCGAACTGACGTGATAAATATTCATGTGTAAAGCGTGATAGGAGTTAAATATTCGTGTGTTCTTAAAGCATGGTAGGAGCATCTTATATGTTTCCTCCACAAAGTGCATGTGCTCTTGGATCCCTGGTTGCCTATATCACCTCTTTGAGCTTGAACTATTACTTGATCTGCATGTATGCCACTGGGCCGTAGACACTTGTAGTCGCTAGTGATTCCATGAATGCAGTCGAGTTTGTAGTCAGTGAAGAACGAGATCGTGATATTAGTTGTCGATATTATTCTAGCTCCGGTATTGCTCATAGCGCGTCCATAGCATAGGAATATTTGGAGGAATGGACCCAGGAGGAATATTGCGCTGGATATAGCCTGAGTGGACTATGGTCATACTGTGCAGGGTGCATGGATGATACGTCTTCGTGATTGATCAGGAACGACCAGAGCGGTGTTGCTGTAGCTTAGTCGGTGTGGCGCTCATCGTAATATCGTGGCCTTTAATCTCACAACCGGCCAGAGTCCAACCGCTATCAAAGTCCAAATGACGCCCCGACCAATCGACGTGAGGTCATCAGCGCTATGTAAGCCAACAGTGGAATGTGCATCAAAACATGCCGAGTTTCTTCGTGATCAAGCTTTGTTCTGTTCACAATATGTGATAATTTATGGGTAAAGGGGATCGTATGCGATGCTTTGATGGCACAATATTTACTGATGGCCACCGATGAATTGCAAAATGTTGCATCGTGGGGAAATATACGCTAAATGAACTAGTGTGTATGAAACTGCGCGGTAGCCGGTCTGATGTATTTATTCCGGTGCCAGTATTTTTACTAACGGATCGAAGACAGTAACTGGCGTCTAATTTGAAGTAACTAGTAGACTAAGAAAGTAAGATGAAGAAACTAGATAACACAATAACAGAGAACACGATATCCGGAAAACAGGACGCAGATATAGCGGCCAACACCAAGCAGTTTACTTTGCGGGCGAACAGTGTTCTTCGCAACTATGTGAGTAAGACCCAAATTCAAATATGGTGTCGCCTCAAAGTAACGCGTACCGCGAGCGCCGCGTTGTGTGCAGAACGCGATAGGAGAAAAACGGAGACACCTCACAGATCGGAGCCGAAACTGCTTGGTGCGCCGACTGGTGCACTGGACAATGAGTACGACGGACGTGGACACTAGAAGATGCATCAGTCCGGTCAGCAGACGCCAGACCAGCGCCGAGCCGACCTACCTGACGCGGCAGCGCGGCAGCAGGAACGGGCTGCTGCAGGTGGTGCCGTCCGCGGCCGGCGCTTCGGTGCCCACGGACACGGTGATGTAGAGGGGGAGCGCCACCAGCTGACGTGCCCTGTCCAGTCGGTCACCGCACAGTCGGTCCACCATCAGCCGGTCGATGTCCCACACGTGGTGCAGCAGCGAGCCGCCGCCAGACCAGAATGCTGCCGACACAGAGGTCACACTGCGGGTCACGAGTCCTGTCGGCGCCAGACTGTCAGGCACTGCGGCACAGTGCAGACATTGTGATCCGGGCAGGTGTACTCCAGGCGGAGGCATTTCCTCGGTGAGGTGAGGCTGGTCGAGAACAATTTCCAGACGGTACAGTCGAGTTCTCAGGAGTACCTCGGGCAAAAAGAAATTATGAAGGGTTGGAGGTATATTCGGGTGTTGCAGAGCGTAGTTTTGGTACGTACCTAGTATGGGACGTCGTTTCCTTGGATCTTTGGGGAAGGAGAGACCTTCCACAGTGTCTTTTGATCCTGACAAGGTTGAACCTTTGGGCGTTAACAGTTAATAGTCTTCATTAACCTGTATGACCAAAGCAGTGGATGCGCCCGTACGCCCAAATAACCGACCAACCAAGTCTTCAGGAGCGTGCAGTTCCCTCCAGTGTCCATGTACTCAGTTGGTATCTTATCTCACTTGTGTGATCTGACCTGGTGTCGACAGGACGTTGGGGATCGTGCAGCCGAATAAGGCACACTTCCTCCGTCGCCTCGACAGGTACATTTCGCTCCCCCAATGTCTCCAATAAGTGAGCCAGACGTGGGAATGATCGAAACTGGTCGAAGCGCCCTAAAACCCAAATGACTAGCTGAGCCAAACACGTACTCTGTAACTCACTGGGTAGTTATTTGCGGTCATTTACTATTGGTTTTATTTCATGAGATTTAATAATACATTATTCCGAAGCTAGTTCCCACATGTTTTAATTGACGCTGTGGGGATTTGCAGTCGCGCTACCATATCAGCTTTTCCAAATCACGCGAAACCCATATCGGTAACATTCCATGCACTGCAGATACCAGAGGGCATGTCGACAATGCCGCCCCCCACCTCACCTTACCTCGTCTCGTCTTGGCCCAATAAGACATGTTTGGATACTATTGTCATATTTCAGCATATTTCTTGGTAAAATTACAGTAAACCGAATTGGGTTTATGTATCATGCCGTAGTATCGCGAGCCATTTGCTGCCGTTTCGTCCGATCACTAGCAGCTTGAAATCACTTTGGAAAGAACTGGAAGTTATGTGGGCTGCCTGGTATTGCAATGTACCTGTGAGCTACCTGTGTTACTGCGAGTCGTGTCACGATGTCCCTGTCAACACGTTGCGGTACTGCGAGTCTCGTCATGGTGTCCCTGTCAACACGTTGCGGTACTGCGAGTCGTGTCACGGTGTCCCTGTCAACACGTTGCGGTACTGCGAGTCGTGTCACGGTGTCCCTGTCAACACGTTGCGGTACTGCGAGTCTCGTCACGGTATCCCTGTCAACACGTTGCGGTACTGCGAGTCGTGTCACGGTGTCCCTGTCAACACGTTGCGGTACTGCGAGTCGTGTCACGGTGTTCCTGTCAACACGTCGCGTTACTGCGAGTCGTGTCACGATGTCCCTGTCAACACGTTGCGGTACTGCGAGTCGTGTCACGGTGTCCCTGTCAACACGTTGCGGTACTGCGAGTCGTGTCACGGTGTCCCTGTCAACACGTTGCGGTACTGCGAGTCGTGTCACGATGTCCCTGTCAACACGTTGCGGTACTGCGAGTCGTGTCACGGTGTCCCTGTCAGCACGTTACAGTACTGCGAGTCGTGTCACGGTGTCCCTGTCAACACGTTGCGGTACTGCGAGTCGTGTCACGGTGTCCCTGTCAACACGTTGCGGTACTGCGAGTCTCGTCACGGTGTCCCTGTCAACACGTTGCGGTACTGCGAGTCGCGTCACGGTGTCCCTGTCAACACGTTGCGGTACTGCGAGTCGTGTCACGGTGTCCCTGTCAACACGTTGCGGTACTGCGAGTCTCGTCATGGTGTCCCTGTCAACACGTTGCGGTACTGCGAGTCGTGTCACGATGTCCCTGTCAACACGTTGCGGTACTGCGAGTCGTGTCACGGTGTCCCTGTCAACACGTTGCGGTACTGCGAGTCGTGTCACGGTGTCCCTGTCAACACGTTGCGGTACTGCGAGCCTCGTGCACGGTGTCCCTGTCAACACGTTGCGGTACTGCGAGTCGTGTCACGGTGTCCCTGTCAACACGTTGCGGTACTGCGAGTCGTGTCACGGTATCCCTGTCAACACGTTGCGGTACTGCGAGTCGTGTCACGGTGTCCCTGTCAACACGTTGCGGTACTGCGAGTCGTGTCACGGTGTCCCTGTCAACACGTTGCGGTACTGCGAGTCGTGTCACGGTGTCCCTGTCAACACGTTGCGGTACTGCGAGTCGTGTCCACGGTGTCCCTGTCAACACGTTGCGGTACTGCGAGTCGTGTCACGGTGTCCCTGTCAACACGTTGCGGTACTGCGAGTCGTGTCACGGTGTCCCTGTCAACACGTTGCGGTACTGCGAGTCGCGTCACGGTGTCCCTGTCAACACGTTGCGGTACTGCGAGTCGTGTCACGGTGTCCCTGTCAACACGTTGCGGTACTGCGAGTCGTGTCACGGTGTCCCTGTCAACACGTTGCGGTACTGCGAGTCGTGTCACGGTGTCCCTGTCAACACGTTGCGGTACTGCGAGTCGTGTCACGGTGTCCCTGTCAACACGTTGCGGTACTGCGAGTCGTGTTGACCGGCCGTGCCCTGTTCAGGCAGGTGGTGAAGATGAGAATGGTGAGGAGCGCCAGCCTCAGCCGCAGCCAGATGCCGAGTCTCGGGCTCTGCTGGCACGACACACACCTGACTGGGCTCGGTTCTGCGAACTGCTCATCGTGCTGGAGGAGAACCTCCGTGGTAAGGGGTCTCAGCATCAGCCATGTCGGACAGCCCCTGCAGTCTTGCTTGCGTGACCCAGCCAGTTTTAATTGCTAGCCTTGTTCTAACCAATTATAATTGCTAACCTTGTTTTATCCAGTTATACTTGCTAAATTCACTCTTGCATAGGATGAGGTTGACGGAATGTATAGGCGGGAAAGAACAATAGTTCAGCACATTCGTCACGTTAGCATATTTAGCACATGGACTCATTTTAGCTTCGGACTTTGCTCGTATTGTGTCGCCAAAAGCATGTGTGAAAGATCAGTATTTCAGGTATCGCTGACATTGCAACATAAAGCTCCATTGGGATCCTTTGCAATAGCAATATTTCAATTTACTACCTCAATTTTCTATTTTGACTGCTTAAAGCTGTGCAGGAACTGTCCAAAAGTTATGGGGGGACAGCAATAGCCTTTGTACAGTCGATTTTTTCCGTGCAACGCCTAGGGGAATGTTAAGCTCGCACAAAGTTGGGAGAAAGCAGGAGCCCGCCCCGTTTGTCCCGCGATACTACGCCCTTGAATACCCACCTCCAGCCGCAAACGCGCAGTCGCTATCTGATGATCTTTCCTCTAGGGAAAGTACCGCAAATGTGTATCCCTTACATGCCTTTTGTAAGCTAGCTAATCGAATGGCAATTTGGTTCCAGGACGACCTATAACTGGACAGAGATCTAGGAATTGTCGTGGGTCACATGTCCGGAGAGGAGCCACTGCGAACACACCTGGAGGGGCGCCTCTGGCCGAAAATTCAAGGGCGAGCGTGAATTTGAACCTTCCCGCAGGTCCTCCATCTTCATAAGGGATGCACATTTGCGCACATGCCCGCGGTGTCCCTGATATCCGTCCGTGCAGCTGTGTGACACAGTAGAACATGGTGGTGGCTGGCATGGGCACGGCATGGGCACGGCATGCAAGCCGTCAGCCACTGTCCGCACAGCAGTGCTATATGGCACACGTGCACCGTTGTACACCAGCCTGCCGCAGCGCTGCTGTGTCCACAGGTATCCTGGACCGGTGGGCCGACGGCAAGGGGCCACTGGCGCAAAACTTCACGGCACAAGAGGCTCGCCACCTGGTGCGGGCGTTGTTCCAGAACAACGACCGGCGCGCTGCCGTTCTGGCACAGATCCAGTAGCGGCTGCCGAGACGGTGTCGGTGTCGGTGTCGGTGTCGGTGTCGGTGTCGGTGTCGGTGTCGGTGTCGTGGCTGCCGTGCCGCCACGTGAAGGTGTGGTGGTGGCCTGTTGTGTGGTGTGCATAGACAGCTTTGCACCGTTTGTAGATTCCATGCAGTGAGAGCTGCTAAATGCATGATGTGACCTGTATTACAGTGTCTTCGTGCAAACACTGGTGTACTTTTGAGGGAGCATTGCAAAAACCAAGCAGTGTTAAAGTCGTTATAATAAGCTTTGCTTTAAGGAGGTTGGCCCAGTTTTTTGTCCGTGGTTATTGAAGGGGGCTCGACCAGATATTGGGGAGGTGCGACGGAATATTGGAAGGGGTCGAACACTTTTGAAGAGAACTTGATCGAAGTATACTTGTAATGTGTAGCAATGTTGATTAATTCCAATACGTCCATGTGTGTGTGTGTGCATGCTGTCTGTCTGTCTGTCTGTCTGTCTGTCTGTCTGTCTGTCTGTCTGTCTGTCCGTCTGTTTATCTAGCTATCTATCTGTGTATGAATGTATGTTTGTGTCTATGTGCAATAAAAGGAAATTCAGTGCAGTATTTGGCAGTAATGTGGAAGCACTGACGGCTTGCTTATCAGAGCAGGTCGCCATGAGTGCGTGTTGTGTGTCGCAACTGTCAACGCCTGGGTTCAATTCTAGCTTGCGTTCTAGCTACACCAGCTTGCGTTCAATTCCCAGACAATAGGTTGTCTAGTTCGATCGAAATGACACACTGATCTGCCTTGCTGTTTCGGTGTGTTCTGGTGCTACAGCTTTTTTGTGATCAAGTGGGACACCTTTAGAACCGAGCTGATGTGGAGTTGGGTGAGCGGGGAGGTTTGCATCCTTGGTCCTTGCCAAGGTTGGTTTTCAAGATGGTAATTGGAGTGGAAATAAAGGACAGAACAGGTGTTTACTGTATCCTTGGCATGTGTATTGTGCAGTAAGTCACGAGGGTATCTGCCACCATGCAAACGTTTGGATGTTTTGAACTGCCAATACAGAAGCATCTGCTTTCAATGAATATATCTGAGTTTGGTATATGTGGATCCAATGAGTTGTTTAGTGTCAATGGCTATGGAGTTGTTAACCCTCCCCATCTTTCCGGTCATGTCCTCACACCCCGTTTCGGGGGGTTGATGCAACCCCTCCAATCTTCAAACTAAGCGTCACACGAAAGCAAGAGGTGGTATCGGGGAGCGCTCGACGGAGAAGGTTCAGAAATCAACCACAAGATATTGTCCCCACCAAGAATGGCGTTACTAGGAGGCCTAGATTTTCACGGCTTACATCATGTGTTTGGGTCTGTGGAGTTCATTTTGGGGGAGATTTGAGGAAAATTGCTTGGAATCAGAAAAGGAAGAAGAAATCGACCGCGGCCCCATTTTTTTGTCCACCCAAAAATAAAAAGCATTTTTTGAAC
The DNA here is from genome assembly GCA_034440575.1 of Imbricaverruca yamaguchii. Classification (NCBI taxonomy): domain Eukaryota; kingdom Metazoa; phylum Arthropoda; class Thecostraca; family Neoverrucidae; genus Imbricaverruca; species Imbricaverruca yamaguchii. The sequence continues at coordinate 165,960 of JAOTOL010001397.1, read as the reverse complement.
TTCAAAATTGTTTGTTCAATTTTCTTTAATATGTATTTTAATAATGGTTGGAGTGGACTGAATAACATCCGAAGTCAACTTGCTCCGGTAAGAAATGCTAGCCAGCCAGAACCTTCGAATTCAGCCCTAATGGGTAAGTATGCAACACTAAGAAGTAGTCAAAAACTGGGAAAAACAAAAATTATTTGTATGCGTTTTGTTTCATACTTAAATACAAGTTAGTTATTAGGGCTTTAGAGCGCATCGACTACATTGGTCATGTAGCGCCCACTTAAATACAAGCAAACGCTGAAAGTTTCATTAGAATATCTATCCGATAAAGCGCGACGACTGGTTTAACTTTTCTGGAGGGGACCTCATTTGACCTTGACTAGCTCGTTGACCCTATATGACTTGACCTCAAAAGTTCCACACAATATGCCAAATTGATGTGGGAAAAGGTATGTCAAATTTCGGCGCTCTGCCGCGCGCCGTTATTTTACTACGAGCGACAAACATTGGGAGGGAGTGCATATCAACCCCCCACCCGACACGGCGCGGGTTAACACTTGAAATACTTCAGAAGTGTTAGGTGGCGGGGCCGGGCGAGTCAGGGACGCCCGCGAAACTGGTGGTACAGTCTCTTACAGAATTATGTCTCAGTGGAGGGCTTGACATGACTGGTTATTGGGAGTAGAAAATGTGCCGCTTCACAGGAGTTATTGGTAGGGCTTACTGCATCGCTTCACTTTTATGCTTTCCATCACAATCTACCAGGGTGTCAAAAAATGGCAACACCAATGGGAATATTTGTGTTGGTTTGCAAGATAGATATTTGGTTTTCCCCATTTAGTGATCACCTAACACTAGAATTCGCTTTCTGAGCTTGTGGACTGATGTGGGACTGATCCTGATTGATTCTGAGCTTCGCTTTCTGACGACACCAGGCTCATTTTGAAGGTGTATGGTGTCATGAAATACAAATGTGGTCGAATATTTCAAAGTTCATCTAGGAAATTTCATTAGATGGGAGTAATAGGTTCCTAGCTGCTTTTAGTTCGACCAAAGCAACCCAAATAATTGTTACGATTCACCGTTAGGTGTACGCGATCACAGGAAAACGACGTAGTTGAATCATAGGTTAGAAACATCAACAATTCTGCAAAACCTTCACCTATAGGAATGTGCACGGACAGTTTCTTACAGTCCGCGCGTTCCTCGCGGAATCCACGGTACCTAGCCGCGGATTTTGGATGGACATACAAAGGTCGACACATGACGTCAGGGCTTACGGAATCTGCGGACCAAGGCAAGAAAAAACAAATTCCAAAGCAACCTGTTTTCTAGGAATCTTCAGACCTTGCACACCTTTGTGTTTGTTGTTTTTAGAGCGTTCATAAATGTCCTTTGTCTGTCGATGGTATCTGCGGTTGCATATCAACCTTTGTTTTATCGTTTGATAGGTACTGATTGCCGAGGCCCACCTGATAACGGATCCCCCAGTGAGTTCGTGGCTGTTAAACCGGTTCCATTATTGTAGGTACGTATTGCCTCCAGTAGGGCGTACCCAGCTCCAGCAGCAGCAGGTACCTACCTACCTAGGTACCTACCCAGTACCCAGCGCCAGTACAGGCAATTATGGTTTTGTTGAAGCAGCTTTGGATGTTGCCGCCAAATTTCTGGAAGCTGATATGGATTGGTAATGTTCTTGCATAATTTTTTGTGTGATGTCATTTGGGTAAACTTGTGCTTTAGGGTGCTTCAGGATTAAAAAATAAATAAATAGGTGAGACGTTTTTGTGAATGTGATTTGGAAGATGTAATCACTCATTTTGGGGTAAATTTTGAGATCAAAGCAAATTTGATTCCTTGGATTTTTCAATTCTGATAATACCAATGCAATGTTTTTGACATGGTTAAGGCTATGTGAACCAGTGTTAAATTATTCATAAAATAGGATGGAATTTACCACTTTCTGAACACTCAATTGACATCCTTCTCCGAGAAGTATCAACATCATGCTTCTTGATGCATGCTTGTGAAGTCTGCTTCTCTTCTGGCAGTACCTCGTTTTTCACTTGTCCCTTATCAAGAGGGATTTTTCACAAGTGTACCATAGGCCCAAATTTGAGTCTGAAAGATCAAAAGCATTTTAAATGACAATAATTCTATCACCAATTTTGACATTCCACTGTGCTCATTTTGACATCTCACACCTAACAAAAGACCATTATTTTAAAACTGATGTGACCACTCATTTCCTTGCCAATGATTGCTTTTAGGTTAACTGCAGTTGATACAATTGATGATGCCATAGGTATGATATGGAGGAAATGTACTATGATATTAATGGTATTTTATGAGCTACCACTGCAAACATTTACATTCTTGATTGGCCTGTGGTTTGTCCATTTGTATCTAGATGATGCCAGACTGACCAGCACAGCATTCAGACTGCAGCTTATAAGGCTTTGATGCTTTGATAAGGAAATTGTGGATATTGTGGGCATGGAATTTCTTTGAGAACATTTTTTTTTTTGACAGACCTTTGAGTTGAGTTGAGACAAGTTGAGGAAATAACCTGGCTGAAAAGTACTGTGTTGTCAAATAAATTGTGTGATTGTCATCAAAGAAAGCTGAATAATTATGTGACATACTGCAATACAGCCTGCACATAGCAAAGCGAAATTCACACTGATACATGCATTATCTTGAGCACGGTTGTGTCTCATTTGTATACTGACTTCTGCTCAGCCAAAATATAGGTGAACATTGTTAGTGCTGCCATTAATGTTAACAGCATCACAAGGAATGTCCAGCCTTGCTAGAACATTACTGATGCATCTGGCTGCAAATATTCCTTGTTGGAAATAAATATTGAATTAAGCCAGAAGCATAAGGTTTCGTATGTGAGAGTATCCAATCCAGTGCATGAAGTGTTGAATTTCTTCTTTATCATGTTTGTAGCAGACCAGGTACAGATAATTTTATGCAATTAGCTAGATGTGTAGAGTGAAGATTATGATGGTGTTTCTTTGCTAAATGAAAAGTAATCATTTGCAGAAAAAAATGGAAGGTGGGGGGGGTAACATAGCCTTTTCACATTACCTGTTTGTTAATACATTATATTTGCAAGAATTTCAATTAATCCAATTTTACCTGAATCTCCAATAATGTCCATTTTTGATGCTTGTGCATGTTTTTCAACTTGAATGTCATAGTCATGTTGGTGTACTATGTGATAATGTTATAACTCATAGGCATGTTTTGAATGTTTAGATTCACTATTGCTACAGAAGGTTCACCTATTGGTAAATTTGTGTTTTTAGATGTTTGTTTTTAACATGATTCAGAAGATTTGACCACTCATTTTCACAGCTCATGCTTACTCTTCAAAGTCAATGATGATGGCAGTCCATTCTGTATGGTGTGATGATGTCATAGGTATGGCACTTCATATGTATATGGATTGATTCTCAGGTTCTGGAATGCTGACTTGTGGCTCCAATATTTATCTAACCACAAGTTGACAAAGCACAAAACTTGCCACAACTCCAGGTGGGTTTCATCAAACAATGTTCTTTTGTATTTGTTTGTCACAAAACCACATGTCTTCTCCTTTCTCTTTATCAAACAAGATGTCTCAGAACACTTGCACTGATGTATATACTGCTGAAACACAGGCATTGACACCATTAGGGCAGCTCACTCTGACTGGAAGAAAACTAGCATTTAAAAAAGTATAGACTTGCTTTGTTGTTTCACTAAGAAAGTTGATGTATGGGACTGGGTAACAGCCTGCACACAGTTCAAACATTTTTGCATGGTGCATGTGTGTGCCACACCCAGTCTCCACTGGAACTGGCTGTGTTAAAATAATTTTAACTGTATATTAAATAATTATGAAACCTAACCTAACCTAACCTAGCTTAACCAAAACTAGCCAAATAAAGTTCAATCTAATCTAAGCTAAAGTATATCTGATTGTATTTCTTGAAATTAAGAGGCAGTAATCTCTAGTTTTACTGATGTTAGTTAAATAGGAATGCCTTACCTAACATAATCTAGTGAAATCTTATCTAAACTGAGCTAATATACAGTAATATTGCACTAATATAAAGTATTAATATAGCATGTTAGCAGTTGGTTAATATAGCAAGCTATATTACCCAACTCCAAGCCCCTTTTCATGGGTCTTCTTCTGTCCCAACTGAAAAGTATGCATTTCCAGAGGAAATGAATAGTCACATCATGTTTGCTTAACATGATGTGTTCATTAATTTCCTCTGTAAATGCAGGCTTTGCAGTTGGGAGCCAAAATCACCCCAACAATTGGCTGATAGTTGGGTAATATACCATAAAAGGTACTCATAAAGTGTATCATCTGGTACCTCTTGAACTGGCATGCACAAACATCAAAACCTGTATGCTGTTCAGATAAAGTGTGGCACATTGGATATATGACATTCTCACAATGGGAGCCAAAGTTAGAAAAGTAGTTGTTCCAGGTGAATGAACATACAATTCTTTGGCGACCTCAATGACAGAGTCATGCTAAGTTAACAGTAGTACATATAGTAGCAGAAGCATTCCAATATATGCCAGCCTATCACAACTTAACCTATCTTTACTTCTTCCCATGGATGATGATGCTGATGTTGCATCATGTAAAGTCTACGGATATGGGATCGCCTTAGGCATATAGGTACTGGATTGCATAAGGATTATGAACATTGAATCATGTGCAACCCATGTATGTTGGATAGAGTAGAATCTTTGGATGTTTGATCATGTAACACCTACAAATGTGTAATGGCATAAACCTGTGGATCCTTGGAAGCATGGCAGAAAGAAGTTTTTTATTGTCATCTAGAACCGTATCCTCACCAGAAATTGCATCCATTTCTTGTCAAAAGATTGAATGGTGTCGTTTAAAATTGCTGGCATGGGTTGGTTGGTTGTTATAACTCAGTCAGCAGGCCATTCGACTCTTGATCTTAAGATCAGGGGTCTGAATCCCACAACCAACATGATTGCTAAGTCCACAATGGTCAATCGTCGTGAGATATTGGCGTTATGTGACTTAGCAGACAATTGCATTGTTAAGGGACCCAATGTGATTGCAAACTTTGATATAAATACCACAACCTGAATGGAAAGTACAACCAGTCAAAATCCATTCTTGGACAACCTTGCAATATGTACTTGCTGTGCTTGCTAAACTGTTACATGAGCAATACTATTTTACTTAATTTTGACAGGTGATTTCAAAATAGGAGCAAGAATGTCGTCCGTGAGAAGAGCAACCCATGCTGGCAGCTGGTATTCAAATTCGGGTAAGTGGGCAACTAAGAGAAACTAAGTGTTACACTTGTGAGACCATGGAGTAGGATCGCCCATGTACAAGGGCGTTCGCCACGACCAAACCTCACTAGCATACGATTTCGAATTTTATACCCCAATGTTCTTGCATTATTATTATTAAGTATCTTAGCATGTTTTCGAGTAGGTCGGCAACAAGATATGCTTCGCTGGTCGGTTTAATTTGAATGTTCTGTCTCTTCTCGTTCGCCAAGGATTGCAGGTTCGCATTTCGCGGATGTTTGCGTTTCGCAAGTGACGAACGTTCTCAGGTGGTGGAGCTTGTGAAGCACAAAAGTTTGTATGTGATGAAAGCTGGAAAAGGGCATGTTCGTGTGGATCAAACATTTGTGGGGGACGCAAATGTTCGTCGTTGGGAAGAGTACCAAGTATAGAAGCATGAGGGGTCCAAGAGGAAGGGACAGCTGAACAATGTCCAATCTTTTGTTCTGCATTTTTGTTTGTGATATCTAGCTATTCAAGATATGTTAAGAACTCATGTGCTTAACACCGTACCAAGAGGAGTTGAGTAGCACTCGATATCTCACAAGCGTTTGGCAATAGGTGCAACATTTTGTCACACAACATTTGAATGTTCCCAGTGTAGTCAAACAGTTTAAGTTCATTCACGACTGTCTACTGAATCCACCAGTTGGTGCATTGCAAACATTTGTTTAATGTTGCTATGTACCAACTGGACGATAATTTGGTACAGCATCTGAACCCTGTCTTAGATTTTCACGTAGGATGGCCGCACGCCGCATAGAAGGCATACTCAGCACCTGTCTTCTAACATGTTCTTAATCTTCTCACCAGAGGAGGGTATCACTTCTGACGACATTTGGTCGATTGATCTCTTCCAGCGTCTTTCCTGTCTGGCGAGGCCAATGAGTGTTATGCAAAACACTCACACTGGCTGTGCCCAAACCATTTTCCCGATGGCGTCAGAATGTGTGGCTCTTTTGCAGGGTTTAAAAGCAGGTCGTCTCGATATCTCAACATCCAAAACTTATGCACTCCGAGAAGCAATGCTTAAAGCATGAATGTAGCAGCTTTTTTACGACATTCTGACCTATAGTACTAATGTCTATTTATTATCTGCATTATTTCAGTGCACACAGAAAGTAGGGACATTTAGTTCCATTATTTTTTGTTAGCGTTTTACGCACGGCGTTTTATTGTGTGAACATGCCGTATATTGGGGTCAGATTTTGTTTCTACTCGGTTCCACTTCGCGTGTCAGAAGGCACCAATCCACCACCATCAAATCAATGCACGAATATAAATTAACTCCGATCAATTTCGGATAGCCGACCGCTTCCTTCCTCAGAAAAGCGTTTAATTTGGCTACCTACTATTGGTTTCGCAATATGTAATCATTTTTTTCACCTTACGAATTTCGTGAACACAGTGTACAAAGGCTAAATACCGCATACTAGCAGTATTTCTAAGAAGGTGCATCAGTGCTGCAAAATCACGTGATAGCATTTCAATGTTGTGTCTAACATGAAGCGCTCTGAAGAGATGAACTCAGGCAGTATTTCTATGAAGATGTGTCAGTGCTGCATGGTAGAGGTCAATTGATAAATTTCAATGTTGCGCCTAACCTAAAGCCTTTTCCAGTCGCTCCATGGGGCCACCAGCGGCCAGGTATATACGCACACACGCGTCTGTTTTCAAATGCCATCAATGATCTTAACTGTGTATTGTAGATCGAGAGCTTGGTGGCCAGTTGGAGAAGTGGCTGGATGATGCTGAACTCTCACATGGACCGGCCCGTGCCATCATTGCGCCGTGAGTCATCTAACACTTGGCTTTTGTGGAGTCAACAGCTTTTGACTAGCCGAGCAGAAGTTATTGCGATGACGATGTGTTTCTCGGTTAGAAGTCCGTGAATCGCCGATGTCGCACGAACCGAACTTGGATTGACGAATGGAACTGGGAGGGGAGGAGCATGAATATCTGCTGTGTTGTTGCATGCAGATGGTGGAGGGAATGCGTGCAACTCTGTGCTACATGTATTTCTTGGTAGCTGGAGGATATGAATGAGTTGCTTAAAAACTGCAATTCATATCCAGTCAGGGTCAATTATTTTGTTTCGTATAAATGAAATACTGCCTTTGAAGGGGAAATATTTGTTCCACCTCTTTTCCAATGGAACAGCTATGCTCCGACATGGACTGACCTCTGTTCACCACGTATTGAGCCGGCTGGTATCGTTCTCGCTACTCCATTGGGCTTATGAAATCCCACCCTGTCCGATCATCCCAACACTTGGAACGTGAATTGCGGCACCGTCTGAGATAGCGCGGCCTGCAATACGCTGTTGCAACAATCCGTAGATGTTGTTCCTGTAGCGCAATGCCACATGGTTATTGTGAGCGGCGCAGTTTGTGGCTTGGTTTGGTCGTGGCTGTGTCAGTCCATGTGACATTGCCTGGTAACGCTACCCCTCTCGCCAGGCACGCCGGCTACTCGTACTGCGGCGCGTGCGGCGCGTTCGCGTACCGACAGGTGTCGCCCGTCTGCGTCAAGCGCGTCTTCATCCTGGGACCATCGCACCACGTGCGCCTCAGCGGCTGTGCACTCTCCTCGACTCTCAAGTACTGCACACCGCTCTATGATCTCACGTTAGATCAGGTGCGTTCTGTCGTGTGGGGCTGGCGGGGAATGTTGGCACCGTGGGCCGTGCGTGGTACCGGACCGATGCTGCGCTGGCCCGGGCCGGTGACTGGTGCGGCTGGGTAAGGTGTGGATAAGGCCTGTTGGCCTTATCCACACCTTACACATGCCACTCGATATGCTCCACTGGATATTGTGAAGCTGCAAGTTGTATTTACTAGCTTCAAGGATGTTGCAGGGCGTCTATGATTTGCTAGTTTTTGCAGTGTATTGAATCACCACTATGCTGCTGCAATATGTCCATGACGCGCTATTGTGTTACATTCTTGATGCGCTATAAGTGTTGCAGTGAGTCTATGACGCATTATTGTGCTATTGCAATGGATCGATGCCACGTTATTGTGGTGCCACGCGCACCATTGTGGTGTTCATGTTGTCTTTGATGTGCTGTGTGGTGCTGCAGTGGGCCTATGACGTGCTATTATGGTGCTACCGGTTGTCCATAACGCACTAATGCGGTGCTGGCAATGGAATTGGAAAGTGCTACAGGTTGTCTATGATGTGTTACTTTGGTGTTAAAGTGGGTCCATGACGTGCTTTTTGTGATGTTGCAGTGGGTCGTTGATGCACTATTGTGGTATTGCAGTAGGGTGGTCCTTAGCCATAGGGATACATATTTTCTGGTTTTTCCACTACCCACCCTTCCAATTTGTTCCTTTACGTGTAAAATGGATGCATGTAAAATATCGTTTGGATCCATGAATATTTAGGGGTTGCACAACGACCTTCAAGTGTCACGCCTATAATCAATTCATGCATAATCTTACAACACAGGCTGCTGTTCATTTTGAAGGGTTTGAGCCGTTGTGGCCATATATTAAATTATGGCATTCAGATCCCTTCCCACTGAGAGTATTACCTGTTTATAGCCATATACATATATGCAATACATACATGTATATAGCCATATACATATATGTTGTCATATATGCAAATGACCGTCATGCGATTGATCTCACTTTGAGTGTTACTCCCTACACATCCTGAAAACTACTGTGTCATTGTGTACCTAAGCATTTCTATACTTTATCCATGTACTTCACTCCTTTCTTTGCGAATCCGATTGCGCCGAGCCGACCAACGGAGCATTCGGGCAGGCGGCCCGGTTCCGGTAGCAGGAGCAAGTAATGACCGGATAAAGTGCTGCTATATAGGTGATTTGAGGTCAAATACTGGGTCTATCATCTGTATTGCATCATTAGTAATGTCCAAAACATACTGATGCCCATTCTGGAGCATTTAATCACAATCACAGCGATCCATAACAATGACAAGCCAAGCCACGCAAAACCAGATGCTTTGTTGTTGACATTTTGACCTCATTTGACCTTGAATATATTGACCTAAGGTCATGAAATTTGCACACAATAGAGTTCACTTCCGTACACATCCACCCTGCCAATTTCATTGCTCCAGCTTTAAAGGAGCCAAGATATTAAGGGGGCGGAATTTGTCCCCCCTCCAGCGCGCGGAATTTTCAGAGGCCCTCCATGACGCATGTTAAAGGAAGAGGTTCCTCAATCCAATACTTCGCATACACAGTATCGACGAAACTGGTCGGGCTACGCATCCCTGTTGCTCTCTTCGAGTCAACTCGAATTGTCTACGGGACATACGAAACAACACTTTAAATTGAGTAAATCACCTTTTACATTCAGCGGGGATGATCCGTGAGCAAAAGACAATTGAAGTGAACTCTAGGTGGAATACCTCCAAGGAAGATCAATGAAGATCCAGCAATTATCGGTAGTCGTTCCTCAGATGATGTCGCTCTGCCGCAGCCTTTCAACCCAGGCAATCGATTCGGCTTGAGGCTTGTGGATAACTAGTATGACCTCATGGTCAGCACCAGTTTTAAACTCGTTCTGGTTGACAAACTTTCATTTGGGCTGAAAGCACTTGAAAAGAAGCGCCTCTGGGCCCTTGTACACCCCACGAGCCCCATGAGTGTTTTATAAGCAACTTCTGCTATCAGCTCAATGACGTGATGCCTGCAGGCGAAGAAAAGGAGATTCTTTTACAATTTGTATTCTAGTATGATGAATCCACCATTGTTACGGCCTGTGTTGGAGGCAGTCGTATCAAATGTCATGTCAACAACTCTTTCGGCCAGGCCCCACTCTTCTAAATCTTCAGCAACAGCCTTGACTTCCTGCAGTCCAGCGCGATTCGGAATATTGACAACTTGAAGAAGCTGGCTGACTCCGCTGCCCGACACGAGCATGGGGACTTGATCAACATGTTGGGTCATCAGATCCTTCAAAAGTTTACCATCCCAGGGTATTATCAATGGCACTTCAGCAGTAAAGTCTGCTTTCAAGCAGGAGGCGAATTGCTATCTATGCAGCTGTCGTTGCCGTCGGACGGAGGACTGATTGATGTTGAGCTTGACAACATTCTGCCCGAGAGAGCGAGTAGTCGCTGCCAGTATGAACGTTGTTTTTAATATCTGTTATTTCTTGTCCTATCAAGAACCGCTGCAAGGGATGAATATACAATGTTCTTTGTCGCAATGCAATGGAGATGCAATGTTCTAAAGCTTCACCACCCCTTCCACTAGGGCAGCAGTGTTACTGTGAATAGTGAGTTTCTCCTCTTGATGGTAGTGAAGGAAGTTCACAGCTTGGACACTTTCAGTTCCTCTTTGGTGAAACTCCGATTTGTTAGGTGTCACTTATAATCCTATACTCCTATTGAATATACACATCACTAACCATATCAGTAATTGTCACTTTACATTCTGAAAACACATACACTGCCAAAGACCTGTCATTGATAATATGTGAGGAAATAATTATTTAAGAGTTAGTCCAATTATTTTCTGAAAATGTAGTAAGTAGTTACACTTCAATCGCAGGGTGCAACCTGTAAATATTGTTTCTAATTTGTGGTATTTTTCCTCAGGGTTTTGAACCAAAAGGAACCCATCTAGGGAATGGGAGTATAACATTGCAAAAACTAGTTTATAAGGACCACCCTAGTGTTACAGGTTGTCTATGACGCATTATTGTGGTCTTACAATGGTTGTATTGTGTGCTGTTGTGGTGCTGTAGTGGGACTATGACACGTGACTGTAGTGCTACAGGTTGACTACGACTTGCTATTGTGATGTTGCGTTGGTTCGAGGACATGCCATTGGATTGGATTGTGGCTTTACGACGCACTCAGCAGCCGAGGCCATATGGCGTCGCCTGCCTCTCACCTGGGCAGGAAGGGTGGACATCGCGTGGAATGGAACCCCGTGCTTCTGGCTTGCCAGAGGCTCAGCTGAACCACTAAGCTGCTGACGCCTCAGAACACGCTATTGGAGTGCCACAGGTTCTCTATCGCGTATTGCTTTGGCGCTGCAGTGGGTCTGTGACGCACTATGGTGATGGTGCAGTGGGTCGATGATGCGGTATTGTGTTACTGTGGGTTGTCTATGACTTAATAATGTGTTGTTTCCACTGTAACACCATATTGGCGCTATTCTGGTGTTATTGTGGCGTTAGTATGGAGGTATTGTGATATTGTTCATGACGCTCTATTGTGGTGCTTCAATGGGCTGTCGTTGCAGTGGGTCTATGACACGCTGTTGTGATAATGCAGGGGGTTTATGACGAGCTATTGTGGTATTGCAGTGCGTAGATGATGTGCTGTTGTGGTGCCACAGGCTGTTCATGATGACATTCGATTGTGGTGTTTCAGTAGGCCTATGTGGCGTTATTGAATATTACAGCGGGCCTATAATGCGCCTTTATAGAGTTGCAGTGGTCTATGATTCCGTATCGTGGTGTTGCAGTGGGTGACCACGATACGGACTATGACTCCCTGTTGTTGGTGTTGTGGTGAGTCTATGATGCACTAATTTGGTGTTGCAGGTTGTCTATGACCAACTGTATGCAACGGAGCAGTTTGAAAGGATGAGTTTATCTACAGACGAGGACGAGCATAGCATAGAGATGCACCTGCCATACATTGCAAAAGTGATGGAGAAGTAAGTAGTGTAGTCATATGTGAATAGTAATATGGACAATCGAAGGGGTTGGCGCCCTGCTGCAACCTACAACAAACCCGTCATGCAACCTGTTCAGGTTGTGCACCGGGTGTATCAGCAGGCTGAATACGTGACCTTTACCAGCTGACATGTGGTCAGGTAGTCAGATCTATTTCCCGTCGTTTCAAGTTGAATAGTGGCACACAACATTAATGGAGACTGAGGTTATGTGTGTGTATTTTTAGTTTTGTTTTTATTCATATTAACTAAGCATGTAGGTTCATTATGCTCCTTTTTAAGGTATGAGACCAAATTAACAATAATATGTTCTAAGCTAACAGGTATAGTTTCTCATGTGCTTCTGAAACCCGAATATGACATGTCACCAAGTCGTTTACCTCCACCCTTGTCTCTCCATTCTATAGGAGCCTGTCTGTGTTTACCTTCATGCCTTATAGCCTCCACCCCCACCCAACAATAATCAATTTAAATTATGCCATCTATATTGCTCTATATCCATCTCATTTTTAATGAATAGAATTGCACTTCACCGGTCAAAAGTTGCCTAGTAAGCATATTACCACGGTGGCAATGTTTGTCGGGGTCTCGGTGGTGTGTAACTGTAGGCTAGTTTCAGTTAGGCATAGATCCGAACTTGGAACTCTACCGTCGCTCTCGCTCGAGAACGTGGCACGTCATTTCCCCACTCCATGTGGTGTGTGTGCCGACCACTGACGGACCGGCTACGGTCGGTGGTCAGGTGTGGCGGTGAGGGTGGGTACCGACCACTAACGGGCCAGGTGTGTGGCGGTGAGGGTGTGTACCGACCACTAACGGGTCAGGTGTGTGGTGGTGAGGGTGTGTACCGACCACTAACGGGCCAGGTGTGGGCGGTGAGGGTGTGTGTACCGACCACTAACTGGCCAGGTGTGTGGCGGTGAGGGTGTGTGTACCGACCACTAACGGGCCAGGTGCGTGGCGGTGAGGGTGTGTGTGTACCGACCACTAACGGGCCAGGTGTGTGGTGGTGAGGGTGTGTACCGACCACTAACGGGTCACGGTGTGTGGCGGTGAGGGTGTGTACCGACCACTAACGGGCCAGGTGTGTGGCGGTGAGGGTGTGTGTGTACCGACCACTAACGGGCCAGGTGTGTGGTGGTGAGGGTGTGTACCGACCACTAACGGGTCACGGGGTGAGAGGGTGTGTACCGACCACTAACGGGCCAGGTGTGTGGCGGTGAGGGTGTGTACCGACCACTAAGGTGGGTACCGACCACTAACGGGTCAGGTGTGTGGCTGAGGGTGTGTGTACCGACCACTAACGGGCCAGGTGTGTGGCGGTGAGGGTGTGTGTACCGACCACTAACGGGCCAGGTGTGTGGCGGTGAGGGTGTGTACCGACCACTAACGGGCCAGGTGTGTGGCGGTGAGGGTGTGTGTACCGACCACTAACGGGCCAGGTGCGTGGCGGTGAGGGTGTGTACCGACCACTAACGGGCCAGGTGTGTGGCGGTGAGGGTGTGTTTACCGACCACTAACGGTGCCAGGTGTGGCGGTCAGGGTGTGTACCGACCACTAACGGGTCAGGTGTGTGGCGGTGAGGGTGTGTGACCGACCACTAACGGGCCAGGTGTGTGGCGGTGAGGGTGTGTACCGACCACTAACGGGCCAGGTGCGTGGCGGTGAGGGTGTGTACCGACCACTAACGGGACGTGAGTGTGTGTACGACCACTAACGGGCCAGGTGTGTGGCGGTGAGGGAATGCGGTAGTGAGGGGTGTACCGACCACTAACGGGCCAGGTGTGTGGGGGAGGGTGTGTGTCCGACCACTAACGGGCAGGTGTGTAGTGTACCGACCACTAACGGGCCGTAGGTGTGTGGCGTGAGGGTGTGTACCGACCACTAACGGGCCGTTAGGGTGTGTGTACCGACCACTAACGGGTCGAGGGTGTGTGGCGATGAGGGTGTGTGTGTGTAGTTACCGACCACTAACGGGCCAGGTGTGTGGCGGTGACTGTGGGTGTGTACCGACCACTAACGGGCCAGGTGTGTGGCGGTGTAGGAGTGAGGGTGTGTGTACCGACCACTAACGGGTATTTTCGACCACTAACGGGCCAGGTGTGTGGACACGACCACTAACGGGCGTGAGGTGGTGAGTGTGTACAACGACCAGGTGGGCGGTGAGGGTGGTACCGACCACTAACGGGCAGGTGTGGGTGGGTGTGTACCGACCACTAACGGGACGTGAGGGTGTGTGTGTGTACCGACCACTAACGGGACGTGAGGGTGTGTGTGTGTACCGACCACTAACGGGACGTGAGGGTGTGTGTATCGACCACTAACGGACCAGGTGTGTGGCGGTGAAGATGTGTACCGACCACTAACGGGCCAGGTGTGTGGCGGTGAGGGTGGGTACCGACCACTAACGGGTCAGGTGTGTGGCGGTGAGGGTGGGTACCGACCATTAACTGACCAGGTGTGTGGTGGTGGCCAGGTGTAGCGATTATGGTGTGCGTGTACCGACAACTAACGGGTCAGGTGTGTGGCGGTGAGGGTGTGTGTACCGACCACTGACGGGTCAGGTGTGTGGCAGTGAGGGTGTGTGTGTACCGACCACTGACGGCTGTGTCTTCGGCAGCTATAAGGGCCAGTTCAGCATAGTGCCAGTGCTGGTGGGCACCCTCAGCCCGGACAAGGAGGCGCTGTATGGTCGCCTGCTGGCGCCGTACCTGGCCGACCCGGCCAACCTGTTCGTCGTGTCGTCCGACTTCTGCCACTGGGGACAGCGGTTCCGCTACGTCAACGGCGGCGACCGCTCCAACGGACTCATCCACGAGTTCATCCAGCAGCTGGACCGCGAGGTGAGGGCTCTCACCGATGGCTCGCTATCCAGCGGCGCCACCGGCGATGTCGGCAGCTGGACAGCGATCAGGTCAGATGGTCCGGGGCCAGACGTAGTCAGGTCAGGAGGTCTGGGATCAGACATGGTCTGCAGGACGGTGATCAGGTCAGGTGGTCCGACGTCAGACGTGGTCTGCAGGACAGTGGTCAGATCAGGTCCGAGGTCAGGTAGGTGACAGAGTGGGCCGTGGGTGAAGTGATGTGGCTCATAGGTGACGTAAAGTGGGCCATGGGCCACTTAGTGTGGGACGTGTGTGAAGTGGTGTGGTCCATAGATGATGTGGAGTGGGCCGTGGACGATGTGGTGTGGCCCATAGACGACGCAGAGTGGGACGCGTGTGAAGTGGTGTGGCCCATAGGTGACGCAGAGTGGACGCGTGTGAAGTGGTGTGGCCCATAGGTGACGCAGAGTGGGCCGTGCGAAGTGGTGTGGCCCATAGACGAGCAGAGTTGGACGCGTGTGAAGCGGTGTGGCCCATAGACGACGCAGAGTGGGACGCGTGTGAAGTGGTGTGGCCCATAGATAACGTGGAGTGAGTCGTGGGTGATTTGGTGTGGGCCGTGGGTGAAGTGACTGGGGCTACGGATAATGTGAGTGGGCAGGGTCGTCATGAACCGCCTGCTAATACAGAATCCAAAAGCATCTCATCCGGAACACTGTTATGTCGGTAAGTCACATTGGCAACTGTGTAGGCTGTTATTTGTTACGGCCGCGACGAACGTTCTATGGGTGGGGTGTCAGTGTGTTGGCGGCGTGACTGGTGGCCTGGGCAGCGTGACGCGACCGAAGCCGCGCTGACGCCGTCCCTGGCCGCCGCAGGCTATGGACATCATCGAGTCGCTGGACCCGGGCAAGTTCACGCAGTATCTGCAGCGCACCGGGAACACCATCTGCGGACGTCACCCCATTGGCGTGCTGCTCAACGTAAGTTTCGTTACGGCCCGCAACCAGCAGATTCAGTCGCAGGTGTGACATCACACCAGCCTAACCCTAACCTCACCTTGACCTTATCCCAACCTCACCCTGACCTCAACCTACTCTCACCGTGACCCCATATTGGCCTCGTCCCGACCGTCGCTCCGATCTCACCAAACTCGAGGTTCGGCTGCTGACCTGACAACCATCTGCCAGGGTCTGCCTCTGGCCGAGCAGCCCTGTCGAGTCCCGGCTGGGTCTGTCCGCTCCTAGCAGTCATTTCGCTGCTGCAGAGCAGTACTGATCAGATTCCAGCTCTCGCCAGTCCTTAGTCCTCGTCGTAGCCCTCAGGTCTGACATAAGACAGGTCTGACAGGTCTGACAGTCGACAAAGTCGAGTTCGACTGACGTGGCCTTCCCCAGACGAGCATACGGCGATCATACCAGACGTCATGTAACGTCGCCGGCTCGAGGTGTCTCAGAGAGGCGGTCCGGGCACCGTCTCCGTGCTATCCCTCGTCTGGTGGCTCCGCCCGTGTCCCTGTACCTCGGATAAGCGGCAGACCTTCCGGCAGATCTTCCATGTGCCCATTAGGGTGTACGACAGACGACAGATCCACACGTGAACCAGAAAGGTAGGGCGGAATCCGCCACCACTCCTGTTTTTCGACGATACCTCATATACGGACGGGGTATTATAGTTAAATGTTGGGGTTTTGTTAAAAACTGATAAGCACATCCTGTGCAAAAAAAAATGACCAACTATAAGAGCTGTGGTGGTACAATGTAGACTGACCGGCCGGTCGCTCGGTCGTACGATCACCGAACTTCAAGAGGTTGCAAATGTGTTGTCGGTTTAGTGGCACGTCGGCCAATCTCGACTAGTTTTGCCCTAATAGTATTGACCTAGGATCATGATGTGTACGCGAATGCGAGGGGAGACGGACTCCCCCTCCCCCTCCACTCCCCAAGATCTCGCAAACTACCGAAGCTAGAAACGCAGAGTTTGGAGCGAAAATTACGGCTGTAGTGAACTCTGCAGTGTAAATTTGATGACCTTAGGTCAATGCCTTCATGGTCAATTGAGGTCGAGATCGGCCAGCACGCAAAGCCACTTCGCTGACAGTCTTTGCTACCTTGAATCCCGGGCGGCCGGCCGGCAGCCAGACTGTCTACTTTGCACCCCCGCGGTTCGTATGTCTACGAACGGATTCCAACAGTTGTTTGCCTAAGATCTGCCTATCAATTCGCAACATTGTTGCCAGATTTCATCACAAGATCCCTCCCCCTGTATGAGATATCGTCGGAAAACATGATGGGTTAGGATTCCGTGCCTGCTGCCCGCTGGTGCGCGTGTTAAGCGCGTCTGATCTCTACGAAGTGGCAGGACAATCATGTATCATCTAACATTCAAAACAAATTGGCTCGATTTGCAATGTTGCCGTTCGCTTCTGTTGTTCGTTTTGTGTTTGTGAATGTTTCTCAACCTACCATGATACAATTTAGCTGTTGGGCTACCGAACTGAGGAGAAAATATAGTTGTTTGACGATACCATATGACTGGTAGCCCCATCCAGTTTTGAGCGTTAATGTCCCAATACACGAAGACATTGAATGGCTGCTTTAACCCAAAGCAGGTATATATTTGTACAGTATTGGATATTGGATGTATTATAGTATTACAGTACCTTTATTAGACATTATAGGCTGCTTTGTCCTTAGTTCACACCAGACCTCATTCGCTCTATGTTAGAACAATGGGTGGAGCTTCCCGCCGTGGACAGTCCGCACCTGGTGTGGACCTGGATCATGTGGTTGGAGCCGCTTGAGCCGTTATCAGGTAATGGATCCAAATGATAGCTGCTTGTGCAATTTGCCGGTGGTGTTTGGAGTGAATCTGAGTGACAAATCGGTCGACGCGCGCGCAGAACAACGTTGCTTGTTTCACGTAGTAGTTCGGGATGTAAAGTATATGTCGACGTATTTTTTACCTACATTTTGAACGGACTCTGTCAGTGCTACACACACACACACACACACACACACACACACACACACACACACACACACACACACACACACACACACACACACACACACACACACACACACACACACACACACACACACACACACACACACACACACACACACACACACACACACACACACACACACACACACACACACACACACACACACCGTCCGGCTAGCAACGTCACAGGCTGCCGGCTGTCAGCACGAGCCGTCGGCCTTGGCGAGGTGTCGGCGGTAAGTGGGGCGAACCGTGTCGTGCGGTTTGCGACCTCGGCTAGCGGATTGAGAAATGGTCTGGCTGGGAGAGAAGCAGCTCGAGCCCGTGCGACGAGTTCTGCACAGCCTGGCACATATGCAGATACTTAGACAGTCACGTCAACTTCGCTCAACAGCCGTCACTCGTGGATTGTATTGTGAACATCACGCTGCGCTTAGCCGCTGTACACCCGACCTTGAAGTGTGACAATATCACGACAACGGCCATGACGGAACATTTTTGTAATTGATGGTAGGAAAATGTATGTAATGTGGCGGAAGATTAGCGTACTTCCCAAGTAAGCAGTGAGCGTTTTTCACTGTTACAATAATACACATGGAAGTCAGTAATAGCACCCTTGAAATCGTCTGATCAAAGTTAAGAATCCCTAAGTACGAGCGGTATCCCCGACAGCCATTTTGTATTTGGATGGCTGTCGGCAATGGTTGTGTGTCTGTGCGTGTGTGTTGAGGCTTTGCGGTGTGTCTGCTCTGGGCGTGTGTTTTGCTGTGTGCTGCGGCGACGAGCGCCTGCCACGGCGTGACGGCGTGACTTCGCGCCCCTCATGACACTGTGATCCAGGTGTGACACCACTTTGTGATCCAGGTGTGACTCTCTGTCTGCTTTACACAGGAAATGATCTATGTCAGTTATTGCCGTTCAATAAACATGAAGTAATATATTGCTAAGCTGTTAACAAACATTAATAAGTGCTTGCTTTTTGTTGGCTCCCTGCCGCCAATGCATACTCCAGACCGTTGTTAGCCGTCATCAGCTCAGGCCTTCTCAGGTGGGTTACGGTCCACCTCAGAAAGCTGGGGTCCTGCTCCTCATGATGATGAAAGCCTTTGCCTCTCTCTCTCTCTCTCTCCCCTCCCACAAAAAGAATAGCCCCTACGGAGTAAAAAATAGGCTTCAAAATCGGTCAAAGTTTGGATGCGCCTCAATTTTAAGCGGGGGGAGGAGTGGCAATTTACAAACCTTACTTGATCTCCGACCATCATCATAAACGCGTGCCAATGTTGTCGCGTGCCTTTTTACACCTATGTCTATTGCCCGAAACTTCCCAGCTGTGTCGACAACGTTGCTCTCCATTGTAGGCCGTGACGGCATTGCGTAGTTCGCGGCGGCCTCCAAAGATGGCGTTCAAGTTTCTGTGCTACCAGCAGTCGGACAAATGTTACAGTGTGCGCGACTCGTCTGTCAGCTACGCGGCCGGCACGCTGGTCCTCTCATGAGCGCACTGCCGCCACAGTATGTGTGGCTGCCGGCGCGGCCGCTCGTCCGGTGATGGCTGTCCGCTTGGCATGGTCTGTGTGGGGTCTGCAGGCCGATACTACATCGCCGTCCTGGTCTACACCACATGTCGCCATCCTGGTCTACACTACATGTCGCCATCCTGGTCTACACTACATGTCGCCATCCTGGTCTACACCACATGTCGCCAGCCTGATCTACACCACATGTCGCCATCCTGGTCTACACCCACCGCATGTGTGGCCACATGTGGTGGCTACATATGCAACACTTTGCATTGCACGTCTCCGTTCGATTCTGCATAACATATCTGCCCCAGTGCACTCTGCGTGTCTGGGATTTTCCATACCACAAATTTGCCCAACTCCACGCGGGACTGGACTGGTGGCTATCATCCTGGATCTCGGAGTATCATTTTTGGGCATCAAACACGGCAGGATGATTTTCACTTGGTTTTATCATCACCAGTTCCTTTTCGTACTTCTCGACTTCTGAGTAGAGGCTTATTTAGTGTAAAAGTAATTAGATCAGACATTACAACTTGAACAAAATATAACGGTGAGTATGAATTCTTATGGATTTCTTAAATAACTACACCCTGTGCCCTTGCTGTAATTAAATGCCTTGATGTAGTAATTCGTATATCTTGACATCTGTATTAAAGTACCCGAGGATTGCAACATTTAATTGTGAAATAGCGCTATTTAACCTTCCAGTGGGAACAAGGAGAGGATACCTTTCCGGAGAGGACATTGCATTGGGTGGGGGAGATCCATGACAAGGCTCTTTTTCCATCCTTTATGCCACATGTTTTCAGTACCATACACATGTCAACACACTACACTACATATTATAGCAGACATGCGTCTGCTGTGATAAACCATGCCTATCCTTTCCAATATGTCTCATAGTCACGGCTCTATTATATGACATGTTCCTTGTATTCTGTATTAGCTGTCCCTCCTATTTTCACCTACACGTCTCGCATGTGTTTGCATCCAGTGTTTCCCGTTCATCACACACTCCTCTCTTAGTTCGCGTCACATGTTGTTCGATTGTTATAAGCTCTCCTATTCTATGTCAAATGTTTCCCGTATCATACGATAGTTCTCGTTTTTTCTCTCAACACGCCCTCCATACTCTGCGTGTGTGGCTGCCTTACCGTATGTTGTGCCACGTGTGTCCCGCCTGTTTCCCTGTCCATGTGCTGGCTATGCGGCGGAGGGATATTGAGAGTGGTTGCCGCTGTTGCCAGATGTGCACATGCACGGGCCATGCGCCGGTAAATGATCA
Organism: Imbricaverruca yamaguchii; assembly: GCA_034440575.1. Taxonomy (NCBI): domain Eukaryota; kingdom Metazoa; phylum Arthropoda; class Thecostraca; family Neoverrucidae; genus Imbricaverruca; species Imbricaverruca yamaguchii. The sequence goes on along the minus strand of JAOTOL010001397.1, from coordinate 145,302 downwards.
GTGTCGGTTGACTAGAACTGGTGCGGCGCGCCGACCACTGTGGCATGCTGCCCCAGCGCCGCTCGTGGTTTGTCTCGTGCTCCTCGCGTCAGACTGCTGCACTGGACCGGCGCCACTGTCGTCTTGCATGGGGCTGCTTCTGGCGTTTGTCGTATTTCGTGCGCATTTTTGGATTGTGTTTTGAGAGACTGAATGTGGTTTGTGGTTATGAAGTGAAATATGCGTGTGTTCTGTGTGGCTCATATGATGTGCCCCCGATATGGTCGTGGCGGGGGACAGGGGGTTTTGCAATGAAGTGCGTGTTTAGGGCATCTATTCCAGAGCTGCTGGCGCAAAATAAGCAAAATAATTGTATTATTGCACCCGCTAGCTTAATACCACTGTCGCTTTTGTGAAGCCACCCAATATAATCACATGTAGGGAAGAGGTTAGTATTATGTATTTTCATTATGCCAAAAATGTTGGGCCAAGATCGGCATTGAGCTGCAGTGTCACTGTGGATAATTTGTATGGAGAAGGTACCACAGGAGTGGACAATTAAAGGAATACAAATTGCAGTGGAAGATTTGAAACCTAATTATGTGTTTCATCAAAGGCATACATGCCCTGAAACCAACAGCAGCAACAAAACTATTTTCTTCCATATTGGATGTTATCAGTTGCAGTTGCTTTCAGCTGCTATTTCGGTTTCGGCTGCTGTTTTGAGTATAGAAGCGGAACAAGATGAGAATGGAAGCCACTGTCTCCAAGTCATGCCTTTGGATGGGGGAAGTTTATTTCTAACTTGGTGTCATTTCCTACCAAAAATCGGAAGATTTTGTGGAATTAGGAATTCGATGAAGCAGGGCGTGGGAACGGGTTCCCAGCAGTGCGCATGGTTCAGGCGAATACTTCATTGAATCTGCTTCGAATATCACCTTTTCGTGGTGGGGGGGGGGGGTCATTATGGTTAGTATTATGGATTGCGTGCCTCCAGGATCCGGCGGCCAGACCACCAGGAAGCCGGGAGAGGTCAGACGAAGAGTGACTCACTCGTCCTCCTATGATAGTAAGGCAGTATATTGAGTATAATACAGTTATGGGCACAAAATGACCCTGGATGCTGACGCGCCCCTAAGCTCCAATTCACCATAATCTGCTTCGCACAGTATTTCACTACGAGCGAGGGCGAAGTTTGAGCAGGTCTACTTCTGTACGTGTGCGGCAAATGTTCACATGGCCACCCCGATTCGATTTTTATGATTTTGAAAACTTGACGTGTTGGTTGTCACATTTCGAGTTTTTACCCAGACGTGGGACATCTATGCAGGAATCTCTTTTGATTGGAGTCTTGCCAGCTTTTATCACAACATTTCCCCTGAAGTACCTCAAATCGTCCAAAGGGAGGGTCTCGTGTTGGTACGGAGTTTGTCGTGTAATGCGGCGTACCATACATATGGATGGCGCGGCGTTTGCTTACGTCAGCCGCCACGAGGGAAGCGTTGCGATGAGTCCAAGACATCTGGTGAAAACAGCACTATGTACCTGTAGTACGGGACCCAGTAGCTGAATCAGTGCTTTAAAAGATGTGTCAATGTTAGGGAAGGAGATAATACTGATGCTGGAGAGCTTGCAATGGGAACCCGAGGGAAATTTCCTCGTAGGGGGATTGTCGCAAACGGATTTCACGTGCACGCGCCTTTTGGAGCCCCCATTATTAACTGCCGTCGTTGTTCTACGGAATGCCACCCTGCGCTGACTGTATGGTATCGTTGCATTTGTTTCCTTGCGGCATGGGTACTCAGTATCAGCAATTGAAGTTTCCAATTCGTGTGTTATGGTTACAAGCAGTTGCAGAGTAGGTGTGGATGAAGCAGTGGATCCGTGCAATAGACATCGGTGTCGCCAACGCGTGTTGTTTTTATCGTCAGGCGGTCGCCAAACTCAACGAGACACCTAGCGGGCACCGGATGAAGCTCAAATTCCTCAAGTACGCGCAGTCGAGCCAGTGCCGCTCCATCGCCGACTCGTCCGTGAGCTACGCATCTGCGTCGCTGACCTTCGAATAGTGGGCGGCCGGGCGGCGTTTGACCTGTTTTATACGCGACAGCCGGCGCGCGGCGGTCGTCGCTGTATTTTGTACGGCCGGCCCACGTGGTGGCGGCTGCGACACCGCACAGCCGCCAGCCTCGGCCCCGGCCTCACCGCCACCGTGTGTGCGCCCGCTAAATAAGATAATACAACGTGTAATCACCTCGACTGCGTTTGTCGGGCGCTGGTGCACGTGCAGCAGCCGTCACCGCCTCCCGTTCACCCCTTGCTATATCACCCTTCACCGCGTGCGGCGGCTGTTGGGTGGTGATGCAGCACGCTGCCACGGCCCCCCGCGCGGCGGCTGTGAGGTGGTGATGTAGTACACTGGCACGCCCCCACCCCGTGCGACGGCTGTTGGGTGGTGATGTAGCACGCTGCCACGGCCCCACCCCGTGCGGCGGCTGTGGGGTGGTGGTGCAGCACGCTGTCACGGCCTCCCGTACGGCGGCTGTGAGGTGGTGATGTAGTACACTGGCACGCCCCCACCCCGTGCGGCGGCTGTTGGGTGGTGATGTAGCACGCTGCCACGGCCCCCACCCCCTGCGACCGCTGTGAGGTGGTGATGTAGTACACTGGCACGCCCCCACCCCGTGCGGCGGCTGTTGGGTAGTGATGTAGCACGCTGTCACGGCCTCCCGTACGACGGCTGTGAGGTGGTGATGTAGTACACTGGCACGCCCCCACCCCGTGCGGCGGCAGTTGGGTGGTGGTGTAGCACGCTGTCACGGCCTCCCGCGCGGCGGCTGTGAGGTGGTGATGTAGTACACTGGCACGCCCCAACCCCGTGCGGCGGCTGTGAGGTGGTGATGTAGCACGCTGCCACGGCCTCCCGTACGGCGGCTGTGAGGTGGTGGTGCAGCACGCTGTCACGGCCTCCCGCGCGGCGGCTGTGAGGTGGTGATGTAGTACACTGGCACGCCCCAACCCCGTGCGGCGGCTGTTGGGTAGTGATGTAGCACGCTGTCACGGCCTCCCGTACGACGGCTGTGAGGTGGTGATGTAGTACACTGGCACGCCCCCACCCCGTGCGGCGGCAGTTGGGTGGTGGTGTAGCACGCTGTCACGGCCTCCCGTACGGCGGCTGTGAGGTAGCACGCTGTCACGGCCTCCCGCGCGGCGGCTGTGAGGTGGTGATGTAGTACACTGGCACGCCCCAACCCCGTGCGGCGGCTGTGAGGTGGTGATGTAGCACGCTGCCACGGCCTCCCGTACGGCGGCTGTGAGGTGGTGGTGCAGCACGCTGTCACGGCCTCCCGCGCGGCGGCTGTGAGGTGGTGATGTAGCACGCTGCCACGGCCTCCCGTACGACGGCTGTGAGGTGGTGATGTAGTACACTGGCACGCCCCAACCCCGTGCGGCGGCTGTGAGGTGGTGATGTAGCACGCTGTCACGGCCTCCCGTACGACGGCTGTGAGGTGGTGATGTAGTACACTGGCACGCCCCAACCCCGTGCGGCGGCTGTTGGGTAGTGATGTAGCACGCTGTCACGGCCTCCCGTACGACGGCTGTGAGGTGGTGATGTAGTACACTGGCACGCCCCCACCCCGTGGGACGGCTGTTGGGTGGTGGTGTAGCACGCTGTCACGGCCTCCCGTACGGCGGCTGTGAGGTGGTGATGTAGTACACTGGCACGCCCCCACCCCGTGGGACGGCTGTGAGGTGGTGATGTAGCACGCTGTCACGGCCTCCCGTACGGCGGCTGTGAGGTAGCACGCTGTCACGGCCTCCCGTACGGCGGCTGTGAGGTGGTGATGTAGCACGCTGTCACGGCCTCCCGTACGGCGGCTGTGAGGTGGTGATGTAGTACACTGGCACGCCCCACCCCGTGGGACGGCTGTTGGGTAGTGATGTAGCACGCTGTCACGGCCTCCCGTACGGCGGCTGTGAGGTGGTGGTGCAGCACGCTGTCACGGCCCCACCCCGTGCGGCGGCTGTGAGGTGGTGATGTAGCACGCTGCCACGGCCTCCCGTACGGCGGCTGTGAGGTGGTGATGTAGCACGCTGTCACGGCCTCCCGTACGGCGGCTGTGAGGTGGTGATGTAGCACGCTGTCACGGCCTCCCGTACGGCGGCTGTGAGGTAGCACGCTGTCACGGCCTCCCGTACGGCGGCTGTGAGGTGGTGATGTAGCACGCTGTCACGGCCTCCCGTACGGCGGCTGTGAGGTGGTGATGTAGTGTCACGGCCTCCCGTACGGCGGCTGTGAGGTGGTGATGTAGCACGCTGTCACGGCCTCCCGTACGACGGCTGTGAGGTGGTGATGTAGCACGCTGTCACGGCCTCCCGTACGGCGGCTGTGAGGTGGTGATGTAGTGTCACGGCCTCCCGTACGGCGGCTGTGAGGTGGTGATGTAGTGTCACGGCCTCCCGTACGACGGCTGTGACATGACGTGGCACGCCGTCGTGCACTGCTGTAACAACTCGATTGTGAGTTTGTGGCTAGCCAACAGCGCCGACAGAAGACAATAGGAAACAAGAGGCAGGGGAAAGCGGATGCCACTGAGTAACTTCGTACACAGACGCAGGTAGCGGTTGGGGGTCAATGGTGAAGTAGTCGGAGCGTTGGTCTAGTAAATCGAGGGTTGCAGGTTTGGAGCTTGTCTGTCGCGCAAACTGAATGGCGAGAGAAACAATCCCCGGTGCCAGGTGCTGATTACGCTTCTCGGTGGCACGCTGTGCAAACTGTTACATTTATATCGTGGTAGCCGCGCCCCCTCGGCCCGTCTCCCGGGGTTGACAGAGTCCTGGAGGTTGAGGTCCCCCGTTGCGCGGTGCTAGTTGTGACGGGGGACCAACACACCTCTTTGGTCCAGATATCCCGGAGGGGCGGGCGGGCCCGTGGGGCCTCACGCGGGCCAAGTGGCTGGTTGCCTAGGGCCGGAGGCCTGGGACACTTCCCGGTGCCCGCCGGCCCTGCCGGCCGGGGTCAAGGGGTGGGCGGTGCTGGATCCCGGTCGGGGTGATGGATCTCTCTCCCGGCCGGGCGAAGGCGCCGCCTGCCCCGTATAGCTCCTCGGGCGCCTGGCGACCTCCCATCCGCGGGGCCCAGGCGTCCCCCCAGTAAGGCCCCTATGAGGTAGGGCGCCCGAGGACCGGAAACAAAGACACACTGCATGGCATCCACAAAACAAAACAAAAAAACACCCCTGGTCACAGAAACTTGTCTGCCCCACGTATCCTTATTTTTCGAGGAAAAACAAGGTGTCTCGCCTCATCACCGTTTCAGAGGCGAGACGGGTGTGATAGACCTGGTAAGATTATTCGGTGCGAAAAATTGACGGATGGTTCCTTGGGAGTAGAATTTGCTCGGGCAGGAGAGGCAGAGAGCGCATTAAAAATATCCGAGTTTACATACAGTGTCCGGAAGAATCAGAATAAAGTAGACGAGAGTATCCCCATCACCGTAGAACCGCACAAGACAAAAAGTACTTCACGTGGCCTTATAAACTGCTTTGACCTAAGGGACGTTCCTGAGGAAGAAATCGTAGACGGCTTATCGAGGTTTGGGGTGACTAAGGCGAGGAAGATTAGGGTGAGGAGAGGCGATGATTTGGTTACAATAAACAACGTAGTATTAATATTCAGTACCACAGATATTCCGCCTGAAATTCGTGTAGGTTACGTCCGCGTAAAAGTCCGCGTGTTTTTACCGAATCCCATGAGGTGTTTCAAGTGCCAAAAGTTCGGCCATTCCAACAAATTCTGCCGAAACCGCCCTGCATGTGCCAGCTGTGCCTCGTACGAACACATTAGCGAAAATTGCACCTCGGAGACACCCTTTTGTGCGAATTGTGGCGCAGGTCAGGACCCACACACTTCTTTCGACCGAACTTGCCCGACTTACATCAGAGAGAAAGAGATAATTTACATCAAACACACGCAAAAAGTATCGTTTCGCGAAGCGAGAGATCATTATGAACAGACCCATCCAAGAATATCTTACGCATCCAAAGTTAAAAGTAGCATGTATTCTTCACAGCACACACAGCCCGACAGAGCATCTGAGCTGGTCGCACAATTAACTGCCCTTCGCTCCTTTGGAGTGCCTCCTGCGTCGCCAATGAACCAAGGCCAGCAAGGCCAATTCCACACTGATGCGACAGAGGTTCCACCGTCCGCAAGTACTGCCGTCCGACCATCAGAGACCTCCTCCCGACCAACGCCCGAGGATGGGGCGTGGACGCTGGTCCATCGTTCAAAGAGGCCTCTTCGGTCCTCTTCGCCTGGTCCCAGCCCCTCTCCATCTCCCTCGATATCTCCACTTCCCATTTCCCATCCGCCCTGCAATCTACCTTCGCTTCCCGCACGCACCACTATCGCATCCAAACCCAGCCTCTCCACCTCCTTCCTACTTGACCCTTCTCCCCTTCCCGTGATTCAGGCCTCTCCCCACCCTCGTGTTCACGTCCGCACCTGCATCGCCGCCCCGACACAGCCAACGACGAGTAAAAATTCCAGATATTAATCCGCACTACCAGGAGGCTGAGAGACGCGCCCGGGAGGCGAAACGAGCGCGGCTCGCTGAAATGGAAAGGGCCCGCGAGAAGAGCCGCCAGGGAGCCGAGGCGGCTGCACCACGAAGGCCGGCAACCCCATCGCCACGACAGCGAATAGAAGGACCGGCTCCGTCCATAAATCAAATGGGTCCTCCTCCACCCCCTCCCCGGCTGGGGCCTCAGAAGCGAGGTCTCCCACCATCGAACTCTCCACCGGGGGAGGGGTCACCACGTTCCCGCCCGAGGACTCAGTCCCTTGGGGCGAATCAGCCCGAAGCTCGCGGGTTACCTCCGGATTTGAGGGCTGGAACAGGAGAAACCTAACCCCCTCTCGTTTCCCCCGTTTTTAGTTCGCAACTGTTATCTTTATATATCTGACGTATGAGTTTTATTCTCCAATGGAATTGTAGAGGGTTGAGAACCAGCCTTCGCGACCTCCGAACCATTTTACATTTACGAGTACCATTAGTAGTTTGTCTCCAAGAGACGAAGATTTATCCTGATGCACATTTTCACCTGAACAAGTATTTTGTGTTACGTAGGGATGTTGTGCACAACTCTGTTCCATTTCAGCAAATATATGTATCTTCAAATGTTCAGTGTGTTGCTGCTCCCATGAAGATAAATTGCCACGCCGTTACTATATGTAGTATATATCTCCCGCCGGGCCAGAGGTTCCCACTTTCTGAGCTGTCGCAGATGGTGGGGCAGCTCACTCCACCGGTAATGGTGTACGGCGATTTTAACGCCCACCACCCTCTTTGGGGCTCAGCCACCATGACAAGCCGTGGACGTGCAGCCGAATGTTTTGTAATATATTCTACACTCTGTGTACTTAACACAGGAAAGCCAACCTATTTTACATTGCCAACGGGCCAGGCTTCTGTGCTGGATCTTACCCTCTGCAGTCCAGAACTTGCACCTTTTTTTAGAATGATCCGTGGACGATGATCCACATAACAGTGACCATTTCCCTGTTTGGTCTTGTTTCATTAACAGAGTTGTTGTAACCCGACGACCGTCGGAATGGATATTTAACCGAGCCGATTGGGGTGCGTTCCAAGCAAATCTTGAGAGTAGACTCGGAGACTATCGCAATGAATCCGGTGTTTCCGTGGAGGCATTCACGCCGGTAACCGTGGAGAGCGCTCAGCAACATATTCCTCGTTCTTCAGGAACTTCAGTTCGAGTACCCGTTCCGTGGTGGGCGGAAAAGTGCCGAGAGGCGTTGCGTGCCAGGAAGAAAGCCTTTCGTACCTTTAATAGAAATAGTTGTATGGCAAATTTAATAGCTTTCCGCAAAGCACGGGCATTCGCTAGACGTACTATCGCCCAAACGAAACGAGACCCATGGAAAGCTTACGTGAACACATTTAATCGGTCTACATCACTGTCGTCTGTATGATCCCGCATTAAACGCTTTTCTGAAAAGTATACTCCACTCCCACTTCCTACCCTACACATAGCCGGCTGAGATATCATTGACCCAGAAGAAGTGACGGACGAGATGGGACGAGCTTTCTCAGCACGCTCGGAAAACACATATAACGAGCAATTTCTGAGACACAAGGATAGGTGCGAGGCACGTCCTCTCGATTTTTCCACCACAGATGTCCTCCAGTACAACGTACCTTTTTCCATTTCCGAATTAACCACAGCAATCAGCACGTTGAAGAGCGTGGCAGAGGGTCTCGACACCATGTATAATGATATTATAAAACTTTTACCAGCTGCTGCTTTAGAAGCACTTTTGGAAGTCCTAAATGCAATGTGGGCATCGGGCACATTTCCACCTTCATGGCGGGAAGCAATTGTAGTGCCCATACGTAAGCAAAATAAGTCTGGCACTGATACACAGTATTACCGTGCAATCCCACTGACTTGCTCCCTGTGCAGACTTCGAAAAAAATAGTGATTGTCCGATTGGTGTGGTTTCTAGAACATAACAATTTACTTACTGTGATACAGAGTGGATTCCGAAAACACCGTAGCACAATTGACCACATTTTAACACTCGACTCTGTTGTGCGCTCTGTTTTTATGAAACGCCACCACACAGCAGTAATATTTTTTGACATTGACGGCGCATATGACACGGCGTGGCGTCACGGTATCCTGATGAAGTTATACAATATGGGAATCAGAGGTCCCTTGGGTGTCTTCTTGTCCAATTTTCTATCTTCCAGAACGTTTCGGGTTAGAATAGGGAACTCCCTATCCGGCACTTTTTCACAAGTTAACGGAGTCCCGCAGGGGAGCGTACTGAGCTTAGCATTGTTTGCAATTTTAATCAATGATGTGGGTACCATGCTGCCGACTTCCGTAGGGAGAGCGCTTTTCGTGGATGATTTCGCCATATGGTCCTCTTCACGCTCTGTGCACACAGTTGAGAGACAACTCCAGATGGCTGTTCGGAAGGTGCAGGATTGGTGCAACAAAACCGGTTTCGTAATGTCCACGTCGAAAACCACCGCTATCCACTTCTGTCAAACGCTCTTGTACTGACCCTGTGATTATGCTCAATGGACGCCATATACCATTCAAACCAGCTGCCAAGTTTCTGGGTGTGTGGATGGATCGCTGACTGACATACACCACCCATATCAATGATCTTGCACAGAAATGTGCAAAGCGACTACAGGTAATGCGTACAGTCTCTAGATATTCGTATGGAGCAGATAGATCTATCTTGCTTCTTATGTATCGATCGTTCGTGCGTCATAAAAATGAACTATGGTTGTTTTATTTATGACGGAGTGTGTGCGACATCCAAGCGTCGCCTTGATGTGATCCACAATGTAGCTCTTCGCATCGCTACTGGAGCCTTTCACACATCACCGGCTGCTAGTTTAATGGTAGAAGTAGACGAGCCACCTCTTGCACTACGCTGTAAGTTATTGGGCGCGAGGTACGCATGCAATGTTGCTCAAAACCGGAACCATCCAGCCTATCGGTGGATATTCTCAAGGACATCAAATGCACGCCACATTACTCGGCGTAGATTACCGTTTTCCACTCGTATGTCCTCGATTCTTCGAGAATGTAATATCCGGCCGCGTTCCATAACACGTGTAATCACGCCGAGCACTCCCCCGTGGCAAGTTGTTCCAGTGAAAACTGACATGACCCTAACCTGCTCAAAGAAAGGGCAGATAAACCCAGGGGAACTCCGAATGTTAGCATTGGAAAAAATACACGAATATAAGACTTTTCGTGTATTTACACGGACGACTCAAAGTCGGTCTCTGGTGTCGGGTGTGCTTACGTAAGTCGACAAAGTGTTCGATCTTTTTGTTTACCGATGCAAACGTCGATTTTTACTGCCGAACTGTATGCCATTCTACAAGCCCTCTATTTTATACAGAAAGACCGGTCCACAAAGTACGTGATTTTCACAGACTCTCTCAGCAGTCTCCAGGCACTGAACATCTTTAACCAAGATAACCGACTTGTTCGGAGGATTATGAAAGTAGTAAAATCCCTCCATGACATCGGAATAATTTTAGTGTTCTGCTAGATTCCTAGCCATGTTGGACTCGCCGGAAACGAAGCTGCTGACATAACCGCCAAGCACGCCATTAGCAATGGCCGTGTGGTCCATCTACGGCTCCCTCCAAGGGATATATACCCTACTATATTGTCAAGTATGCAGTCGGAATGGCAACCGTCCCGCAATTCGAAGTGTAGTAAGCTCAAGGTTTTAAAACCGACGCTAGGAAAATGACTATCCTCTAACCGAACCAAACGTCGGGAAGAAGTAATACTAGTCGATTGAGAATAAGCCTTTGCAGAATACCTTTGCAACACATAGTTATATGTTGACCGGTAATGACCGTCCCGTATGTCCGCGCTGTTCTAACCCGGCTTACCGTGTACATGTCTTAGTTGGCTGCACACTGCTAGATCCTCTACGACGCCAGATTTTAGGACGGTTGAACACCGACTCTTCTTTACGTATGCTTATAGGGAGCGACTCTGAGGTTGTTGCGTCTGGCAATATTTTATGTTCATTCGACAAGCTAGCCTTGATGTGATATATCCCCACCCGTGAAGATGGATAGTGAGCTATGATAACTGCACCGTAGATTGATTACATTTCAGTTATTGGCGCAAAATGACCCTAGATGTCGACGCGCCCCTAAACTCCAATCCATCACCACCACTGTTACCTTTAATTACAAGTAAGCATGGACGCGTAAACCCAGATCATGATTTCGGAACCCCAGGAAGTGCTAACACGAAACGGTGTTATCCAACGTCAGTTAAGGTTAATGGCACCAGGTCATCTCGAAGATGACCATGTCATCTGAGTACGGTAGTACAGCTGCCCATTGCCGGGCATGAACTGAACACATTGCCGCACACATGACCGAGCGGCACACATTCGTCGGGGCTGTCCCATCACATCCCCTATGTTAAGCCGGGAGCCCGTTATTTCACCTAAAGGCTGTGCGAACTGTTCCCTAATATGATGAATTCACTGTTCCTCCACGCGATTTGTGACGACCTCAGTGGGATAGGTCCAGCAGCTCAGAAGCTATCCTCCAGAAGTCTTACAAAGTGAAAAGAGACTTGGTGAACCCTCGGCACGAGCGAGGGAAGAGTACTGCTGCCGCCCACTTGGAAATTTTTGAAAATAAAAAATGTGCCGCAGGTACTTTCGCTAATTATGAACAGGGAACCGAAACCAGTATCCCTTAGCATACATGATAGTCTTTTGGCATCGCAGTATATCAAGGGACAGTAATTCCAACAAAAGCACAGCACGCTCGTGCTAGGATCGGTGGAAGGTTGATATAACGGCGGAGAAAATTATTTGTTTACAACAGCATCTAAAGCACAAGTCCGCTGAGTTGTAGGAAACGCACTACTGTGTGACATTTGGCTGGGATGCTATCACGAACCTGAAATTGACGAATGTTGTCGATGCAGCCCCCCCCCCCCCATGTCCGATCCCGCAACCCTCCCAGACGCGCCAACCGGCAGCGGCCACAGTCACCCAAAGACCCGGACCGGCAACAGATCCAGCGCCCATGTATTGCATGACACGTATAATGCTGACATAGTTCTTCGCAACCGGGAGGGTTCTGTACATACCTGTGCAACCGTCCGCAGCATATGGAACAGGCCGGCACGCATATACGAAGAAGGCATGCACACATCTTGAGAGCGAATTGTAGTGAACCAAGCGAATTTATGGCATATACTGGGAATGGTCTGTACAAACCTGCAGCACCACCTGTACCATACACTATGGGTGCGACTCTGTACCCCACAAGCAGCGATGGATCGACATTTGCCCGGGGAACTGCATGTGGCACACGCCCGGATGGCCATCTGAAGCACACGCCTGGGCAGCGACGTATAGCAAACACCCGGATAGCGACCTACAGCGGCACCTGGAGGATGATCTGCAGACGTACACACACACACACACACACATGGACACAATGACATGGCTTCCACTCACCACGTATCACAGGAATAAATACCAACACCATCCGGTACCATAAATACCAATGCAAACTGCATTGCGTTTGGCCGGGTAACAAGAATCGTCACGACCGCCGCCCCCGCTGCCCACATCCAACGTCAGCGTGGCACACAACACACCAGTGGGCGGCGCGTCACGGTCCCCGACGCCCACACCCAGCGTCAGCGCGGCACACAACACACCAGTGGGCGGCAGCGGCCTGCCACCCACATCCAGCGTCAGCGCGGCACACAACACACCAGTGGCCGGCAGCGGCCTGCCACCCACATCCAGCGTCAGCGCGGCACACAACACACCAGTGGGCGGCAGCGGCCTGCCACCCACATCCAGCGTCAGCGCGGCACACAACACACCAGTGGGCGGCAGCGGCCTGCCACCCACATCCAGCGTCAGCGCGGCACACAACACACCAGTGGGCGGCAGCGGCCTGCCGCCCACATCCAGCGTCAGCGCGGCACACAACACACCAGTGGGCGGCAGCGGCCTGCCGCCCACATCCAGCGTCAGCGCGGCACACAACACACCAGTGGGCGGCAGCGGCCTGCCGCCCACATCCAGCGTCAGCGCGGCACACAACACACCAGTGGGCGGTAGCGGCCTGCCGCCCACATCCAGCGTCAGCGCAGCACACAGCACCACCAGTGGGCGGCAGCGGCCTGCCGCTCACATCCAGCGTCAGCGCGGCACACAACACACCAGTGGGCGGCAGCGGCCTGCCACCCACATCCAGCGTCAGCGCGGCACACAGCACACCAGTGGGCGGCAGCGGCCTGTCGCCCACATCCAGCGTCAGCGCGGCACACAGCACACCAGTGGGCGGCAGCGGCCTGCCGCTCACATCCAGCGTCAGCGCGGCACACAGCACACCAGTGGGCGGCAGCGGCCTGCCGCTCACATCCAGCGTCAGAGCGGCACACAGCACACCAGTGGGCGGCAGCGGCCTGCCGCTCACATCCAGCGTCAGAGCGGCACACAGCACACCAGTGGGCGGCAGCGGCGCGTCACGGCCGGCGGCGTCGGCCGGCCATCATCGAGGCCGCCGGAAGAACACGACCACGCCGAGCAGCACGGCCAGCAGCGTCATCAGGTAGATGTCCCAGTCGGGCCCTAGCAGCCGGGTCGGCGACGGTAGCGGCAGCCAGCCGCTCCAGTCGGACTGCGGCAGTCAGCACAGCCGTCAGCACGACCAGCCACAAACAACCGGCAGCACGGCCAGTCGCAAGCAAACAACCGCAGCACGACCAGTCACAAGCAAACAACCGACAGCACGATTAGTCCCAAGCCGATAATCGACAGTGGGATCAGTCCCAAGCCGACGACTGTCGACATGACTAGCCCCAATCCGACAACCGCGAACACGACCGATCTTCCATCGACATATGTCAACTAAACCCACTGGTAAGCGTCAAGACAATCAGTGATACGCCGATAGTTGTCAACAAAGCCCAGTCTGCCATGGATAGTCGCAAATACAGCCAGTGGTACACAATCAACACAGGGGCCATTTCTAACTGACGATCACCAAACAATCGCCATAATTACATCCCTCACTGGTCAACATCAATTGCATCCTCAAGACTGGGCGCATCGAATGCACCAAGCATTATATCCAGTCACCTTCGACTCTGCGTAGGGTTATGGAGCACGCCAGCGGTTACTCGGAATCATGGTGTCCATTGGTGGGCCATGAACACAGCGCCTGACAGTGGTATGCGGATCGCGGTGTCGGTGGTGGGTCAGGATCACGGCGCCCAGTGGTGGCTCAGGAACACTGTGTCGTCCAGTCTCTCACCTCGTCCAGCAGTCTGAGGATGAATACGGCGCCCAGCTTTGCCATGGCCAGCGCCACTGGCACCTGTGCGTCTTGGCTCGTCTCAGCCGCCATGTCGTAGAACCGCTTGGCCAGGTGGATGTCGCGCTGGATGCCCAGACCCTGCTCATGCATGTAGGCCAGGTTGAACATGGCCTGCGCGTTCTGTTGCTGCTCCGACGCCATGCGGTAGTGGTTGGCGGCCGCCTCGTAGTCCACCGGCGTGCCTACGTAGAGGCGGGACACGCACACCGATTACAATGGCCGGCAGAACATCGCAGGACAACCAGAATTAACAATCTCTCACACATTACAGTTAGGCACGGGTGACATTTTATTGTGGTAAAATACATATCAGATGGCGAGCTACAACCACCACTTGAACTGATGCAACCCTGCAATCCGGTCTAAAGGTGTCACGGAGATCCAGTCGTTTGCTACACGAGTCGGCGCTCTTCGTGTGCGATGGCGGATACAAATAATGACAGGCACAAATAATGGCGGGCACATACAATGATTGGTACATGAAATGGCGGGTGCATACAGTGGCGTGTTATAAAATAACTGACTACGAGTACATATAATGGGTACAGATAACGGCGGGTGCATATAATGGCTGGTACATAAATGGCAAGTACATAAGATGGCGAGCATATATAATGGCGGACACATAAAATGCCACGTACATATAATGCAAAACGGTAGAATGCCACCCATGCTAGATTGATGTATATGGGTAGAATAGTCTCACCGTAGCCGTAGTAGTGATAATCGCCGAGCTTGAGGCGAGCCGCGCCGTAGCCCTGGGAGGCGGCTCGGCCCCAGCTGAGCAGGGCGCGCGTGTACTTCTCTTCTTCGGGAAACAGATCCGTCACGCCTGACGGAAGAGGGGACCAGTCGACAGCGGGTCAGTGGCCAGTCAGCAACAGCACGTCAGCAGCTTCATTCACAGCAAGTGGTAAATATGAAATATAAAAAATACTACACATGAAATATTATATATGAAGTATTACACAATTCCTGTCGCCTATTAAAGGCGACAGGAATTGAGGTCAAGCAAGGTCTTGAAATTGTGTAAATACTGTAATAATGTAATAAAAATGTAAACAACCTATTCTACGATCAGCCTCAAAAAGTAAGTTGAAGCGCAGTGGCAAGCGACGGTTGGAAGGCCTCAGTCATGTTTTGTTTTCATTAACTGTTGGCATGAATATCGCATGCCAGGGCTCTCCCGAGGCCTGCAATGATATATATAATACCTCCCCACTGATCATTTGTGAAACTGAAAAACTGAGCCCTGGAGTTGCACCATCTGATACATGATTGGTCCATATGCATGTTACCATAAATTCCATAAGTTTGGTCAGGACAGCACCGGGAAATAGGGACCCGGCAATATTTACATCACTTCGGCGACGTGAATTAATGTAAACTAAATACACACTACATTCAATATATATTCTTCACACTGGTTGGTCCACCACTTAGATTTGCATTTTCCGGCTTGTATGCTTTTTATCCACCATCGTTTTTTTGGGCTCCGACACCAGTAGCTTTCTGGCTTTTTTGTTAGGGGAGGGTGGGGTCCGAGGCCAATTTCTTTTTTATTTTCCGACTCCATGGGCAGGAATATCTTCTTTTTCTTGGAGGGCTCCGATACAATTTTTTTTATTCTCCGACTCCAGGTCAGCGAACCACTTTTCCCACGCTGTGAAGGGGTCGAATATACCTTGATCCAGGCTGCTAAGGAGGGTAGTAACATCCATACTTTTTCCGAGCACAGCACCGAGTGGTACAAGCAAGTGCTAGTGTAGCTTCATGTAGCTTTAATGTGCGCTGCTGCGCCACCTGGTTTCACGTTCTTCACTTACTCTTTCCATTACTCAAGAATAAGTTCCTATTGAGCAGGTAGGGTCTGGATGCTGTCATCTTTTAATGACGACAAGCATTATTAAGGAGTGCAGCTTCACTTGCCTCCACATGCGACCTTACGGCGAGCTTCCAGAATAGCCGCCGCACCGCAGGCGTGACACTCAAAAAGCTTGAGAACAGCTGCTCCACAGCCTCACACGGTACTCAGACGTCAACCACCGCCGCATATCACGGGCCGTAGGTCGCCAACTTGACGCCGGCTGGCCACACATAACCGCCAATAAGAAATATTGGCATAATCCGAGTAACCAGCCACTCGTGGACCTCACCTCGGCCAGTCGTAGCCAGTCAGCCAGCCAAAGTAACAGCCCAACACGCGAGCAGTGCCCGTGCACAGCCGACAGTGTGCGTACCTTTGTCAAGCAGGTAGGCGACGTTGCTCTGCGCCGTCTCGTAACCGAGCTCGGCCAGCAGCGAGTACTTGGTGAGCGCGCCGGACAGCCGGTGCGCCTTGTAGTCCTGGTGCGCCTCCATGAACAGCTCCGCCCAGCGACCTCGCTCCGCCACGTTCTTGTACAACTGTGACGGCAGCAGTGCCGGTCAGTGGGTAGCGCGACAACAGATGGCCCACGACCCACCACGTGCCACGTCCACCACAGGTCAGGTCAGGTCACGCACTGCACAGCAGCACATCAGCATCGACAGCCAGTCGCATGCTGTCCGCCATTGTACAACAGTGCACTGGCAACAGAGTGCACAGTTTACACAGTTTACAGTTCACAATACTGTACAATGCCCCAGACCACACCAATGCAAATCTCACACTAACATCAGTGTAGACCTCACATTCACCAAATACCAACGCAACCTAATACCAACACCAGTGTGGACCTGACCCTCATTCAACAACAGTGCAGGCCTCACCCTCACTCAACACTAATGCGGACCTCAAGCAAACACCAGGGTAGACCTCACCCTCACCCAACACCAGTGTGGGCCTCACCCTCACCCAACACCAATGCAGGCCTCACCCTCACCCAAAACGAATGCGGGTCACACCCTCACTCAACACCACAGCAGGTCTCACCTTCACCTAACACTAATGCTGACCTCAAACAAACACTAGTGTGGACCTCACCCTCACCAAATACCAGTGCGGACCTCACCCTCACCCAACACCAACGCGGGCCGCACCCTCATCCAACACCAGTGTGGACCTTATGCCAACACCGGTGCGGACCTCACCCTCACCCAACACCAACGCGGGCCGCACCCTCACCCAACACCAAACCTCCAACACCAACGCGGGCCCACCCTCACCCAACACCAGACCTTATGCCAACACCGGTGCGGACCTCACCCTCACCCAACACCAACCGGCCGCACCCTCACCCAACACCAGTGTGGACCTTATGCCAACACCAGTCGCCAGGCCCACCTCACCCAACACCAGTGTGGACCTATGCCAACACCGTGCGGACCCACCCCACCCAACACCAACGCGGCCGCACCAGACCATCAAGTGCGGACCTCACCCTCACCCAACACCAACGCGGGCCGCACCCTCATCCAACACCAGTGTGGACCTTATGCCAACACCAGTGCGGACCTCACCCCAACACGCGCACCTCACCAACACCAGTGTGGACCTATAACAGTGCGGACCTCACCCTCACCCAACACCAACGCGGGCCGCACCCTCACCCCAACACCAGTGTGGACCTTATGCCAACACCGGTGCGGACCTCACCCTCACCCAACACCAACGCGGGCCGCACCTCACCCAACACCAGTGCACCAACACCAACGCGGGCCGCACCCTCACCAACACCAGTGTGGACCTTATGCCAACACCAGTGCGGACCTCACCCTCACCCAACACCAACGCGGGCCGCACCCTCACCCAACACCAGTGTGGACCTTATGCCAACACCGGTGCGGACCTCACCCTCACCCAACACCAACGCGGGCCGCACCCTCATCCAACACCAGTGTGGACCTTATGCCAACACCAGTGCGGACCTCACCCTCACCCAACACCAACGCGGGCCGCACCCTCATCCAACACCAGTGTGGACCTTATGCCAACACCAGTGCGGACCTCACCCTCACCCAACACCAACGCGGGCCGCACCCTCATCCAACACCAGTGTGGACCTTATGCCAACACCAGTGCGGACCTCACCCTCACCCAACACCAACGCGGGCCGCACCCTCACCCAACACCAGTGTGGACCTTATGCCAACACCGGTGCGGACCTCACCCTCACCCAACACCAACGCGGGCCGCACCCTCATCCAACACCAGTGTGGACCTTATGCCAACACCAGTGCGGACCTCACCCTCACCCAACACCAACGCGGGCCGCACCCTCATCCAACACCAGTGTGGACCTTATGCCAACACCGGTGCGGACCTCACCTCCACAGCAGTTTGGCAGGAGCGCACCACGCCGGCGCCGGAGGCGTGCATCTGAGCCAGGTTGTAGATGGCCAGCACGTGTCCGCCCTGCGACGCCAGGTTGAAGTACTTGATGGCCATCTTAAAGTCTCGCGACACGCCCTGGCCGTCTGTACAGGCACCAAGCAAACATATAACCAACAGCGGCACAACACAGCGACGGCTCAGCACTGCACATCACAATGGACCTTGGCAGCAACTCCAGGAATACACGTTAGGAGCTGGCGGTAAGGCGGACACCGAAGCCGCCGAAGCTGTCATTATCTCATCAAATCCGAACCGCACAGCGCAATGCGATGCAGTGTCGCACTCGCTGCCAACATCGGTGGCGACGGAGCGAGGGTACGGGCGCCGCAACTTGTCCAAAAGTGACGGGGTACTTGTGATGACATCACAGCGCTCACACGTCGTGGCGTTAGGAGCGGTAGATCGGGGCCACCCAGTGAAGTCGGACAGTGAGTGGCAGTCGCGCCTGCTGCTGTCAGACGAGACGCGCTGCGGGGCCGTGGCAAAACGGCACCAGCGCAGGCCTCTATCGGAGTGCTGGGCGGCGTGACAGCACGCAGCTCCAACGAGCCGCAGCACGCCCGCCGGCCCACACTCACTGAAAATTCTGGTCGAGGCGCCCTAAAGCCCAAATAACAAACAACATGACACTCACTGAAGAACATGTTGCCCAGCTGCAGCTGACCGTCCACCCAGCCCTGGTCGGCAGAGAGCGCGAAGTACTTGACGGCGCGGCTGTAGTCGCGCGGCACACCCTTGCCGTACAGGTACATGAAGCCCAGGCCGCTCTGGCCCACCGGGTTGCCGAGCTGGGCCGCCTTCTCGAAGTACTTGAACGCCGTGGTGTTGTCCTGACGCACTACGTCGTTGCCTTCCAGGTACATCTACCGGGCAGGATGGCATGGACGTAGGACACACGTCCTACGACGTCGTTGCCCTTCAGGTACATCTGTCGTTCGGTATAGCATTCCGGACACATGTCCTACACCAATAATAACATCTAACTCCACATATCAAAAGCTACTAGTCTAATTCATGTACAGGTTGCGACCAAGAAATAGCTCGTTTCATTCTACATCTAGAGGAAGTCTAGAAACGTTAGCTATCTTGCTTAATTTCCGAACTATACTCAATTTTTGTGCGATCCTGACTTACAAAATATAAATGGAAAAACTGGTGGGTAACCTTGATATTTGACATTGCCGGAAACATTATTCGACGGACCATGAATTTCCAAAGTGAAAAGTTATGGGGAGTCCAGGGACCAAAAACATGGAAAGTCTATCGGCCGGTGCACAAAAACCGGATCTCCTCCGCCACTGTTCTGAGCTAGGGGGCGAAAATGTCAGATGCGGAGTACTCTCGACGGATTTTACCTGAAGTAGGATGCCGGACTTCTCAGCGGATCGACCACCATGCCTTATATTTAACTGAACAAATATGTGTAAAAATGCGCCAGGTAAATATAGACGCTATACGAACCATGCGACCTATGCGGACTACGAAATAAACACGATATACGAACTATGCGGTAACCATGGCAATCCTCAAAGAACACAATCAACGTTTTTCACAGCACGCAACGTATACAGTTCTATAATATGTATTGCCTTATATACTCCTGCATCCTATTAGATGGAAACTAGAAGTTTCAACCCTGCCACATGTTAGCACAGCATTAGCAACCCCCTCCCCAATGAAAAACATAACATTCCATCCTTGCCTGCCAACTAATTGCACTGTATTCTGGTTAGGTACTGGTAGATTCAAAAACTTTAAATGTGGTTGAGTGGTACCAAAAATCTTAGTCCCATTGAAATATTCTTCAGTATCACTATACGCCAACCCACGAAAAAATAACCAATTGATGGTTATTTTCGACTGACCTCAAGCAATGCTACGGTAACCCTCCGAAGACACTCGGAACAGCTGCGGCGGAAATCCGAAGGGACTACTATGGTGGCTATCTGAAGGGATTCCTGTAGTGACAATTTGGAGCGACTGCCGTGGTGACTGTATAAAGTGACTGCTATGGTGACGGCGTGAAGCAACTCCTGTGGTGACTGTGTAAAGCGACTGTTGTGGTGACCGTTTGAAGCAACTCCTATGGTGACCGTGTAAAGCGACTGCTGTGACTTTGAAGGGACTGCTTTGGTAACCATGTGAAGCAACTGCTGTGATTACTGTGTAAAACGACTGCTGTGGTGACTGTGCAAAGGGACTGCTGTATGATGGCCAGCCGTATGAAGGGACTGCTGTGGTGACCATGTGGAGTGAATGCTGTGATGACCGTGTAAAGGGACTGCTGTAATGACCGTGTAAAGGGACTGCTGTAATGACCGTGTGAAGCGATTGCGGTGATGACCGTGGGAAGAGACTGCGGTGATGACCGTGGGAAGCGACTGCTGTGATGGCCGACAGACTTCGATCTGGATGCAGTTGGCCAACTCACCTTCCCGAGGAACGCCATGGCATTCGGGTTGCCCGCGTCAGCTGCCTGGACGAAGTACTCGTAGGCCCTTTGGTGGTCACGTTCTACGCCACGGCCGCCCTGGTAGTGCAGCTGACCGAGGCCCACCTGGGTCACAGCCGCACTGTCAGCGCTCTCACCGGCAGCACTACACTCGGCTGCCAGTGGCCGGCAGCGCACCACACTCAGCTGCCAGTGGCCGGCAGCACACCACACTCGGCTGCCAGTGGCCGGCAGCACACCACACTCAGCTGCCAGTGGCCGGCAGCACACCACACTCGGCTGCCAGTGGCCGGCAGCACACCACACTCGGCTGCCAGTGGCCGGCAGCACACCACACTCGGCTGCCAGTGGCCGGCAGCACACCACACTCGGCTGCCAGTGGCCGGCAGCACACCACACTCAGCTGCCAGTGGCCGGCAGCACACCACACTCGGCTGCCAGTGGCCGGCAGCACACCACACTCAGCTGCCAGTGGCCGGCAGCACACCACACTCAGCTGCCAGTGGCCGGCAGCACACCACACTCGGCTGCCAGTGGCCGGCAGCACATCACACTCAGCTGCCAGTGGCCGGCAGCACACCACACTCAGCTGCCAGTGGCCGGCAGCACACCACACTCGGCTGCCAGTGGCCGGTAGTGCACCACACTCGGCTGCCAGTGGCCGGCAGCGCACTACACTCAGCTGCCAGTGGCCGGCAGCACATCACACTCGGCTGCCAGTGCCCGGCAGCACACCACACTCAGCTGCCAGTGGCCGGCAGCGCACCACACTCAGCTGCCAGTGGCCGGCAGCGCATTACACTCAGCTGCCAGTGGCCGGCAGCACACCACACTCGGCTGCCAGTGGCCGGCAGCACATCACACTCGGCTGCCAGTGGCCGGTAGCACACCACACTCAGCTGCCAGTGGCCGGCAGCACATCACACTCGGCTGCCAGTGGCCGGCAGCACACCACACTCGGCTGCCAGTGGCCGGCAGCACACCACACTCAGCTGCCAGTGGCCGGCAGCACATCACACTCGGCTGCCAGTGGCCGGCAGCACACCACACTCGGCTGCCAGTGGCCGGCAGCACACCACACTCGGCTGCCAGTGGCCGGCAGCACACCACACTCGGCTGCCAGTGGCCGGCAGCACACCACACTCGGCTGCCAGTGGCCGACAGCACACCACACTCGGCTGCCAGTGGCCGGCAGCACACCACACTCGGCTGCCAGTGGCCGGCAGCACATCACACTCGGCTGCCAGTGGCCGGTAGCACACCACACTCGGCTGCCAGTGGCCGGCAGCACATCACACTCGGCTGCCAGTGGCCGGCAGCACACCACACTCGGCTGCCAGTGGCCGGCAGCACACCACACTCGGCTGCCAGTGGCCGGCAGCACATCACACTCGGCTGCCAGTGGCCGGCAGCACACCACACTCGGCTGCCAGTGGCCGGCAGCACACCACACTCGGCTGCCAGTGGCCGGCAGCGCACCACACTCGGCTGCCAGTGGCCGGCAGCACATCACACTCAGCTGCCAGTGGCCGGCAGCGCATTACACTCAGCTGCCAGTGGCCGGTAGTGCACCACACTCGGCTGCCAGTGGCCGGCAGCACACCACACTCGGCTGCCAGTGGCCGGCAGTGCACCACACTCAGCTGCCAGTGGCCGGCAGCGCACCACACTCAGCTGCCAGTGGCCGGCAGCACACCACACTCAGCTGCCAGTGGCCGGTAGCGCACTACACTCGGCTGCAGCTTTGGAAAAGTGGCCTTTTTTGTAACTTTTGCCATCCAAAGAATTAGACACTCCGGAAAAATGCACTCCTTGCATTGCTGGATGAAAACATGATTAACTAGCAAGACAGCTAGATGTCATTATACAATAGTGATAACTTGGATGGAGAGGAAGATTCAGTCATACTGGGTCCCCTACCACATGCACTTCCCAGTATAATTGAGGATAATGCACCTTTGTTATTTCAGGTCATCTGCAGGCACATTCCAAGAGGAGGCAGGAGTGGAGCCGAAAATGAGATGCCAGCCAGATTGGAAGAATATCAGCTTGCTAGCTTGTTCAGTTTTGCTAGTTTTTTTGTTGTTGTAAGTTAACCATTTATCAAATTCCTTTGGGGATCATCCAGGATTATCAAAAAGTTTTTGAATTAAAAAACACTCAGGATAGCATAGGATGTTTGGTTGGAATAGGCCATTTAGTTATAATTTTTTAAAGAAAAAATGCTTAGAAAATTTCCGTTAAAAATTCTTTCTTGCATCCAGTTAGGCTGCAGTTTTTTTCTTCATTTTTAACATTACATTTCATGGTATATTTCCTAACCCAACCCAAGCCACTCTTTTGTGTTATTTTGCTACCCAACTGCACTTGCCAAAAACAATGTGTGGTCACATCACGTAGGTACCTACATTATGAACACATTCATAATCTTTGCATAAAAAAATATATTTCAAGAAATCAAATCATCCTAAACTGCAAATGTCTCCATTCAGAAAGTCAGAGACCAGAAAAGTTAAAAGTATAATGGTATTCAATGGAGAATGGGGTCAGGATGCACCTAACAATTCCCTGAACATTTCATGAAAGCACGAATAATGCTTGAATGCATGCATATCTATAATATTTGCAAAGTCAATGTGCACTGAAGAGGCCCAGCCCCCGTTTTGAAAGAAAAATATTAAAGCTTCAAAATGTGGTAAGTGAAAACAGGATTTTCCAGACAAAAGCAAAACAATCAGTGTTGTTCATTACTACGCTTGTCGGCAGAACATCGCAGCAATTAATATTTTCATGTCCTGCTCCTTGTATTATCTGAAGATATCCCATCACACAACATAAGCTTACAGCTTTGGCTTATCCAAATCAATAGCTCGAATAACGGTGAAAATATTTGATATAGGTAAGTAGGTAGGTACCTACCTACCTAGTCAGGTAATACCAACTCTCATACCTCGAGCCAAACACGCAGTCAATTCCATTCGGATAGCAGGGAAGAGCTTTAAAGAAAGTCTTTCCTTCAATGAAAAAAAATAACTACGCTCCGCTAACCAAATAAAAGGAATTCACCTTTACCAGCCCGACCGCGTACGAAGGTCCGTTCATGGATTCAATGGATTCACCGCTCTCCAGTTCCCACTCCGGCCAGAGCTATTTAAACCATTGCCACGAAAATCCATGGTTCTTAATGCATTTCTTTTTGCTTCCTTGGAGAATAATATGTTCTGCATCAAATGGGATGGATAAAACAGTTCATATTTATATTCTTAAGCAGTCAGGAGCGATAGATATCGGAAGATATCTATTGCTATAAAAGATATCGGATATCTGAATCGGAATATACAAGATATCGGAAGGATTTTCCCCATGAAAATTGCCTGAATGGTTCCAAAACGTTCTTAAAACCTGCTAACATTTTGCTCCAAAATGAAGCTCCATAGAACCAGAAATTTCACCTTTCGATTTCATGACTTATTTTGTTTCAGAATTTCATCAACGAACGGTAATAAGTGTGTTCATGCCATTCCGACCGCGAGGTTTCCCACGCCGGATAAATTCAGATTTACGTGTGTTGATCTAATCGTGTACAATCTTATAAGCCTAATTCTGATCCAATGATTAAGTTCTTCCCATAATCCTGATTATTATTAATTGAGAAAAAGTCCCTGTAATTCTCTTGGCAGTTTCCTCTAACTTATTTTAATTTTTTGGTATTTCATAGCAATCATGGTGCGAAATGAGACGCTAATTTCCGCTCGTCCCTGACGATAATCGGTTTTACAGCGGCAATTTGCACGTCCGTCTAGTCGCTTTTCATCCTTCCAAGCCATTCCTTGCTTCAACTACATCACAGACATGAACTAAAAAGCGCATCGAAATTCATTTCATATTAATAAGAGTTGACTTTGAAAAAATTCTCAGCTTTCTCATTTTAAAAAAAACTTCATGGTCGTGAGAATAAAAGATTTTAGACGGATTGTTTTAGTCTAGCTTTTTTTAAACCATTATATATTCCGAAACCCATATCCCGAAGTGAGTGACAGGTATGGATATATAAACTTGGTTTACATCGATTAAGAATACTTTTGTGATAATTTTCGATGTGATCACCATTTCTCGCGAAGTTGCATTATAAGTCATCCACGTAACGTCTATGACTTCAGACGACGATGTGTGGTGGACACCATCTGGTTGTCTGTGAGACACTAAGATAGGAACTGCTAAACTGTACCTGCGCCTGCACGTCGCCCTTGTCAGCCAGGAACTGGTAGTATTGTATGAGGTCTTCATCCAGAGTAGAACTGGTGGTGCCTGAATTCTCCGCTTCGTCGTACAAACGTACACGGGACACGCTGTTACCGCCCGACAGAGATACCTGGTCCGCCACTGGAAAACGGCACACGATATGGCGTTACCGCCCGACAGAGATACCTGGTCCGCCACTGGAAAACGGCACACGATATGACGTTACCGCCCGACAGAGATACCTGGTCCGCCACTGGAAAACGGCACACGATATGGCGTTACCGCCCGACAGAGATACCTGGTCCGCCACTGGAAAACGGCACACGATATGGCGTTACCGCCCGACAGAGATACCTGGTCCGCCACTGGAAAACGGCACACGGTATGGTGTTACCATCACCAGGTATAGCTGGTTCGCCAATGGGAAAGTGTAAGCGGAGAGTCATCGCCTGAGGGATATCTGGACCACCACTAGAGAACAGCACGCGCGATTTAAATCTTGGAACAAAAACAGCATCCAGAATCGTTGATGCGTGCTCAGGTCGCAGAATCCCCGTCGAATATGAAATCTCTGTACAAGGTTTTCACAGAGTGCACAGTGTCGAATTATGACACACTCCGATAATTAGTATGCCACTGAAAAAGCCTCAATCACGGCAAAAGCAGCCAGCACGTGTTCCGAAAACTTTTACAATGCATCAAGCCACCTAATATCCAGATTGCCAGGCATTCCGGGAGTGGCAGTGTTGCACAGAAATCAGTATTCTTACTGGTGTCAGTGGCCGCCAGAAATCAGTATTCCCACTGGTGCAAGCGTTCAGCAGTAAGCAGTATTCATACCAGTGTCGGTAATACACAACATAATCCACACAAAAACACCAGGATCAGTGCTCTGCTGTGGACTCACCGGTACCACACACTGTGCGGTAATGTGTGAGGGCCGTCTCGCAGCTGGTGAGAGCACCAGCATCGGTGTAGTGGGCTCAACAGTACCACACTGTCGGGTAGTGTGTGAGGGCCGTCTCGCAGCTGGTGGCAGCACCGGCATCGGTGCTCTGTAGTGGGCTCACCAGTACCACACACTGTGCGGTAATGTGTGAGGGCCGTCTCGCAGCTGGTGGCAGCACCGGCATCGGTGCTCTGTAGTGGGCTCACCAGTACCACACACTGTGCGGTAATGTGTGAGGGCCGTCTCGCAGCTGGTGGCAGCACCGGCATCGGTGCTCTGTAGTGGGCTCACCAGTACCACACACTGTGCGGTAATGTGTGAGGGCCGTCTCGCAGCTGGTGGGAGCACCAGCATCGGTGCTCTGTAGTGGGCTCACCAGTACCACACACTGTGCGGTAATGTGTGAGGGCCGTCTCGCAGCTGGTGGGAGCACCAGTATCGGTGTAGTGGACTCACCAGTACCACACACTTTGCGGTAGTGTGTGAGGGCCGTCTCGCAGCTGGTGGCCGTATTGATGCCGTAAAACTGGCGGTAGGCGAGTGCCATCTGTGCCCAGCTGCTGCCGCCCAGCGCGCCAAACGTGTAGTGCAGAAGAGCCTTGGCCTGACTCGAGCTGACGCCCAGACCCAGCGCGTACATGAAGCCCATCGCCTGCGTCGGTGGCGCCCAGGTTAGATCACGGCCGATGACGGGAGTCACGCTCACCACGCGCCGACATAGCAGTGATTGAATAGGTGAAGAGGGAAGTCGAGTCCAACACTTTCATCCCACCGACCAGCACGTGCATCGGTCCGGAAGTCAACAGGATGCGCACCACAAACGCCGTCCGTCCACAGTTCGCTGGCGAACCATAGCCTTCAACGCGTTTGCAGACGCGTTGTGTTGCCACCGGCATCGACGAGCACAACCTTCCGTACCAATTCACTACAAACGAGCAGGAAATACCGCAGCTAATAAGCTTTGAACCTGGGGGCGGGGATGGCCGAGCAGTTAAGGTGTTGGGCTATGGGTACCAAAGGTCCCGGCTTCGACACTGGCGCCATTCAGGACATTTCACAATCTCGCGGCCCACTGGCGAAACAGTGTGGGCGGTGCCATTAGCCGTGAATGCGAATGGTGTGTCGTGAACCACCCAATAAACAAACAAGCTTTGAACCTGAGACACTACAACCGGGAGTATGGTTCGATTTACATTATGAGATCCTGGATATCGAGAGGAAACATTTTGGGTCCTCCAATTCGGAGTTGACAGTTTTCCTTCCTTTGGTGTGATCACGAATTTCATTTTGTACTTTCCATTGGGCTTTGGGAATTTGGGCATGACCAATGGGATCTTACAGCACCAGCAAGCTTTACCAACAAGCAGTCAGTCCATAGTTGGTTGGTTATTGGTTTTACGACACATCGACCGTTGAGTCATACAGCATCGCCAATATCTCATGCCGATTGGTTGCGAGCGAAGAGTAGCGACAGGTGAGACTCGAACCCACAACCTTTCTATTGTGAGACGAGCAACTTACCCCTAGACTACTCGTCCCCAGTCAGTCCATAGTTATTGTCAAATAGTATCACTCCATCGTCTACCAAGAGATGACAATTTTCTAGAGATGATGGGCTGGATAACATCAATGCAGGATCAGGCTACAGACCTGATCCAAGGTTCGCCATCAGAATCGCCAGACCGTCGACCGGCCTGGGCCCACTGGCCGGCGGCTGACTGCTCGCCGGGGTGACGGCAATGCTGAGGTTATACCACACGCCTCACCATCTGCGCCTCCGCGTTGCCCCTGGCTGAGAGTCGCTGGAACACATCCCTGGCGGTCGGCACGTCTTGCGGCAGGTGCGAGCCGAGAAGGCGGGCCCAGGCCAGCCGCACCTGGGCGCTGGTGTGGCCTAGTCGCGCCGCCTCCTGCAGCAGCTGGTAGCTGCGCGCGTGGTCAGGTCGGGAGCGCGACAGCAGCTTCTCGCCGGTGCTGAAGAGCTCTTCGGCTGGTGAGGCGTCGGTCCGGTCAGGTCGGTCACAGCACCGTTGGCAAACACATCATCCAGTCCAAAGACATCGGCCATCGGCATGGTCAGGCGTTTGTCAAGAAGAAAACGAAATGTGGGTCATACTTCCGAAGTAGTTTCCGATTGTGCCATGATTAGGGTATAATTTTTCAAATCCATGACCTGGCCACTGATACCGGCCCCAGCACTAACGCCGAGAGTTGTTACTACGGCGGCTGGTTTCCTGGCCCACGTCAGCAATGGCGAACACATTCCCTTGCTGCAGCCATTTCAGGTTAATGTGTGTGTGTGTGTCAACTACAATTGAATTGATGCCTTGAAATGCATTCTGAAAATTGTGCTTCAAAAGGCTCTAATACTACCATAGGACCACAACCGCTGCACATTCCAAGTGTACCTTATGCATACTAAGACAACAATAATTACAGAAGATATTGAAACACTTTGTGGGTTAGCTCGCACCAAGGTCATAACCTACCTTGTCGTTCCTGCTCCGTCATATTCTCTGGATCTTTACTCTCCTCCTTGGGCGGGCTGCTAGTTCTAAAGTAGCTATCGCCGATGCTCTTCAAGAGAGGTTGTTGGCCGGCGAGGTTGGGTGCCTCCACCAGCTGGATGACGTCAGCGGTGCCCACCTCAGGCGGGTCGTCATCTTCGGCAGTGTGCCGCCGCTGCCGGTCGGCCTCGCCGGCAGCCAGAGGCTCCAGCGGCCGGGCCGACTCGAGCCGGCCGGGCGAGCCGCGCCCGCCGGCCTCCGCCCGGCGCGCCACGTCCTGCTTGGCATCCTTGTCGCCTTTGACGCCGCCGCCACTGACCGGGTCGTCACCAGGCGTCAGCGACGGCACCGCCTCGGTGGTGTCCCGCACCGGTGGCCCTGGCTCAGGACCGGCGTCGGGCACCGGCGGGCCGGGGTCCGGGTCCCTGGCCTGCGCCGTCAGTAGCAGACCAGCCAAGACCAGCAACCGCACAAGCATGCTGGCACACCTGAAACAGGCGACACAGAGACACACAATTAAGGAAATAATGATGAGGAGAAAGGAATTAGTTATTTGAGCTTAAGGGGGCTCAAACCAAAACATGACCATTTAGCACCCATTCATAGAGGAGAAAGGAAATATAAGAAAAGAAATACAAACTCCATATGACTGAATATCATTACAATACACAAATAGATGCCTTGCCTCATTCATTGAATGGCTGTTACAATTTAATTTGTTAAACAGATAAGATCACAAAGCATATGCTACGTTTTCATAACATGACCGAGAAAACAAATTAAGCATGTACCCACAACTAGCTTTAAACCATCTATTTTGTTTACCTGTATGTCTGTATGCCTCATGCCTGCACAAATAAAATAAATTGTGATACCTCAAGATACGAGATAGGGGGTGATATGATTGAGATGATCAAGATAGTAAGATGGCAATATAATGGCCATCTGAATGATGCTCTACTGTTAACATAAAGGTCATCGAGTCAAGTTACACAAACCGAGGACAGCTAAATGCCAGCATGCTTTTGGTCATGACTGGATGATCAATGGTACATTCTACAGGCATGCCTGGTGATGTGGTAAGGAGTCCCCCATTGAATGTATTTCAAACATGATGGATGCATTATTTAGGTGAACAATTTCGTCTTTGCATTACACATTTTACCTCCATAAAGCAAACCAAAAGGTTAGGTTTGGTTACGGTTTGTTAGGTTAGGCTACACTAGATGAAGTTTCTTTGTGTTGAAAACTTTGAATCATAACATTTTTTTTAGGTTTGTCTTCAAAAGCAGATAAGGATAGGTGATATTAAGTTAGATTAGCCTCTTTCACGTTCCATAATGTTGGGAATAAAATTGTGATGTCTTCAATTTTTATATTGTTCCTTAAAAGAGAGGTTAGGACAGGGTAGCATCACAGGCTAATGTTACAATTTTTTCTTGTATCATTTGTATGCCAGATTACCTAATTCCATATAAGGCCCATATATCAGCACAGTGTCCTAAAATTACTTCACCATTAACTGTGTGGATGAAGAAAGAAGTTGCTTGGGAATAGTGAAAGATTGGAAGAAAATAAAGGATCGCCACCTAAGGATTAAATAAGTGGAATGCCTTTCACTTCAGTCAGATGCATTTTAAATTATTTAGCAGTCATGTGTGTGATGACTGCCCACGCATCATGTGGCAGAATGGTAAAAACCCAAGACAAGGATGAAATAGCACAATTCCATTAACTGTGAATTTCCAGGCCACATGGTCAATTATTTTACCCTGTATCAGTGTATAATTTGTTAACCAGAATCTGTGTAAAAATTGTGTGCAATTAAATCGTTTATATTCCAGGAGGTTGTTGATTGTCAGCAAGTAAGGTAAATACCACTCTTGTGATCACACAGGCTCTAAATTGTGCAAATTTTGAAGGATAATAGTGGTAATGAAGAAAAATGATTACATTGATGTGCTTTTTTGGCGAAGTTCAGCTGCAGGGAGTGACTTAATTCATTGGGTCTCAAGACCTTAACCTTGAATTTATTGCATCTCAACACCTGAGTGGCTAAGGCGTCTGTCTATGGGTACCGAAGGTCCCGGGTTCGACACTAGCGCCGCTCAGGACATTTCCCAATCCCGCGGCCCACCGGCGAAACAGTGTGGGCGGCGCCATTAGCATGAGTGTGCATAAGGTGCGTCATAAACCACCCAATAAACAAACAAGGTGGTGGTCGTGCCCATCTTGATTCTATGACAAATGTACGCAAGGACAAACGTATGTATAGCAGATTATGTAAGCAAATGTACGTAAGCAAATGTACGTAAGCGCAGATGTACGTATGGCTAATGTACGTATGCGTAAATGGACGTATGGCAAATGTACGTATGCGCAAAAGCACGCATGCGCAAAAGCACGCATGCGCAAAAGCACGCATGCGCAAAAGTACGTAAGCGCAAATGTAGGTAAGCGCAAATGTACGTATGCGCAAAAGTACGTATTCGCAAATTTAGGTAAGCGTAGATGTACGTATGCGCAAAGTAAGTAAGAGTAATTGTACGTAAGCGCAAATATACGTCTACGCAAATGTACGTAAGAGCAAAAGTACGTAAGCGTAAATGTACGTAAGTGCAAAAGTGCGTATGTGCAAAGGTACGTATGCGCAATTGTACGTATGCATAAACGTGCGTCCACTTACGCATGCGTATCTTTGGGTTTACGTATATTTGGTTAGGTACATACCCCATACGTACGTTTGCGGTAAACGGACAAATGTATGTTGGCAAATATACGCAAGCAAGTGTACGTAAAGCAAATGTACGTAAACAAATATACGTAAGCAAATGTACGTAAGCAAATGTACGTAAGCAAATGCACGTATGCGCGAATGCCTGTATGAAGATATTTACGTAATACCAAATGTACGTAAGCGTAAATGTAGGCATACGCAAGCGTACGTAAGCGCAAATGTACGTGAGTGCAAAAGTGCATAGACGCAAATGTACGTAAGCGCAAAAGTACGTAAGTGTAATAGCACGTAAGCGTATGGGCGCTAAATGACCAACCATGGTCGATGCGCCCTAAAACCACAATCACACACAGTACGTAAGCGCAAAAGTACGTGAACGCAAATGTACGTAATCGCAAATGCACGTATACGCAAAAGTACGCAAGCGCAAATGTACCTAAGCGCAACAGGACATAAACAAAAAAATGGAAGAGCAAATTTACTTATGAGCCAATGTACACACAATTAGGCATACATGCCTTTCCATTTAAGCACATTTGGTTAGGTGCATATGTCATATGTACATTTGCTCTTACATACAATTGAGATGCATACCTTTGCTTTACATACATCTACACTTACGTACATTTGCGTACGTACGTCTGTCATACACACATTGGCTTTACGTACATTTGTCCGATTACCACCTATCTTACCAGGAAAAGTGGTCATACAGTGAGGCTCAAGTGCAGACCTTTCTAATTTTTCAGCTAAAAGTGCTATTACAGATGAAAATGTGCAGCTAAAAATCAGTGAATGCCCCAACTGAACTGTCCCTTTGAAGATGCTCAAGTGTACCCCTCCCAAAACTGTCAGCTCAATGCACCCCTGGGGGCTCATCCAGTTGTTCCAGACATGCTCTTCTATGAAGAAAAAAAATCATGGATCTGTGCCTGGGCTCTTGGCTACATCCTTGGAAGAGGTCCTGAGCTAATAAAAAATATAATTAAAGAGGATGTCCTGAGCACAGGATGTTGATTTGGAAATTTTTTTGGCTGGGTGGGGGGGGGGGGGGGGTGGCAAAATCCATGCAGGCAATGGGCAGCTCCGAATTGATTGGTGGACCACACTCCATGGGGTCTCCATTAAAGCTTGAAATACTTAGCAGGGCAAAGCCAACATTGATGGGGCACTTGCCCCCTCAAAAGTATATAAAGCAACACCATGCCTGAGTGTCAACCCATGCCCTGCAGGATAGTCATGCAGATTCAGGGATGGCCAGATAAGTTCCCATGAAATTTTGAACCAGTGCCCCTCTGGGATGGCTTGAGTGCTCCTCTCATATTTTTAAGCTAGAAGCAACCCTCCAGTGCATTGAAGTGCATGTCCCTCCCAGTGAAATTGATCTTTGAGCTGAATGCACCCCATCAGGTATTTTTGCAGGGGGTATCTCATAAGAAATGGCACTCCCAGACAAATACCTCTCCCCACAATTCCTGGATCTGCCCCTGATTAGTAGATTAGATAACTACAACCATCCCCAGAGCCACTTCACAAGTGTTTATAGGGTATCCAGGGTCTTAATTCCATGGGATGCACATGTTGAATGCTGCACATAGCTGGCAAAATGATTATTGAATTTAGACCCCAAAAGCACAATTACAATATTTTAAAAGATGTTTTGTCATTTACCTATATCTGCATATCATGAACCCAGCATCATTTTGCACTTCTTTTTATCAAACTATATCCACAACATTTCATTTTACAATAGAACCAAAATCCATGGGAGTGGGCAGAATGCTCATCTTTTCCCCATATACTGTTGCTGTTGCACCAGCTGGAATAGGAAGCTGAATATGGTGCAGGTGGTGAGTTAGCTGTCTAGTTATATATAGAGATCAATGGGTTTAACCAATTGTTGGTGTTATCTTGCTCACAGCCTGAAAAGTAAGTATGTGCACATAAAATGAGCACAAATTTGTACTTAAAGGTGTTTTATGAATTCCATTTTAATGCAATTTTTATCCATGTCACTAAAATAATGGGATGACTAATTTTCTGTGCAAATGCTTACTTTTCAGGTTGTGAGCAACAACAAAAAACAACAAAAAGGTGGCTTTTAGTTAGGTAGTATAGCTTAAAAAGAAATGTTTGAAAAATAAAATGACAAAAACGCAGCATAGCGTGCTTAACCTAGTTAGCCTGCTAACATAGCTTAACCTCCCTTTTGGGTAAAGTTGAAAAATGAAATGTAGAAAATCCAAGGAAATGTATTTTCTCAGGATTTTCAAAATTAAAAAACCAAGCCAACTTTACATCACCCACTTTTGAATGGAAATGGTTTGAACTTTTTCCTTTAAAAAAATCCAACTAGAAATGAACTAAACTAACATAGCCTAACCAAGCCTAACCAATTCGTTTGCTCTATGAAGGCAAATGTTTTGTTTTTACTTGGCTTGTCACCACATTACAGCACAATCATACCTACGTTACTTAGGAATACTTTTCCAAAGAAATCGTGAACTTAGTGCTATTCCCTTTGGACATCAACACAAAGGTTTCCCACGAATCACTTTCCAAACTGACATACCTACGGCAAAAGGTGCAGTTTTATATTTTCATATTATTGCACCAACTTCCCTTCACTCACCACTTCTAGCTTCAATGAAAATCGAACTGGCGATGAAACATTCAGGACTGGGAGCCCGGTGCACACAAAGTAGGTACGTGGTCTGACTCTATATTGTGAAACATAGCCAACGCAGAATTCAAACGATTCTAACGTCTCATGACGTCATTGGAATTTTCATCCGTGTTCAAGGTCATTCGACTGATGAATGTGACAATCAGGCCAAGATAAAAAACATGGGCTTTGGGATTAGATTCCACCTCTCATGAGCTATTCAATGTTTACTTAATCCACTGGCTTTATTTGACATATTCTGAATACCATCAAAAACTTCATAATGCGTAAGACGAGCTCTGATTGGGAGGACCCTCAATGTCGGCAACTCAACCCTCAATTGCAGGTTCGAGCTGCGGTTGGAAAACCAAACAAAGGCCCTTCCACTCCACAGCTGGCTGACTTCAGCCACAATACAGTATGATGTTTTAGTCATTGTTGAGACAGGGGATCCACGGCTGCTCTTAAACCAAGACATAAGTTTTTCGAGGACTGGATCAGTTACCGCGCAGCCCCCGTGGACAGAGGTTGCTGCGGTGACGCCGATGCCATCGCGATGATTTTGTTTGTGGCTTGAATTTGTAGGAGGCAATCAGTGTTTAGTTCAGTTACGGCCTACTGAAGTTTTGTGACGCGTAATTGAAGGAGGGCGTATATCTTACGTTACCGACACCGCAGCCGCGTCCTGCTTCGGCGGATGCCCAGTGTTGCTTCAGCTGTCCCCAGAGCGTGCAATGATTCGTCTGTTCCGTGACCTACACCGTCCTCGGCAATTGGTCCTGACCAATAATGGATTTCAAAATAGTTCTTCCTGAAAACTTGTGACAATTCCCGCGCCAAAGTTTGTTCTACACCCATGGGCACCAGCGGAGCTTTCTCGGGGGAATATTGCAGTTTTCAAG
This sequence comes from Imbricaverruca yamaguchii, assembly GCA_034440575.1. NCBI lineage: Eukaryota > Metazoa > Arthropoda > Thecostraca > Neoverrucidae > Imbricaverruca > Imbricaverruca yamaguchii. The sequence goes on along the minus strand of JAOTOL010001397.1, from coordinate 110,615 downwards.
CCACTTCTTAGAATGCAACGCTGAAGGCGTAATGCTCACTTTTACAAATATTGATGCTCAAGCAATATCTATCAGGACAAAAAGCCCGCATTTGCCCAACGGCTGAATTCAAGCTGAAACTTCCCAAGTCGCAGCATGGGCTTGAGCTGAGCTGAACGTCGGATGTCATTTTCCTGACGTCATAATTATCAAGGAGTGACACGTCGTCCCCATTGCTGGGTTTCGTAAACAGAGTCATATGCAAAAACCTGCCAGCTACAATTGTAAAACCTTATAGCTACCCTGTCTACCGACTCTTCTGTTATCTACCGTGCGTACTGGTGAGTTGTCGATATAAAAATGTCCTTGGAAGTTCTCCAATTTGTCTCTGTTAGTGCATGCATTTACATCGCACGTCGGTAAAATATCGGCGAGAAACTTCATTTGTCTCCCATAAGTCCGTGGATGGGCAGGGGCAGGGTTTTTGTCATGATAGCAATAAATATTGCTTGAGCACCGCCCATATTTGTAAAATTGAACATTATGCCTGCCATGTTGCATGCTAAGTAAGAAGTGGATATAGAACCGCAATAATCTCATGAGAAAGATTCACTATTGCTCATAGGCATAGAATATGCACCATGCGTATTGTGTGTAACCTCAGAGCTACACCATAATGCAAGACTCAGCATCTTACTGTTATGTTTGAAACTGGAAGCTGAGTCAGTTGGATCCTTAACCACTGTCAACTATGGATTGCCACTGTATCACCAAAGCAGTCAATGTGCCCCTAAGTCCAAGTAACCAACCAACCAACCAACTGTTAACTATGGAGTCATGTCACTTATGGCCTGGCATTGCATAACATTATATAGTTGTACAAATTATGTGAGTAATATGTTATATAGGTAGGCACCTATGTTAATAATAACAAGTGGATGTCTTAATTCTGAACCTTGATTGTGATGAGGTAGCAGAACCACCTCTTTGTGAAGGCTGTGCCCCCTGGCCCAATCGGCAATCTTTTATCTAGTTGCTTCCATGAATAGAAAATGTTCTGGCATGTGGGAAGCTCAATTGCACCCATCCCTTCCCTGACCCCTCCCCACACTCAAATCAATTTTTGCCAAAGGTGTGTCCATGTGCAAAGGTGCCACTAAAAAGGGTATTACTTTGATAAAAGATGTTTTTGGATTTTTAGGATTTTCTTTCAGAATACAATGTTTATGAATATTATTTGGAAGTTGTGATCACTCATTTTTGCCATGTTTACCTCTGTTTATCATAGCTATAATTTACATAATGTGTCTGCACCGACTGCACTGATCAGGTTGTGAGATGCATATAATGTCACAATATAGAAGTACAGCTATGTTTTTAGTTTATTATTATTATATATTAGGTCATTTGTTTAGATTAGTCTTTTGTTATGTTAGGTTAGGTTCTCTTCAAGGGCTGTGATATACACAACTTCCTGATCAAAGCTGCAAAGCTATGCAAGTTGCAATCTGAGGAACATGTTCCAGTTGTCAATGACCCACAGCTATGACCATCTCATTAAGGTATGCAAGCCATTTGTAGCATCAGCTAATCAAAAGCTCAGTGTCATACCTATGTCATCACACTGTACTGCAGGGTTAAAATATCGGTTTTTCATTAGGTGTGAGATGTCAAAATGAGCATACCAGGATGTCAAAATTTGATATGTAATTAGTGTAATTTAAAATGTTTTTGATGTCTTTCAGACTAAAATTTGAGTTCATGGTGTAGGTGATTACAACTGGACCTTTATCATTTGTTTTAAGATTCATAATTTAAGAAAACATGTAAATCGGGATAAGGAGAATAATAACTATGATGAACTGGTATTGTATCCCATATCACATAGGTGATCACTTTACCGAAATTGCATTGCAAAATGTTTGTGTAATACCATTCCATATTGAGGGCATGCACATGCTATTTATAAACAAGGTACCTTTACAAAGGAGACATAAATACTTCATATCAAAGAGCAGGATGCCGATACTTCTTGGAGAAGGATGTCAATTGAGTGTTCAGAAAGTGGTATATTCAGAAAGTGGAATAATTTATCACTGAGCAACTTTGATAAGCCTGCATATTGTATTCGGTGCAGGGCTTCATTGCTTGCTGAATAAGGACTTAAGGAGTGCTGGATGATACAGGGTTTCAGGATACTGGGTAGACTATCTGAAACAGAAGAGGCTCTGTGATACGGTTTCAGGAAATTTCCTGATCAGAGGTCATTGGTGCACCCAAACTATGGCATATTTGAATTGTTGAAGGGCATCAGGATGTCTTCAGTTGAGTTCATGTTGCTTTCATAATCAGCAGCTAGTAAACAAGGATGTCACAAAAGCCATAGACAGGGAGGTCAATTGAGCTTTCATTAGGTGGTATTTTCCACCCATTTTCTTGAAAAATTTCACACTGCTGTACTGACATGACTATGTCATCATTCAAATAAAAAGTAAGCATGAGCAGTGAAAACTAGTGCTCTCATCTTCAGAATCATGTTCATGAACATTTTATTATGAAAAAGAGCTTCAAAAAGTCCCAAAACATTCTTTATAAAAAAAATTCCTAAAAATATGCCTAAGCCCCTGTATTGAAACACAAATCTTTCAGTGAACCTGACATCCTGTGTGAATACATTGTTTGTCCATGCCCTATATTCTTTAATATGGTTTTGAATCAAAATAATTTTATAGTAAGCATTAGGGTGTGTCACGAAGGACCTTTTTTAAATTGCACCTTGCTTAGTGAAATTATCGTGCAGATCACCTAAAAAAACCTGTGGTCGAAACCAAATCGAAATCAAACAATAAACAAAATATGCGACAGGCCGATAAAGAAACAAATTTGCCGGGCGCCCGGCGTTGAAGTCTCCAGTGATGGCGCTCCGTTGCGATTTGCATCTAACACCACGCGTCCGGCCACCGTCGGAGCGCCGTCGCGGCGCTGTGACGAAAAAGGCGGCAGTCGGTGCTGTGGATGACTGATGAATGGATTCTGGTGATGAAGCTCATTAATATAACTCAATGAAAGTGTTTAGTGGGGTAAAAGGCTTTTGATAAGCACCAGTCGCTTAATAAGTTGCCGGGATATCTGACACATGAAAGAAAGGTTCACTTTACGTCCCTTGTTCGTTCCATTTTCAATCAGTAGATCTATCGGCGTATAATGCTAATATTTTCACTTTTGAAAGCTTGAACATCTTCAAAATTCCTCGTCTGTTTACACCGAAGACCAATTAAATCATTCTGAGACACTTGATATCTTATTGTTATGACAAATAGACCAGGCGAAATCGGCATCATGCTCCGTTCCACTACAACCGAAGGAGACGGGCATACAGCGACGTCACCTTTTGTACGAGCGGCCACATTTTTTGTACGAACTATCATTTTATATCTGTACTACTTGTCTACATGCTCGACAGAAAACCCGACATGAAATCCTTTTTGCTGCTGAGCATGGGCGCTGCATGACCTCTGCAGTCGATGCGCCCCTAAACCCCAATAACTAACTAACTAACTTGCTGCTGAGCACTGGCATTGCTGACCTGTGTTTCAACTTCGCCACAATGTAACCGTGGCGGGCCTCTTCACCAATTACCTTCAAAGACGCCTCGGTCACCACTTTCACCATCCGTTCCACCGTCTGACTGTGCACGGGATATGGCGGTACTTCGAGAGGACTCGCGATAATGTCTAGTAAGTCATCATCGGACAGTCCAGTTATGGGCGCAAAATGACCCTAGATGTCGACGCGCCCCTAAACTCCAACCCACCATCAACACACATCATCGGACAGTTGTTGCGTCAAGGGCGGCTCGATTATCGCCTCATTACACCAACCAATCAGCTCCATGATGCTGTTTGCTGCCCGCTGCCATTGCTAGCAGTACTGCCTCAGGGTGACACCAGTAGATGTTGCGCTGTATTACCGGCTGCACCATGGCCGCTATCTCAGGTCGCAAACTTTTGAGAAGTTGCACGCTGTGCAGCGCATTGCCAGGACCGTGAGAACATTTCCAGTTCTTCTTGATGCAGAACCACATGGGAGTATAGTGGCACACGATGAACTCCGCTAGCATTCTCAGACTGTCTGATGGCTGTTCGGTTGATATGTAGAGCCGGAGAATTCGCGCCGCCAGAGTCAGTCAGCTGGAGTGGTTTAGTGGACCGATCTTCATTTTCGCAGTTCTATCTGAGATACCCGTCTGGACACTACGCGCCAAACTGTGCAGAATAGCCTGATCTGAACGTAGGTCACTGAGAATCTCCTGCGTCATTTCTGAAACATTTCCGCCATCGATTGGCTGAAAATCGACCACTGGCAAGGTTTCTACTGCGCCTGCCCGGCCAATCAGCCCACTAAACGACTTAGGTCCTGTTGTGACTCCATCTAACTGGCTAAATACTGCACGAAGGTTCAGTTCATTTGCATGAAGTTGGCACACAAACCAGTGGACTCAAACAAACGGATAACACCACCTTTTTGGCCAGTATTAACTCTCGTGTCGTCACAGCCAAGCACGGAAACATCCGCACCAAACTCATATGCCACGGCGTTCAGGTCCTGAAAAATGTCCTCCGCTTTCCCAGTCTGTGGGGTAAAATGTCCTAAATATGCACTGTCTGGCTCGGATACAACCACAATGTGCTCTTCCGTCTTCTTTGAACTGCCTGTCATAAGCGTGTCGTCTTTTCTACCGTCGAAGTAGAGACCACGACCTGCATGATCCTCATGGCTCTGGGCTACTACCTCTCTTCTAATCCGATCCCTTGCTCGCCATACTTTTTTGCTATCCACTATGCAGTCCATATCGTCAGAAGTGATCCGAACAATGGCCACTTGGAAACCGTTTATGATCGCAGCACACGCACGATTAGACACTCCGTACCGATCTGCTGCTAGAGCCGTATTTAGCAGTTCGTCTGTATTACTGTTCACCATATACTCTGACTCATTGACTACAGTTGTGAGCGATGATGAATCTGTGGCGGAATCTTGGTCTGAATTAGAATCTAGCTGGGCCATTCCAGAAGGTCCCGGTTGTGGTGATGTGACTCTCTCGGCGGTCAGACGCCTCCTTTCGTCCATGGCGCGTCGACGAGTGGTTTCACGGATATCTGCGGTGCCGATTTGCATTTGGCGAGGTCCTCTCTGGTCTTGGACAAAGAGAAACTCCATTCGTGGCACTTTGTCGGCCATCGCACATTTGCAGCTATCGATATCAGCACATTTGCAGCGGGCTATATCAAACAATTTTCCAAACCACTCATCACCTGACGGACGTACACCTGGTGATGCCGACTTCTTTCCAGCAGTTTTCATGTATCGCAAGTAGCGATCGCGGCATTCTCGAACCATATGTTCGACTAGGGCCCTCCCAACAATTGGTATTCCTTCGCAGCACCACATTTTCATCACACTTTCCGCGACAAATTTTATATGGGGTGCTAGCCTCTCTTTCAACCTTTTGTTCGCAACGCATGAGTCTCTATTCACTTTACTCAAGTAATTCAGAACGTCAATTCTCGTGGGCAGTCGGTTTGTTTTCAGTTCAGAAGGAAACAAAAGCCCTTTGGTGGAAGCGCGGGTCTTCATGTTCGAACTCTTACCCCGATCACACTGACGCAGGTAATATCACACTTCACAGGCAGTGGGCACAACTTGCAGACACCAAACCACTCTTTTTCGGGCCGTCCCGCCGGGTCTCCGCCGCCGACTGCCTTGTCTCGGCGGCCCTCCCCTTCCTGTCTCCCCATCCCCTCCCCTGCCCTGTCTCGCTCTCGCCCCTCCCCCGCGCCATGCGACGATCGCCGCCGGCTCGTGTCGCCCTCGTTAATAGGTTGTCCCTACTGCTGATAATCCCAGTTTCCCTTGAAACTTGAGTAACGAAAAGGAACAGGAGACTTGGATTGACTAATAAAACAGGAATGTATGGCATGCGAAGCTATTTTGTGTCGTTAGTGCGTACGCAATTTATTCGAATGATGATTCATAGCACTGTGAAAGGTGGATCACAGACAAAGGAAAGTGGAGCGATAAGTCCTTCAGTGAAGTTTAATCTTTACAATCAGATATATCCCGGCTCCCCTGATCTGTTTTTGAATTACCAGAATCCATTCATAAGTCATCCACAGCACCGACTGCCGCCTTTTTCGTCACAGCGCCGCGGCGGCGCTCCGACGGCGGCCGACGCTTGGTGTTAGATGCCAATCGCAACGGAGCGCCATTACTGGAGACTTCAACGCCGGGCGCCCGGCATATTTGTTTTTTTATCGGCCTGTCGCATATTTTGTTTATTGTTTGATTTCGATTTGGTTTCGACCACAGGGTTTTTTAGGTGATCTGCACGATAATTTCACCATGCATAAGAAAAACCGTTCAGGCGACACACCCTAGTAAGCATAGATGGAGCCAGCTCAATGTTGAGTGTTCAACATTGTCTTTAATGCCTAGATAATATGAGTGTTTGTTTAATGCATTGATCTATTGGAAACCAAAGGTAAACTAGTGCTCCTTTTGTTCCTCAGCTAAAGGGCATCTTAAATTGCATTTTAAATAAAATGTTTTGAGCACCTATAGACCTTTGGTATTGCATGTCTGATGAGAAGCTATAATGCTAGCATGGTAGATTTTGAGCAATCATTAATTAAGTATGCTTTGCTGGGTGATATGTGGGGCTGTTGGTTGTCTTTGAGATGTAAATTTCAAATTCTGAAATTAATGACAAAGGTGCATGTCAATGCAGCTCATGTGGTAAAACCATAAAATCATTAAATATGGATAATTACTGAAAGTACCTTCCAGGAGTTTGACCCGATGCTACTGTGTTGATCTCAATGGACATTGTTGAACAGCTGGCCTGGAGCATTCTACACCATACAGATGATACTATGTGTGTATTGAAGGCATGCATTAAGCTCTTTATTTAGTGGGCCAGTAAATGACAACGAAATGCATGCATTCCATTTGTGAATGCAAATACAAGTTAACTTTTCTAAAGTAAATACCTGGTTAGTTCTTTGTCAACTCATGCTTCTGACATCATTGACAGACAATAACTACTCGCATTTGGAAACCATTCCTTAAAAGTCTTGCTAAAATAGTCAAATTTTCTCCTTTACTGGCATCGGTCGATGTGTCGTAAAACCAATAACCAACCAACCTTTACTGGCATTTAATGACTCAAGGACTTTATCCGAATGTAAACGGTGTAGCCCGTCGGTCGTGTCAGATCTGAACATCACAAGGGCAGCAAGACATGAGTGAAATTCAGACATGAGAGACATGAGTGACATAGAGTCAGTGAAGATTGTGGTGGTGGGCGATTCGGGCGTGGGCAAAACGTCGCTCGTCCACCTGATCTGCATGGACGAGCCGTGCCCCAAGCCGTCGTGGACAATCGGCTGCGCGGTGGAGACGCGCATCCACGACTTCCGCGAGGGTCTGCCGGCGCAGCGCACCTACTGCGTCGAGCTGTGGGACGTGGGCGGCAGCGCTGCGCACCAAAACACGCGACACGTGTTCTACTCGGGCGCGCACGGCGTCATCCTCGTGCATGACCTGAGCAACCGCAAGACGCAGAACACGCTCAGCGTATGGCTGTCGGAGGTGATGTGCGGCGGCGGCGGTGGCGGCGAGTCGACTGCCGACGCCTTCGATCCGGAGACGTTCGCCGGCTGGTCACAGCTGCCCGTGCTGGTGGTGGCGTGCAAGCCCGACCTGGCCGACGGCCAGCGAGCTGTGCACCTGTCGCGCCACGCGTCACGCTTCGCCGACGAGTGCGGCGCGCAGGAGATGGTCGTCAACTGTCTGAGCGCGCGATCGCTAGCGGCCGGCAGTAGCAACGCGGTGAAGCTGAGTCGCTTCTTCGACAAGGTTATCGAGCAGCGGTACCACCGTGACGCCGCCGGCCAGCTGTACGAGCGGCGCCGGCCGCTGCCGGCCGCCGCCGCTGTCCGCTACTCGTTCACAGATTACTGAGCGTGTCGCTGCGTCCAAACGGTGGCGGAAGTCGTGCTGCCGTTGGTGGACGAATGGGCAGGTCGGGTGCTATCGTTGTTCGCTATCTGGTGTACGCATATTGTTTTATTTTGGGGTTCGACAAACGGTGAAGACGTGTTTGTCGTTGATGTGTGTTGTGCGAGTGTGTTGATGAACTTTTGGACACCGCTGGCACGTACTCAGTATCGGTGTTGGTCGTCAAGTGGGCCGGCAGGCAGTCTCGTCCCCGAGCTGGAGCTGGGCGGGGACGTCATGGAGGTGACGTCGACGTTCGCCGACGCCGACTGCTGGCTGGACAAGAAGGAGGACGTGGTGGAGCCGGCGTGCGGCGGCCCGTTGCCGCCGGCTGTGGTAGACGTGGACGTGGACGGCCTGCTGTCTGACGGTCATGTGGCGGCCGCCGACACCGAGCACCAGCACCAGCACCAGCACCAGCAGTCCAACACTGCAGCTGCTGCCGCGCCCTTCAGGGTCAGTCATCGTGGCAGACGACTGGGCATACGGCAGTCATCACATCACTCACAGTAGGTCACTGACACAGGAAGCCTGAAATATGGCAGTCACCGCATCTCGCAGGGTAGGTCACTGACACCGGGAACTAGAGGTAGGGCAGCACATCGTTCAGAGTAGGTCACTGACACCGGGAGCTGGAAATTGGGCAGCCACCACATCCTGTAAGGTAGGTCACTGGCACCGGTAGCTGCGGGTAGGGCAGCCCCATATCGTTCAGGGTAGGTCACTGTCGCCGGGGACTGGAGATAGGACAGCCACCAAATCCTTCAGGGTGGATAACTCACCGAGAACTGGATACAGAACAGCTGTTGTACTTTCCATGGTGACTCGTCACAGTGGACTGGGGATGAGGAAGCTCGTGTTTTCTTTACCCACGCCGTCTCGGGAGGTTGATATGCCCCCTCCCCACCTAAGGGTTTCCACGAATAGTGAAACAACGGCGCACGGCAGCGGGTCGAAATTTCACACCTTTTTCCACATCAATTTCGCGTGTTGTGTCAAAATTTGTATGTCAGGTCATCTATGGCCAACGAGTTGGTCAATGTCAAGTGAGGTCACCTCCAGAAAAGTGCAACCAGTCGTCACGCTTTAATGGGCAAACATATTTTGAGGGAACTTCCAGCGTTTGCTTATCTTTAGGAACGAAACAAAACGCACTAGAGGATTTTTATTTTTCTGTTTTTAATTTCGAATTAGTTTTGCATATTTGTCCATTATGGCTAAGATCGAAGATTCTGGCTAAAGTAAGCATTTTATGAGCGCAAGTTGACTTCGAATTACGTTTTTCGGTCTGCTCTACCCATAATAAAAGATTAATTGAAAACTAAAAATTTTGAAATGAAAAGTTGATTGTTTTGGTGTGCAAACATTTTAAGGCCATGGTCGATTTCGCCTTGCTTTTCTGATTCCAAGATTTGTTCTTCCAATATCCCCCAGAATAAACTCAGAGCAAACAACATGATGTAAGTGAAAACCTATACACCCTAGTGACGTCACTTTGGGGATGTAATTTTGGTGGTGGTTTCTGACCCTACTCGTCGAGCGTTTTCCGATGGCAACTCGTATTCGTGCAACGTTTGGTTTGGAGATTAGATGGTGGTTGTATCACCCACCCCAGGACGGGATGGGAAGATATGACCGGAAAGCCGGTGGGAAGTGGGTTAATGGTAAGGCACAATCACGCAGGATAGCCAAGTCATTTATGTTTGGTGTATGCACACAACGCCTTTCCTCTTTTTTTATAAAGTGCAAGTATACCCTGTGATAATTTGTATATTATGGTTATGTTATCACACAGTGTCCGTTGAAAAGTTATTGTCCCCACCAAGCAATATCGTATGGTTGCACCCTTGGTAGGACTGCGGTCAAATTGGTCAAGCGCTTTCTGAAGTACGGCTATTGTAAGTTGTGCCCAGGACTAGGTGATACCGGGCTCGTGCAGGTGACGCTAGCCGCGCTGCCAGCTGTGCCGGGCACTTGCAGGTGACGCTGGTCGCGCTGCCAGCTGTGCCGGGCTCGTGCAGGTGACGCTGGTCGCGCTGCCAGCTGTGCCGGGCACGTGCAGGTGACGCTGGTCGCGCTGCCAGCTGTGCCGGGCTCGTGCAGGCGACGCTGGTCGCGCTGCCAGCTGTGCCGGGCACGTGCAGGTGACGCTGGTCGCGCTGCCAGCTGTGCCGGGCACGTGCAGGTGACGCTGGTCGCGCTGCCAGCTGTGCCGGGCTCGTGCAGGTGACGCTGGTCGCGCTGCCAGCTGTGCCGGGCTCGGCTGGTCGCGCTGCCAGCTGTGCCGGGCGCGTGCAGGTGACGCTGGTCGCGCTGCCAGCTGTGCCGGGCTCGTGCAGGTGATGCTGGTCGCGCTGCCAGCTGTGCCGGGCACGTGCAGGTGACGCTGGTCGCGCTGCCAGCTGTGCCGGGCTCGTGTTCTTAGTTCTTAGCTAGCTGAGTTTGTTCTGCCGCCGACCACCTGACGACCGTGCTGCACCGCTGACCAGCTGCTGACCAGCCGCTGGCCGTGCCGCAGGTCACCATGTACCAGTGCGCGCAGTGCCAGAGCACGTTCAACACGCTGGACATGTGCGTGAGCCACCAGTGTTTGGGTCCGGCGGCCGACTCGTGTCAGTCGCCCGCCTCCCACCAATCTCTGCCGCTCACCGACTCAGGTGCTCTGCCCGCCAGTAAGCTCACCGCATCAGCGGCTGCCAGGTGGCAGACCAGTTTACTCGCAGCCAGTGCGTATGTGTGAGATTGTAGCCAATTCATGCTTATCCTGGGAAAGTAGCATCATTCGAATGACAAAAAGATGCAATGCTCCATTCATTTATCTTTTTTTTCACCACAATTTATATTGAGAACTGATCAGCGTTTAATTATAGCTCACGTATTTCCACTGATTACCTACGGCAGTGATTGGTTACTATGCCTGATACCTATGTCGCGGTATCAAGCATAGTAACACAAAATATTGTGAGAAAATTAAATGTAATGATAATAAATTGACGTCATTCATTCCTTCGGTCGTAAAAGGTGCTTCCCGGCAAAAGAGAATCGACATTACACTGGATGCCGTGGGATGGAAGCGTCAAATAGTTGGTGCATGAACGGAGCCTGCGAAAGTGTGTCATGTACTGCACGACGAACATACTTCAATAAACATGGTCAACGAGCATGACCCAATGAGCATGGCCCGATGTCGCTGGAGCACGCATGTTCCACGTTCATCTCCTCATCCCTCGCTGTACCACTCGATCCACCGAAGTGTGCAGATCATAATTGCTTGTGCTACGAGTTGAGAGCATAAATCAAAACCTGGTAAGATATCTATATGGACAGTTGGTGCGGTTGTCCGTACAGTTGCCGAGACACATACCCGGGGATTGTGTTGGACAGATGCCCGCACAGTTGGTAGGACAGATGGCTGGCAAGTTGGTTGGGGCAGATACTCGGAGAGTTGGTGGGACCATTGCTTGGGTAGGTACCCGGACAGTTTCTGGGACCGGTACCTGCACAGTTGCTGGAACAGGCATCCATGCGGTTGCTGGAACAGGCATCCATATGGTTGCTGGGACATGTGCCCACGCAGTTGCTGGGACCGGTACCCATTCAGTTGCTGGAACAGGCATCCATCCAACATCGTCTGGCGATCCCGTGCTAACGAGGTCGGCCATTCGCCGGGCCGGGCCCGGGGCTGATAGTGCCTCACTGTTCGCAGACTATAGGTGGGGACAGCACGACACCAAAGCGCTGCTGGAAATCGTCGCCGACAGCGTCACCAAGTTTATCAACCCCAACCTCAAGCGCAAGTTCATCTGGAAGGAAATTGCTGACCAGCTGATGGAGAAAGGCTTCAACATCAGCCAGGTATGATTGTGCAGGCGTGCTGCAGCTGCAGCCTTTCTGGAGAATCGACCCAACATCAGGCAGGTGTTACTGCTGTAGCTGCAGCCCTGCTGGAGAATTGATTCAACATCAGGCAGGTTTTACTGCTGCAGCTGTAGCCCTGCTGGAAAAGGGCTTCAAAATCAGCCAGGTATGACTGCTGCAGCTGCAACTGCAGCCCTGCTCGTAGCGACGCCTGGGAGTCGGGTTGTAGTGTCTAGCAAGCTGACTCTCATAAGAGAGCGTTAGGCGTCAGACGCAATGTTAATGCGGACATCAGGGAGACCCCCCAGCAAAGAAAGAAAACAGGCAGGTTCCTGATGCCATTCAAAAACTTTGAAACATGCGCACGCGACAAGCGCGCCCGGATGTGTGCGGAGAATATAGTTACAATTTATGAGACTCCGTCTCCATAAAGTATGACGCGCCAATTGCATGTATGAAAGTTAGCTTGCCGTCAGGTGTCAATTCCATTGCCATTTACAGTGATATATTGCGCATATTGTTACCTTGCGCATTGCATTCTCGAACTTTCCACCATAGACAGCCGGACGCTGGCGGCGACGCGGGCGGCCCCAGCCCCGTCCCCGACCGCCCGCCGCCATTCATAATATGGTGGGGCGCAAATCATTCCCTGAATGTTAATGGGCCCCAACGCCAAAGTAACAGGCAGATTTTCAGATTGGAAACACTCGGCGATGTACCAGGCGTGAGTTCTGCCACAAGTACAGTCGAGGCCGACAGGTTTTCTCGATATTGTCTAAGAATATTGCGCCTATGGGCGCTGAATGGAAAGAATGCATCTACAACCATGAATTTCTCTTTTACCATTTTGTCGTGGCAGAGCCGATGCTGCTTAGCATTGTTGAAAGGGGAAACTTTACGTTGCTTTTTGTCATGCCATCCCTCGGCGGCCCTCCGGATCCTCTAGGCAGCAACTGTCGGCGCTTGACGTGCATCGAGCCATGCCAGAACCTCAATAATTCCGGACAGCTTGATGACAAAAGGTAAAAAATTACAAGGTTAGATATGTATAAAAGTAGTCGAGTATGATATCAGAAGGCAGCTGATTCTATGGCGGCTTATTTGAGACCATTGGAAATTAATTCGCAAGTGTAGAACATCCGATGTTCAATTTGAAGAAATTCAATGTGATTATTTCAGACCCAAATATTTGAATTGAGTGCAAAAATGACAGGGTTAGACGTCTATAAAAGTAGTTGAGCATGGCATCAAAAGAGAGCTGATTTTGTGCCGGTTTATTTGAGAGCATTGGCTATTAATTCGGTAATGTGGAACATCCCATATACAATTTAATGTAGTACGATGTGATAATTTGGAACACAAATTCTGGAATTGAGTGCAAAAGTGACAGGGTTAAACCTTCATGGAAGTTATTCAAGATTATATAAAATGTAGCACGCTCGATTTTCGTTTCGTTAAGAACATTGGAAATCATTAGCATATCACACAGAAGACGTATGACGCGATTTTATCACAAGATGTTGGGTGGCCAATTGCTTTCATTTCACTTTAACGGAAAAGTGACAGGGTGAAATGATTTGATAATAAAATGAACTACACATCATAGGAGAGCTTGTTTCAATGCTGTTCAAATTTGACCGTTGGAAATCGCCTGCACCTTCTCTAGAAACTAGAATATAACATTAATGAGACCCAGCCCACTATAGTGATGTTCTTTCACAAACCCACCACCAGAGGCGCCACCGGTATTGTCCGCCCATGACGCCCAACAGAAAAGCTGCACAAAAAAGTTATTTTATACTAAACATAGACTAGTTTTCAGTTGTGCTATTAACGGGGGCGGAGTTCCCATAGTGTGTGTCTAGCCCTCTCTCCGGTCAGATCCTCACACCCGTCTCAGGGGCTGATAGGAACCACCCCTCTAAAATCCAAACTAAGCGTCGCACGAAAACAAAAGAGGTGTCGGAAAGCGCTCGATGAATAGGGCCCGACACCCCCCCCCCATCCCCCAATTTTGTTAAGTGACGTACCTAGGTGGCCTAGATTTTCATGACTTGCATTGTTTTTGGCTCTGGGGAGTGTTCATTTTGGGGATATTTGAAGAAAAAAATATTTGGAATCAGAAAATGAAAATGCGAAATCGACCAGGACCATGAAAATGTCTGGCCACCAAAAAATCAAAATTTTGTTTTTTGGAAGTTTCAGAATTTTGAGTTTTCAAGTTTTCTTTAATTTTCCATTTCTAGTGGGTGGAGCTGACCAGAAAAACGTTGTTCGAAGTCAAGTTGTATAATAAAAATGCTTGCTTTAGCCAGAATCTTCGATTTTAACTCTAATAGGCAGATATGCAAAATTAATACTTGCTCAAAAACGATAAAAATTATCGTGCGTTTCGTTGTATCCCTAAAGCCAAGCAAACGCTGAAAGTTTCATTGAAATATATATCCGTTAAAGCGTGAACGACTGATTGAACTTTTTTGGAGGTGACCTCACTTTACCTAGACTGACACGTTGACCTATATGTGCTGACTTTAAAAGTATGGCATAACATGCAAAATTGATGTGGGAAAAGGTATGACAAATTTCGGCGCGCTGCCCCTCGCCGTTTCTTCACTATCCTCGAAAAACCTGAGGGGTGTGGTTGAACACCCCCCACCCGAGACGGCGAGGGTTAAGAGCTAGATAAGCTAGAACTGTTGCACTGGGTGAGGACAATCGGCCACGGACACCAATATTTAGTTCCTGGAAAAAAAATCAACTCTAAATGTATGCTTTGGCTACATCACGACGTACAATCCCTCGGTCATGAAATGCTGGCCAGTTTTTGTCACTAGATAGCTTAGACACTTGTTTCATCCAGCCAGCTTAAACGATGTGGTACAAGGTTTCCAACCGTGGTACGCCCTTGCAGTGTGTTTCTGTTGCACGGCTGCGGTACGTGACGGCTGGCTGATGTGATTTGGCAGCTGCAGTGTGAGAACCGCTGGAAGACGCTGAAGGCGATGCACCGCAAGAGCTCGGTGAAAGGTTCGACGCCGGCTTTCTTCCGTGAGATGTGCGTGCTGGCCAGAGAGCACCCGGAGCTGATGTCGGAGGGGCCGACCCTTGGGGGCAGTGGTCGCGCCGTAGCCCCCGACAAGCCAGGTGAGTTCCGGCACTAGCTGATGGTGGGCGGGGCGCAACCTCAGCCTCAGCCTCATCCTCAGCCGCCACACCTCCAGTGGGACCAATTTGGTCTCGTTGTCCAATACGTCCGCTGCGAACCTTTAGGGGCTTCAGATGGATTAAGACGCCATAGACATTATTTTGGCAAAGCTGCGCATTGAATTTATTGAAACAGTTCGCGACCAAACAGTGGTGGAGAGGTCTGTGTTTTGAAGGATACATTTTATCATCATCTCGATGTGTTGTCCGACGCTGAAACCTACAGGAGCGATCCGTAGTTCCTTTTAGTTTACTAGCAAAGTAGCCAGAGATGCTATTTTAGTCTGCACCTATGAAGTCCGGACGTTAATTTAGCCGACATGTAGTCGTAAGTAGATTTAGTCATAGCCAGTGGCACCGGCATCCGGTGGTGGTTGAATAGATGCATCAGCTATATTTTTCCCTTGCTCTATTTCCCGTGTTGGAACCGGGACCGCTGAAGTTAGTCAGTGGAAACTACCACATTGACACCTTGTTCACCTTGTACCTTGTTCGAAATCAAATCCCATCTCACCTTAAGGCTCAGATGGGATGAATCCACACTGTATTGATTGAGAGCTATGCTTGATGATTGTCGTGATTGTACGATGTCAGAAAGCCTGAAGCAGATCCTGATGTATAACCTGACTAAGCATAAATATGTCCATTGTCTATGAATATTGAACGCCAGTTAGACACATTATACATTATTTTGTTCCGTACATCTGCCACACACATGACCAGCGGTACGGTTTGATTCGCACGGCTTCAGGTGACTCGAGCACGTCTCGACTATTGACACGGATCGTGCTTTCATTTACAACCCATAACATTGCCGGACCATGAGGAACCTACCGTACCGCGCTGAACCTGGCTCCACAAAATTACACCTGAGCACGACCAAACCCAGCCGAAGCGTGTGGTGTCCCACCGCACCCTGCCTGCCCAGACCACGAGCGTCCCCGGTCTAGACCACTGGAACAACGCCAGGCCCAGTAGTATACGCTACGTTGGTGGCAAGGGTACGACCAGAGCAACTCGGTGACGTCACAAAACCGCTTGCGCTGGATGCTAGGAAATCGCCGGACGATTATATGCGGCCCCGATACGAACGAAGGGCGTGCAAACGTTTATGCGGGCCTTCTCCACAGCTGTCACGTCGAAAGTGTGGAGTCGGGAGGCGTCGTTGACGCTGCTGTCGCTGCTGAAGGCCCGGCAGAGTGAGTTCTGCGATCCCAGCATCAAGCGTCGCTCACTGTGGTCGCAGATCGCTGAGGCGATGAACAACCTCAGCATGGACTACAGCCCGGATCAGTGTGAAGGTCGCATGAAGACACTGCTGCATGCATACAAGTAAGCAAGTCATTGGTGGAGTGTGACGTGTGCTGCGACGCCATGCCCAGCGTATGATGGTGGTTCGCCAAATTCTGCCAATTATCATAAGCTATCACCTCCTCTCATTTCCCTCCCAGAGGGAAATTCAAGAACGTACTGTCCATAACCTACGTTGTCCGCTCAAACAGCGTATTGCGATGTGTTCTCATGTTTGCAGACTGGTCGGAGCAGTGTGTCCATGTTCGGCAATTTGGATGGAAGTGTAATCAATGCGATTGAGCTCAGGGCGTGTCTCAGTCAGTCTGGGGTCGGGGTAGTCATCGGACCACCGGGCCACTCGACATGCCACTCGCCTAGCTAAAGCCGCCGCACACTGTCTGCCAGCGCGCACCAGCCACCGTCTGTGGTGGCACTGGGTGCTCACATCACGAGCCGCGCTAGTATTCCGCAGGTGGTGTTAGGCACATCAGGCACACACAAACTAGTGGAATACCGCACCTGGAACATCATTTCGCAGTCAAGAGTTCGCCCACCGAAACAATGAGTGCGATTGGTTTTCACCTGAGTCGTGACGAAGACGATACATCGCAGGATGTTACTGAATGTACAACTGCTCCGCAGTTGACTTCTGTATGAAGAGCATGAGCGTAAGGTGGCTGGTTATTTCCGATTGCGGGTGTACTATGCGTACAATTCCGTGATGTTCAGTGCCCATAGGGCTATCGTTCAGTTCAGTGCCCATAGGGCTATCATTCTATTTTTATCCCAACGGGTTTTTTTTTCAGGCGCCCGTGATGCCATGGTGCCTGTGTACGATAGTTTACAGTGGCAGCCATTTCGACTTTCTGCTCTCAGAGTAGATGCAGGAAATCGTATGTGTGAAATAAGGTTGAATGATATTCCGATTCGGGTCACACCTGAGCCGGTCTCCAGAACATCGGAGACCAAGCTATGACGTCTCCCCTCCAGTCGCACCGCTGTCCGGCAAAACTTGAGACATGGCGCCAGATCATTGGACATGGCACAGGGCAGATGCGGCCAATGAATTCCCAAATCGTTAGATTGGATGGGAACAATAATTTGCAGTGATGTTGCAGAATACGAATTTCCCACAATCATACAAAGCGGTGATGAAGTTTATGCTTGCCTTCATGCGCAAGTTTACCTCCCCGATGTGGCTTGAAGTGCAAATCGTCAATTTCCTTTTTTGAATGTACGTGTTTCCATACGCACGTTTTGTGCAGTACCTCGGGCGTTACAAAAATGCAGGGGCAACTGCTAAACGAGCAAGTGCAGCTGTCTTGCTACGGAAGGCTAAGCATTTTCCTGTTCGCTCCGAGCGGCCACTGATAGCAGAACGTTGGGCTGCTAACATCAGCACCAGCAGCTGGCCTAGCAACGAGTATTGGCCAAGCCTTGAACATTTTCCTCTTCGCGACCCCAATCATCATGATCATATTCATCTTCGCATTCAAATTCCCATTCGTGCCTCAGATAGCCACGAAGTACCGGGGCTTCTTAGATTTGTTTGAAAATTGGTACTCATTTTGTTATCAATGAGGTGGCCATGTTTGCAGGAGTTACGAGGGGCGTTTATTGGCTCGCGACGTCCTTCCGGTTAGATTCTCACACCCCATTTCCGTGGTCCTTTATACCCCTATAATTTCGACGCTAAACGTTGCACGAAAACAAGTGATGTTATCTGAAAGTGCTCGCCTAGTATAGTCCGAAACCGACGCAAATTCTTATTCCACGAAAAAGAGTTGGGTGATCACAATTTTTTGTCGAGGCGCCCTAAAGCCCACATAACATGTGGCGTCACCAGGGGCTCTGTATAAGCTGGACCGTCATGCTTTAGGCTCTGAGGGGGATTTTAAAAACAAATTAGTTCGAATTAGAAAAAGGAAGGCGAAATTTACCATGGCCACAAAATATTTGCCCACTCGTAAACCAACATGTTTGCTGAAAGTGTCAAAATTTTGGTTTTCATGATATATTTTTCCTTTTCTAATGGCTGGAGCGGGCGAAGAAGCGTTAAGTCAACTTGCTCTCATAAGAGGTCCTTTCCTCGGCCAGATATATGATCTGTACAGTCGATACGCCCATAAACTACGATACAGTGAGAATAAATGTTAGCTTCAATGGGCAAACTTGTAAAACGAATAGTCGTGAAAAACGAAAACAAATAAAAATGTATCTGGTGCGTTTTGCTGCATCCCTAAAAGTAAACAAACGCTGAAAGATCCATTCAAATAATGCTATCCGTTAAAGCGTGATGTCTGGTCGAACTTTTTTGAAGGTGTCATCGCTTGGCCTTGACTGCCTTGGTGACTGTGGACGAACTGACCTCAAAATTGTCATACAAGATGCCAAATTGATGTGGTGAGTGTATGTCAAATTTCGGTACGCTGCCGCGCACCGTTTTTTCTTCGCTATCCGCGAAAACCTGATGGGTGTAAAACGCCCTTCCCCTCCCCCTCTCGCGACGGGACTGATTGATAGCCAAGCTATTCGACATGACATTCCCCCCTCCCCCCTGCGTGCATAAGTATATTGAGTGCCAATCTGAATTGGTGCCTGAATTGAGTGTCAAAGCATTATATATCTATTTTAATTTTAGGAAAACGACCTGGAAATCTACGTCATGACACAGATTTTAGGACAAATGTACTTAGCGCAGATGTACGTTTGGCAAGTGTACGTAAGCGCAAATGTACGTATGTGCAAATGTACCTATGCGCAAAAGTGCGTAAGCGCAGAAGTACGTAAGTGTAAAAGTACGCACGCGCAAATGTACGTATACGCGAATGTACGTATATTTACGCATTCTTACCTTTGCTTTTACGTACATTTGGTTAGTTCCATAAGCCATACGTACATTTGCGCTTTCACACATTCGTTTACGTACCATTGCAATCGGCACATTTGCTCTTACGTATATCCGTCATCAGTGAAATTTCCATACGTACTTTTGTGCTTTCGTATATCTGAGCTTATGTGTTACATGACCGACGCAGTCGTTGCGCCCTGAAATTCCAACATCTGCCAAACGTACTTTTGCGCTGACATACTTGTACGCTTACGCACATTTGGAATTACGTACATTTACGCATACGTATATTGGCGCTTACGTACCTTTGCGATTGCGTTCAATTGTACATATGTACAGTTGCGCATATGCAGATTTGCGCGTACGTACATTTGCGCATGCGTACGTTTACACCTGCGTACATTTGCGCTTACGTACTTTTGCGGTTATTCCCTTGCACATACGTACATTTGCACATACGTATATTTGCGCTTACGTATATTGCGCTTACGTACATTCTCGCATATGTACATTTGCACCTACGTGCATTTGCTTACGTATATCTGCCATACGTACATTTGTCCGGTTACCCATGAGACCACCGACTGAAATGTCACCCCCAGGAGTTACCAGGTCAGACTGCTCAGGCCGACGTGAACATGGTCAACAGGTAGCACACACCTCGCTGGCTATGGTGCTAAACGCCCCTTTAGCAAGGCTTTCCGGCTCTTGTACTGCTGATGATCAGCGCATCGAGACACACTCATCCTCGAGTTCCCGGGATAATTTTAATAATCCAAACATGGCTGTCCTGTGGGCGCGTCTTGCGTTGCAGGGTCGTCCGATTGAGGCCTTGCTAGTGACGCATGCTTGTGCCCACAGACGTGCTCAGGCGAGGTGGCAGGTGTCCGGCGAAGAGGTCGAATCCGACTGCTACTTCCAGGTGGACGAGCTGGTGCGTCTGATCCCGGAGTTCGGCTCGGCGAGCAGCCGCGCGGCCGGCGCGTCCGGCGCCGACGAGCCGCAGCTGGCGCGGCCGGCCCGGCGGCGGCGCGGCGCCGGCCCGCAGCGGGTCCGACGACAGCGCCACCTGCTCGGCTGGCTCGAGCGCTGGCTGCAGCAGCAGCGCTCCTGGGACGAGGCCATGGCCAGCGTGCTGAGGCAACAGCACGCCGAACGGCTGCGCGTGCTCACCGAGATCAGAGACGAGGTGCGCATGGGTGGAGGGCGCATCCCCGTGACTCGGCCGCCACCACCTCCGCCGCCGCCGCCCCAGCCGCCGCCGCCTCCGCCTCCTCTGACCCACGCCAACAGCGGCGATGATTCGCTCGTGGCTCAAGTGTTCATAGCGTAGTGGTGACTTCTCACTTATCCGCCACATCATCGATGTACATACAAAATCGCACATAATTTCCAATACAACTCGCCATTCGTTTCCTGTTTACCGTACCGAATCGCTGACGCGATAAGCCGAACGGTGGCGATGCGGCCTCATGCTACCACCATCGATCTGTCATAACTTCCGACAGTGTCAGGCTTCAAAACTCCACAGTGCAGTTCCAACCTCCGCAATTTCCCACCTTCACAGGCTTTACACCTTCATGTGTAGCCGCTAAATGATATCGTCGATGCACCCTGAAGCTTAACCCACGCCGTACCGGGGGTCTTCAACCGCACCCGGGTTTTTCGCGGATAGTTAACGAACGGCGCGCTAGCGAGCCGAAATTTGGCGTACCTCCTCCGCACATCAATTTTGCATGTCATGTATAACTTTTGAAGTCAGGTCACCTAGGGTCAACGGGTTAATCTAGGTCAAGTGAGGCCACCTCCAAAAAAGTTCAACCAGTCGTCACGCTTTGACGGATACAGATACAGGTGAAACTATCAGAGTTTGCTTATCTTTATGAATGCAACAAAACGTATGAGAGGAATTTTTCACTTTTTCAGTTTTTGACTACTTCTAAATTTTGCATATTTGCCTATTTGTGTTAAAGATTCTGGCTAAAGTAAACATTTTTTATTAGGGCAAGTTGACTTCCAACAACGTTTCTCAGTCTGCTCTATCCATTACAAAGGGAAAATTAAAGAAAACTTCGAAACTAAAAATTGAGGAAAAATGGCGCCAAAAAAAATGTATGGCCCTGATCAATTTCTCCGTCCTTTTCTGATTGCAAATATTTTGTTTCTCAAATATCACCAAAATGAACTCTCCGGGGCCAAAAACATAATGTAAGCTGTGCAAAATCGAGAAAATATAACACCATAGTGACGTCACTTTTGGGGTGAAATTGTATTCGGGGTGCACTCGGTACCTATTCGTCGGGCGCTTTTCGATGACACCTCTTTCATTTTCGTGCGACCCTTAGTTTGGATTTTAGAGGGGTTACTATCCCCCCCGAGACGGGGTGAGGGTCTGACCGGAGAGAGGGTTATACAAGTAATCCACCAAAGTTTAATGTGGAGTTCTAGAGGCGTGTGGACTGCATTGATCACAACCTCCGTGATATCCAGCCAAACCTTCATAGGAGCCATAGTTATGCTGCAAGATCATCACTGGTGGGGCAAGGCACAGAGCAGGATGCCAACCATCCTGCAAGCACAGAAGCATGAACACGTTCTATCGATCGCGAAATATATTTCAAAGAGCTGTTACGCGCTAGGTTCTCACATTTCTAATGTCTGATTTAAGCGCCAATAAATGAACATTGTTTTTTCAACACAGTTCCAACGCGCACACGTTCGTAGTTACGGTCGAGCAAATAATATGAAGTACTCGACGCGCAGTCTCGTCGATAAATCACTGAATAATACTTGGCTTGCTGGCATTATGAGCTGCTCGTCAGCCCGTGGCCATCAGTGTGGCCGGTGTTGTCTGGGGTCGGAATGGGAACTGCTGCAGAGAACTGGGGACGCATCCTTTGCGAGATCATGGCTGTTCATAATATTACAGTTGTGAAAAAAGGGCCTGGCCGCATCCATTATGTCTTAGAATACGAATGTTTCACATTTGAAGGCACAGTACTGAGAGAAATGGTCCCTTCTAGTGATGTCCCGCATCTGATCGTTTCCGCCGTTCGCTCGGCAACGGACGGTACGACAAGCACTACGTCCTCTTCAGACACACTATGTAGTGTGCCGTGGCATCTCCATCGCATCACAGCCGAGACGAAGCCACCGCGCCGGTGCCGCTCCCAATACCCCGCGGCTACTGCGAAGGCTCGTCAATGCGCGGGTGCCAATCGCAGAATGCAATCAGGCAAGGTGTCGCTCAGGTTTGGAGGCCCAAACACCCCGCCTATTTCTAGTGATTGTCAGGTCAGTGCCAGCTGCGCTCCGCAGAGTCCGCGCAGTCCACGTCCCCGCCCCACATTGACGACTTCCCGCTCCATTTCGTATCGCCAACTATTGCGGAGCAAAATGTGGCTTAGCAGGATTCAACACTGTGGTCTCGCAGCATCCACTGCTAATCGGAATTGTAATCCAGTACTCTGCCAAGTCCTGTATTGCTTGCGGGACCCTTCCCTGTGCGAAAGATTGCTCCATGATCGAATATAATTTAGGCGACGTTTATGAGGCATCCTGAACACGGGAAAACCGTTTTCTCATCGTCCTCAACAACTTATAATCCCCACCACACAGCGTCCGCACTGCCATCCTTCATCGATCACTATCACACAGCGTCCCCACAGCCATCCTCCACTGATTCCCACCAGTGTCCCCACTGCCAACCTCCACCGAACCCTCTCACACAACGTCTTCACTGCCGTCCTCAACCAAATCCTGCCACACAAAGTCCCCACTGTCATCCTCCACCGGATCCTCCTACAAGTCTCCACTGCCATCCTCCACTGAACCCTCCCAAACGTCTCCACTGCCAACTTCCCCCACTTCTGCCTCACACGAAGCCCTCCCACACATGCTGCCCCACTCTCTAGTTTTACTGCATCCTACCCACTTCCTGAGATGAGGCCCTAAACTGTGATACGCATGATGTCGACATTCCTTAACTTACCAATGTCATGCCATCTTGGCGTGAGCTTCTGATCGATTTTTGTATAACATGTTATCAGATAAGTCGGACCATCGTTGGGCAGTATGTACCCGTTGTATGAGAAAAAAACACGAGTAGTCGTGATTCACACCTGACATTTTGGCAACTGACTAGGAGAAATTCCCCGCTGGTTCCTCGCTCGACGCCTGGCACTACGAACGCGGCTTGGTGACCTCCCGGCATGGGTGACCGCTTGCTATCCACAGAATGACTTTTTAGTATTGAGAGTTCTTCCCAAAAACACCGGTTCCTTTTCTAGCTCGCTACTATTTTTCATGGTGAAATATGCCTCCGTTCGTCCCTTCCCCACATGGCACCCTGCACAGCACATGCCAACCTTTGCTACGCTTTCCTACATCCACTGAAGTTCAAGAATTCCTCAAAGGGGATTCTGGGCTCCCTTGAGACAAACGAAGGTGGAAACGAGCAGCAATGCGTGCAAACTAAACGCAGGACAGCATCCGGCCTGTTGTCCCGTATCATGCAAACAGCTGTCTATGGCCTCGCACAATGCATTGCTTTATAACGCGTCCGCCATAGTGCCCCGAAATACATGACGCAAAATCTCCTTTTGCTAAAGATAACCAAACCGTACGGTCTGGGAAAGGGAACGTACTGTCTTTCATTGCGCATGCTGAGGCCCCTTCGGACGGCAGGAAGCTTCGCCGAGCACAACACCTCATATTAATGTTCATAAAATGTTTCATATTCTCAACTGCAGTAAGTGAGCCGGCGAACTCATCTGGGCATGGCGCACGTGCTAAGATACACCAGAAAGCTTCGCCTTGAACGCCATTCGAGTGGTTGGCAACAGCAGGAATGATATGTAGGAGGCACACGGTACTGTGCCGAGCGGTACTGTAAAGCGCAGAGTACTGAACAGAACCTTTCGCGTATCAACGTCGTCTCGGCTGACTAGCTTTTAGCACGAAGTCGATTAGCAATCTGGGATGTCGTGCGGCCCTCCACGGAGTGTCGTGAGCCGGGGGCGGGGGGGAGGCCGGCCCACGGTGATCTGGTGTCGACATCGGCTATCGTCGCGACACAACCGACATGGCGATGGCCGGCTGCAGGCCCAGCTGGGCGGCTCGTGCCTCCTGCACGCGCACCAGCTGAGCGATGGTTACGTGACGACCCTGCACTTCTTCCTGCAGATGGTGTCGCTGCTGCAGCAGCTGCTCCAGAGCCAGCGACACATCTGACGTGCAAACACAAGTCACTGCTGGGATTCAACAGGACAATAATTATACAGCAAAGTATCGACATGGAAAACTTTGACAGCAAAATATCGGCACACACAATATCGACATGGTAATTATAGCCACGGCAAATATATATGCAACAAAATCTGCGAAATATATTGACTCCCAGGTAACTGAATTCAACTTCCCCAAAAAGACTGCAATTTCACATGTTTACCTCAAACTACGATGTTACTTGAATATTCTGCATTGGAAGGACTAGAAGCTGACCTATTGTCATGCTACTTTTTTTGTAATACATCAATACAAATGCAAATTGCAAACACAGACATATTCAGAATGGGTATCCATATTACTAGAGATATCTAGAAATATCACTCCATGCTACAAAAAAAAACCAATATGATTATCTCAAACATGCTATTGCAGGAGGTTCCAATGTAAAGAACTAACATAAAGGATTCCAAATAAAAAAACTGAAACTGAGATAAGTGGTACACCTTTATGTACCTTGAATGCAGGAGGAGAGCTGATCCTTCACCAGTGATATATCAGCAAGGGACATCGAGTGCACTGGAATGGAATCAAAGGAGAATTGCTCAGACCTTGTCTCACAAGATGAAGACATTTACCTTCAGTCTCTGCCACATTCCAGAACATAAATTTAACTATATGCTCCTGTAATACAGCACATATCACAGTATGTGATGAGGATGTTCTTTACATAGCAGCTTCATGATATATATATACTGCACTTTTGATGTTGCTATGACAAAGGCATTATTCTGGGAGTCTTGTTAATCAGCAAACATCACAGGACTGGAAAAATGGCACAGTTCTTGTAAATGTTATATGCAGACATAGTGCCTATGCAAAAGTACATGTTGGATAACAAACTAACTTGGACTGATAACCCGCCAAGGAAGGGAGCAAGTAGCATGAAAACCAAAAGAAAACTTTTCATACAAATCTTGCTTTTGAATTTCAAGTGGTGGTGGATGGGGTGATATTTATGCTAAATAGGTGTGTGCTACACCAGCCCCTTTCAGCAGGTATGGATGGGGTGTGAAAATTATTGGTAGGGCACTCAAGTTGCATGCATTACACAAGGTTGAGTGAATAGAGCTGAGTAGGTAAGGTAGAGAGACATTGGTGGGCATGGGGATGTCAGTGGATGTATTCCTTGGAATTAGGGACATGATATTGGTTAGGGTGAGGTGTCTTTTTGCCAGGGTCTTGGCACCTTCCCCTTGCAGACTTAACCTGGATGGGCCCGTGTGGCTCTTATTAAGTCTGAACACTTTATGACTGTATAACTATATGACTTCACCTACAACTTTTTCCCACATAATGCAGCATCAAGTAATGAAGCATCCATCAAACATATCCATCCGGTTTGGCTTACACACTTATCAGAAATAACTCACATGTGCAGGAAGACAGCACAGAATGGCAATAGTCATTGCATGTGGAAACTTCAACAGGACAAGATGTTTTGCACGATGCAGCTTTTAAAGTATTTGGTCCACTTGGTGCATTTTCAATTTCAGAACAATCTGGGTGAGGAACTTCCATGACGGTGCACCGACACAAGACGCCAGGACCACGCACAGACTTTACCTATTCTACTTTATAGGTACGTAACAATTGGGGCAAGTCGTTGCCCGTACATGTTATCCGTCCACCCTAAAGCATCATTGGATGAAATATATTCAATGTGAATTTACGGGTATGATGTTCCCGCATCCCCACATTCCCAGGTCCGCGCAGCCCTACTCGAAATTTGCGATCGCAACACGGGAAGCTTACGCCTGTTCTTCCCTGAGCCCAAGAGATCGGCCCCCACCGAAGTTAATTGGAAGCGCGACGTCACAGCGGCATGAAGTTTTTCCTTCATAAGGTTATCACATCTCAAGAACATCACTATTTGGGGAAGCCAAGTCCCAAAATGGAACGATTTTGAGATAAGAACCTGACCTTATTTGAACGACACGTGACTGTGCTATGCAGAAATGGAACTTATATTGGATTAGCTGTTTACTTTATTTTAACATTTACTCTCAAGGTGATTTCGCACAGTCCCACAGCGCCCATGAAGGAAAAGTGGTATGGAGCGAGCAAAGAATGTAGGGAGTGACGAGAACTCGAGGACGAATTTAGGATTGCGCTAAGAATGTGGGGATGTAACTTCGGGAGGCGCCTACGTGCTGTCAGGTGAGGGAGCCAGGCACGTAGCCAGACGAAATCATAAATGGGGATGATCGCCTCATTCCCCGGCTTTACCCAGTGTGCGTACATTCATCAGCCTCAGGGGCGGAAGCAGGGTGTATGGGGACTGGGACGATGTCCTCGCGCAGAAATTTGCACCCTCTGGGAATGCTTGAACGCACCCCCGTCAATTTGTTTTCAGCTAGAGGCGCACCTCTATGAGAAAAAGGGCCCCTTTCAGTGTGCTGAAGTACACCCTGCTCTAAATTTTTAACCAGAGGCGCCCCTCTAAGAGGAAAAATGGCTTTTCAATGTGCTTGAATGCACTCTGCTCTAAATATGCAGCCAGATGCGCCTTCGGCAGAGTCAAGGCGCACCTTCACTGCGCTCGAGTGCGCCCCCGTATTCTTAAAGCCAGGGCGACCCCTCTGAAAGAAAATGCGACCATATAATGTGGTTGAGTGCACTTCCCCAGCACCAATTTTTTCAGTCAAAGGTGCCCCTCCGAAGAAACCGCGCCCCTGCAGATACAAAGTGCCTCCATGGCAATTCCTGGATCCGCCCATAATGCGTTTATAGGCGTAGCCCTTTTGGCAAGCATCTAAACGGTGCAGTCTGTGCAGTCGGAACTTCGACGTCACCCCGAACGCAATTTTGCGCCTGCAGTCGACAAATGTGACAGACGTGAGACATTCGTGGTGCAATTGCGGGCGCGGTGATTATTCCCTGGATAAAGTCGTGCTGGATCGTCCCACTTTCATCTGTATTTTGTACGATTTGTAACTTTATGGTTGTGGGGCATAACTCGGCTTAATCATGATGTAGAACCTCTGGATATAACTTATGCTGATGAAGTGGATGAGGGTCAGCTGCTTCCTACCTTCGTTCAGATTTTGAATGATGCGTTTGGAAACATGGGTGAACGATGAGTTTAGGTGATGGATGGTTATGCACAGTTAATATATATGTGTAGTTTTCGACATGGATGTCGGGCATGGGCGTCCGAGGAAGACAAATAACGGGAACTACCGCGGCACCGTGGTACATGACGTCTTCAATTCAGGCATCTAACATTTGGTCATAAACATTAGGTAAATTTGCACTTTCAGGTAGTCTGAATTCATGAAATTTCTGTTTTTCAATGCAAGTTTTATATTTGCGGCTAGCATGTGACCACTCATTTCCTCTGCAAATACATACTTTTCAATTGGCAGGAAAAATAGATCCAAAAAGACGAGTTGGACCTGTGTGCACTGCAAGGCCATTAGACTCATCAGTTGACTAGGTAACTTAGAATATGTGGAAAGTCTTATGGCATTATATATGTGCTCACTTAAGTATAGGATCGATGCGCCCTTAAGCCCTAATAACTAACTAACTTAAGTATAGGAGATTAAGGAGTGATGTGACTGAAATGTACAAAATTAGTAAAGGGCTAGATCAGGTCAATCTGAATGATCCTCTTCTATTTGGCCTATAGGGGTCATCAATCCATGTTGGTCGGTTCTTGGTTTTACGACACATCGACCGATTTGTCATGTAACATCGCCAATCTCTCACCCCGATTGGTCGCGGGCGAAGAGTAGCGACAGGTGAGACTCGAACCCACAACCTTTCGATCGCGAGACGAGCAACTTACCCCCAGACCACTCGTCCCCCATCACGTCCCCCATTAGTGGTGGGGGACGTGATGGGGGACGAAATTTTTGATGTTAGTGTGCATGGTCCAGGCCCCTTTAAGCAGGCAATGGTGGAGTTTGAAAATTATTGGTAGGGCACTTGATCCACATGTATGTCATGCAGGATCCAGTGAGTAGGGCTTCATAGGTATGGTAAGCATGGATGGCTGTGTGGGACATGGGTGGATATGTAAGGATGGATGGCTGTGGGAGATGTTAGTGGATTTCTTGGAAAATTGTGATGCGATGTTGGTTGGGGTGATCATTGTCTTTTTGTTCATGATTATGGTATCGGCCCACTACAGACTTAACCTAGATGGGTCATTGTAGCTCTTATAAAGTCTGAATGTTTTATGACTTTATAACTGAAGGGGCTTGGGTTTCGGTGATGTAACAAAACATTATGGAAAAGAGAGAACAAAGTAACATAACTTGGCCTAAAGGTTGGAAGCTGCTAGAAATGGCAAAATGCTAGAGGAAAAATATCGTAAAAAATGGAAAATTTTCCCACTACCTTCGTCTAAAAATACAAATTAAAAAGCCTAACGAAACCTAGCCTAATTAGATTTGGAAGAAATTAAATAATTTGTATTGTGAAAAATGTGACCAAAAAGGTGGAAATCTTCTAACTTTAAAAGAAAAGTTTAGACTAACCTAACAAAACCTAACCACTTTGTTTGCTTCATGGTGGTAAGATATGTGTAAAACTTGCATTGTGGATACCTTAAGGTGCAATTATACTAAAGACTGGAATGGATCTACTCAGACACCAGGGGTGTCACTTTGCATGCACTATTCCAGAATACCTGTGTGCACCCTCTACTCAGCAGGGTTTTTTCAGCTGAATTCAGACCATTGTTATTGAAATTATTGACAATCTTTCCCCTGTGGTGTGTCACCCTATATCACCTTTACATTTCAGCACAATGGGCATGTTGTGATGGTTGTCTGTAGTGTATGGCTGATGGAAAACCTTATCATTATCAGAAAAGGAGTCAACAGCTTCTGATTACAGTTTAAACAGTGAACCATTGAAGTTTAAACAGTGCAAATCTTGTTCATGTTTAGTTTCTGAAGAAACAGTAAGTGCTGATGCTAGAAAAGCTTGTACAATAGGGCACAGCGTCCTTGATAAATTTTGGATTCGAGATTCGGCTCTACAATTTTGAGATGTAATCGAGTGTGCTGATTTCAAATTCGAAAGCTGTTTTTGGATCAAAGCATTTTCTGGTCCGCAAATTTACACTTTTCTGCAGGCATGATTCCTAACTTTATGCTAAATATGGAACTATGGACACAAAGACATGTCTGAAAGTTGTGTGACTGTTATATTCGTGATGTTCACACCAAAATACCTATGATTACCACTTTTCAGCGCGCTAAAGCGTATATTGGATATATTTCTGACGGTTTCTCTGGTCCGTCCGACACATCTCTCACTAACGCTATCTATAGGTGTTTTTTTTCATTAACTCGGAAAATTGACTCATTGAACTAGACATATGTCAAAAGCCTGTCCAATATACATCTAAAATGTACACTAACGAACTGAAAACTGATGCCTAAGTTCACTCAGGGGCGGATCCAGGGGGAGGCAATAGTAGGTATGTTGAAAAAGGCAGACAGGTTCGTATACAAAATACAAAAAGTGAACACGTTTCTTGAAAACTTCAAATAACATAAAACAAGCTTTGAAGTATCATAGTAATCGTTTGTAATGTAGGAAAACATTGCATAGCACACAGGACTGCCGTTTAGTGATGGGCTGAGGGAAGTAATAGATATCTGAAGGACAGAATGCATAAAGTACAGTTTTGTGTGGCATTTTTACTACTCCCCGTCATTGGCCTACTTCATAGCTTCCATTATATCCTTCTTAGAGAGGAACACTGGCAACTGTTTTCTGTGGTGGGCGCTGACGCGGACAGAGCCATCTCGGGCCTCCTGACCTTTCCAGCGGCTGTCGTGACGTGCTGAACCGCCCGCTCCGTCGACTGGGCATTCGCAGGGAACGGAGGGACATCAAGCGGCATGGATATGATCCTCCTGAGTTCTGTTGCGGCGATTCCACACGTAAACACAGGTTCCGTGATCTCTGTGTCGTCCCAGTCGATCAGTTGTATAAGTGATGAAGTGAACATGTTGATCTTGGGGTGCTTTCTCGTCCTTGGCGACTTGTCCCCGTACTCTGCTCCTCCTCTCACACCGATGATCTTTTCGATGGCAAACTTCCTATCTTCAGGTTGTTCACCGGCGAGAAGGGACAGCAGGAGGCTCTCAGGATGGGCGTACCAGGCGGAAGACCGAACACAGCGGGTAACCGCCGCCTGAACCTCTTCTGGTTGCGTACGAAGGGTCCGGAGATGGGTTATTATGTGTTTGGGTGCGTCCACAATTTTGGCCTTCGTCTTAATCTCAAAGTAGCACTTGAAATATACGTTGACACAGAACTCTGCCAGCCGTCTCAGGATTCTCTTGTTTGAGTAGGTGAGCCCGTGCTGCCTGGTCCACAAGTACACTATCCTCTCACCTGTTGTCAACCAGCGCGCGTGGTTCAGCTTGCCAGGCTTCATTTCTTACATACCTGCAGGCAGACTTGCAGCTTTCACCGCCCGACACAGTTCGTAAGAGACCTTCTGGTCTGTTGACGTGCTGTCAAGTACATCTTCTGGGATATCCACATATTCCTCGCCTTCAGCTAGCCGTTCAGACGCTGGGTCATACCTCATGTCTTCAACCTTCGAATGCATCTTTCCAACAGGGCCTTGAAATCCGTCCCTTGCGTTTGTTGGGCCGTCCAGAGAAGTGGTAATGTGTCTGAGTGGCAGTTCTCCTGTGTGTATTTATATTATTTCCATCAGCCGATCACTAAACGGTAGTCCTGTGTGTTATGCAATGTTTTCCTACATTACAAACGATTACTATGATACTTCAAAGCTTGTTTTATGTTATTTGAAGTTTTCAAGAAACGTGTTCACTTTTTGTATTGTGTATACGAACCTGCCTTTGCTTTTTCAACATACCAACTATTGCCTCCCCCTGGATCCGCCCCTGCGGGAACTTAGGCATCAGTTTTCAGTTCGTTAGTGTAAATTTTAGATGTATACTGGACAGGCTTTTGATATATGTCTAGTTCAATGAGTAAATTTTCCGAGTTAATGAGAAGAAAAAAAACACCTATAGATGGCGCTAGTGAGAGATGTGTCGGACGGACCAGAGAAACCGTCAGAAATACATCCAATATACGCTTTAGCGTGCTGAAAAGTGGTAATCATAGGTATTTTGGTGTGAACATCACGAATATAACAGTCACACAACTTTCAGACATGACTTTGTGTCCATAGTCCCATATTTAGCATAAAGTTAGGAAACATGCCTGCAGAAAAGTGTAAATTTGCGGACCAGAAAATGCTTTGATTTAAGTTCACAATTTTCAGGCCAGATCTACATCCTTTGTGTCAAAACCTAACATAAATGCATAGGCCATACAACAATTTGCAATAAAAAATTTATGATGTGATTTGAATGAGTTCTCTGTACATTTTATTGAGAAATAACAAATTTTCCAGATATATGCAATTGAAATTAAACTATCTATATGTCAATAAGTAGTCAGTTCACCAACACAATGATAAATTCACTGAAGTATTATCCAAAATATCATTGTCGCAAAAGGATTTTGCATCATCCATTGTGCCAATGCTACATGGTGTGACATGTAATAGGGAACATCTTGCCTACATGTGATTTACCAAAAAATGGCAGGTATATATACTGCCGGGTAATATTCAACAAGTCTACTCGACATGTTTTTCCAACTTGTGCTCAGGGGCTTCTACAAAAATAGGTATCAAAGGCCAAGGTAAAGGGCAAGTAACCTTGAGTTAAAGCCATTCGATTTCTCATCAAGGTTTTGGAAGAACAAGGCTGTAATGACCAAAAAGTAAGAAACAATCTCATTGATTGATTATTTGAGCTCAAGAGTGCACAATTTCACTGGCGGCCATGTCATGCGTGAAACCTTCTTGGAAGTATGTATCCGGCCCCTGTCAATTGTCAATTGGCAGCTGGGGACGTCATCTGGGCGCTGATTTGGGTTCAGCAAGTTATCACGACAGCAAAAATGGTACTTTTCCGCGTACGTTCCTGACGAACAAGTATACGTGAGTTGTATAAATTATACATCATCTGAAATCCTGTTTCATGGTATTTCGATAATCATTGTAGGCTTTCACATGAACATGTTAGTTATTGTGTAAAATGGTGTTATTTAGACCCATGCCACATCCATCGACACTATTCAACTTAAGCGGGCCGAGCGGCTAGGTGTGGTTACTGCAGTTGGTAGCGCGTGAGTTTGCCGACTCGGAGGTGGCCAGTTCGAGGCTGGGGGCCGGCAGCTTTTCGTGCGCGTCGTGGGAAGTCCATCTAATAAGCGACAGTGAATTAAGCCATTGTTCACATGGGACGACCTTTTTCATAAAGGAAGGGGAAATACGCAGATATTCTGCAAGGCTGGGGTTCGGCCACCTTCAATTTATGGTTTGGCACTTCTTCTAATCAGCCAGGCATAGGAAGTACGGAACATGTCACCGCTTATGGCAGTGTCCAGGCCCTTCCTGACACGGGCGGCGGACCGTCGGGGGTGGAACAGGAAACAGGACCCCCTGAATTTAATCATTTGTGGCACTACGGCAGTGCATCGCAAGTATTGAGCTAAAAACGAACGGTTGCCCTTTCCCTCCCACCAGTACACGCCGACCAACATTAGTCCCTGCTCTTCGAGGTGTGCATCTAATAACAGTACATGATTACCAAGGTGACAAAACGAACAATTGTGCATGCTGCCGAACAGTCAAATGACTGGACCCGCGCTGGAGTCAGAGCGATGTCAGTTCTAAGCTCGGCTCCACGCCTCTTACGATACCTACACGGCGAACACACGTCACCAGGACTGCGACAAGCATTGCTTTGACAGGAGCAGACGTTGGCTAAAATATTTCGGTAACAAGCTTGAACTTTCTGGAGTGCCGGCGCAAAAAAAAATCACGCTTTTCGTACCATGAAGGCTCGATTTAGATTCGGCAACAACTTTGTGGAGCCCGTAAGCGCTAAGACGGATTTTAGATGCCTGCATGAGGATTTCGGCTCGATTATCATGCATTGCCAAAGGCTTAACGCGGAGCTTAGCAAGATTGGGGAAGCATCCCCGTTCATTCCCCACCGTGGCTTTGCCCATGTTCGCACACCGTTATTCGGCATCTTCAGTCTAAATGAATTGGCTACGTCGCTGATGCCATGTGAATCAAACTTCTATCATGCAGGCAATAATGCAGTGGCAACAGCAATTTCAATGCCAGACCAGCTCGGAAGCAACTTTAATAATATCTTAATGTGTAGGTTGAATGGGAAATTACCACGTAATACCATACATCTTTTTAATTAAATGTGTTCTATTTTCAACCAAAGGAAATATTTTCATTTCAAAATATGATTTCATTATTCGCGTCGTGCAACCTGAAATATCACGCATTTTGCAGTACAGCACGACATAAATACGGCAACACAAGTTGTTTGTCGATCAGACTTTAATACGAGGAGCATACATCTGGGGAAGAAGAGACTGCCAAGATTCAGGAATGCCCTCTCTCCCTCTGCCGATTGTTTCTCGGTTGTGTACTCTGTGGTGGAGGTGAATGTGCATTTTGGGCGCATCGTCTGCGTTCGTCATTTTGCGCACATGAATATATATATATATATATATATATATATATATATATATATATATATATATATATATATATTCCGGCGCCCAATGGAGTGCGTATTAAAACGATATATCGAGGAAGCACAACGCAAGGCATATCGGGAGAAGCAAACACATGAAGCAGAAAAAGAACCTTGGGTTCTTTTACGACGCAATTAACTGTAAGGTCATATAGCGTCGCCAACTTCTCAAACCGATTGGTCACGGGTGGACTCGGTTGGTTGCGGGACTCGAACCCATAATCTTGCGATCAAGAGCCCAACGCCCTATCGGATAAGCTACCGCGGCTCCACCAAACGTGTGACATAAGAGGTTATCGGTAGCAGGTGCAGATAAGCCACGTTACTTAATGAGATTACATTGCGTCAATACATTACAATACCTAACATTACAATACGTACATATCTGGCACCTTATAAAATGGGACGAACTGGCAAGAATAGATGGAACATCCTCATCGTGACATCTGTGGCTGAAAACAACTCTACATACATATATACACAGGCTACTCACGAGCACCGTAGTGGGACGATGAGTACGCGTAAACCTACAGGCTACGCTCTACTGGCTTCACAAACACAGCCACATATCCAGTAGCGTCGCCACGAAATTCTTCCAGGGGGGGGGGGTGAGATCGAAAGGGGGCCTCCTGCTCCCCGAAAAGGGGCCCCCATTGTGGTAAGGCCTCCTATTGTTTTTAGGCCCTTAGTATGGTTCGGGAATGGGAAACTGAGGGCTGGAGGGTCTCATTTTCGTCCTGGAGGGCCTCCTTTTCGTCCTAGGGGGCATCCTTTTCGTCCTGGGGACCTCCTTTTCATCATGGGGACCTCCTTTTCGTCCTGGTGGCCTTTTCGTCCTGGGGCCTCTATGTCAATATTTGCTTGATTGATTTCTGGGGACTCGTACCCTCTCCTAGGTGACTTCTTTTTACAAATTAGGGGCCTCCTGGAGGCCCCTAATTTGTATAATCTCTTTTTCTTCTTGGGGGCCTCCTTTTCATCCTGGGGGGCCTCTTTTCCATCCTGGGGGCCTCCTTTTCGTCCTGGGGGTCTCCTTTTGGTCCTGGAGGCCTCCTTTTAGTCCTGGAGGGCCTCCTTTTCGTCCTGAGGGCCTCCTTTTCGTCCTGACGTACCTTCTTTTTGTCCTGGGGTCCTCTTTTTCGTCCCGAGGGCCTCCTTTTCGCCCTGGGGGTATCGTTTTCGTCCTGGGGGCCTCCTTTTAGTCCTGGAGGGCCTTTTCATCATGGGGGCCTCCTTTTCGTCCTGGGGGCCTCCTGAAATTTCAGGGGGGCCCCAGTCTCACGGCAGGGGGGCAATTGCCCCCTCTGCCCACCCGGTGGCGACGCCCCTGCACATATAAGTTCTTGAGCTTGACATACACTCGGTGCAACTGGAACACGTACGTTTAGTCTCGTGTAATATTTGTGTAGAAAGTCCTGATATGCAGCTATAGATCAACGGCAGGTGATGCACCTATACGTCCAAACAATGAAGGATTCAAATACTGATCTTAATGTGAAGCGTCGCCCAAGTGCGGCCGACACCAGTCACTGAGCAAACTGCTCGGCATTCCGCTGCTGCCGCTTTGCGAGCTTGGCGACGTTCGCCTTGTTCACCAGCCCGAGACGAATAAATATTCGGATCTTCGCAAAGCATTTAATTATATTTTATCTGTGGAATTGAATATGGATTCCAACACCTGGCGGAAACTTTCATTGACCTTTGGATCTCTGCTGAAAGTGTCGGGTTCATGGGCATGGTAAACACAGAACGCTGCATCCATCTCTCTGAATGTTTGGAAGAATTCCTCGGTGGGAACCGTCAGGCCGCTAAGCCTCAGGGCGAGTCCAGAGCGCTTCTCGTGGTTCATCTTCGGCATACATAGATGGCCTCACAGCGATCGGTCCGTTGGTTTCCTTCTGGCCGTGGACCCAACCACACATCATTCCCCCACCGCCACGCTTAACATTTAACATTCCTTCAATTCACATCCTTATCTAATGTGGTTTGAAGGAAGCTGATATTTATTTATATGGGAAATGAATACTCAGCAAATCAGCAGTTCAAGTTCATGTGCTGATATTTAGGAAAAAAAGTAATTTCACTAGAAAAAAATAATATTAATATCGTTCAACTAAGATTTTTCAAACACGAGAAAAACACTAATTTTTAAATGACAGTACATGCTATCCCCCACGCCATGGAAGTATGGAAAGTGTGGGGAAATGGGTTTTTTGGTGGCTAACAAAGAACACTGATGTCAAATTACAAAAATATACTAACTGAATGTAACCTAACCAAATGATGTTGAACCTCCTAAGACATACTCATGCTCGGTTATCTCAAACCTACTGATATTGTATGCTGGATGTTGAACGTGATTCACGAAGGGAATGGTAGATCCATTGTACCTTAATTACACACTCGCATCAATTGTGCACTGTATATTAATTAACCTAGTGACATGGAAACTCAGTTAATGGAAGCATACATTTTGCATCCTAGGCTGAATCCGTTATCATTACCCCATATAGAAAGGGCTGGCCATTATTCTGCTGGAATATCATGATGAAAATGTTAAAAATAGCCATATATAAATATATGTATACATCTATTTGGTATAATTAAACCTGGTTTTGGCTTTTCGTGCACGACTGCCCATCCTGTCTTCTTCTCATCTTTCACTACTCCCATGTAGCCTTGTTCTTCATTCAACACAGTTTATGGACAATTATGTTTAGGATACTGGGAAGAAGTTGCTAGTAAGCCTCAAGAAGTCCAGTCCATGCATTTGTTTAAAAATTGTCTTCATTGTGGCTTCTTATATATAAATACCAAGGTTTTTGGAATTTGTAGGATAGAATAGAAACAACACAATGTTTTTCCTGAAAAAGAGGTAGGCTAGGTTTGGACTGAGGAAGGATTGTGGTGCAACCAGCATTGTTGCATATATGATATCAAAGATATTCAAGGGATGACATTGGTTTGGATGCGCTGTTCTTACATTTAACATTATCCTTCATTACCAATTACCCCACTCAAAGCAACAAATTTCACATTACTTCACTTACCAACTGAAAAACATGTATTTATGCTGGAATATAATGGTCATATTATCTTAATGACATTCAGAAACATGCATTTACAATTTTTTCTTGACATGCCACCTCAACTAAAATGCAAATCCTCTTCTGCAGGTGCAATTGTAAAAACCTCACAGCTCCAGCCTGGCCTCTTTTCAGAAGAGAACTTAAATTAGCTTGAATTTTTTTTATAATCACATTCATCAGCAATTTCATACAAAAATTGAGGAAGTTAAAGAAATGCCTAACTTATCCCAACCTCATTTTAGCTTTGTCTAGGTAAAAATGTGCAAAACGTCACTTGTAAACACTCAAAACTGCAATAATGAACCCTTAAACCATATCTCACACAGTACAGGTGAGAGTGGTCACATTTTAACCACATCGATCAACTTTGCATTGGAAAGGCATGTCAAAAATTCAAATATTAACTAAAAAGTACAGATTTGCCCTGAAAATGTATTTTGAAGTGATATTTTTTGCAATTACACCAGTATTTTTAGTGGCTACTAATAATTGGTACCACAACAGCTACAGTTAAGTACTCCTGCACGACCACTTTTGTGTTCAGAATATGGCACAACACTACAAAACAATTATATGTTTTAAAGTAGTTTTGTAGAAGTGGTTACATGACTTTGATAGAAAGAACCATGTGAATATAGATACCTTGTTCATTTTTTTAAATTCGGTAAACAGTATAATTACCGGTTTGGCCACACAAAAGCAGCAGTAGAGCAATTTGTTGCATGCATTAAGTGTTTGGAAACTCCCTCTTACCCTACCATCACTCCTGCCCAGCCATGATGCAATGGGCAAGCAATTACCAAATTGTGCACAAGTTGGTGAATGTATGGCATGATTACGTATAGCACACAGGAACAATATGATAACTGACAGGGGACCAACGCACATGCTAACAGCTTGCATCAATGACATGCTGACCAAGTTGACATTGTGGGTATAAGGCCTGAATTCGCATAAATTGCCTGAGGTGTGTGTGTGTTCCCAATATCAACCACGCCATGGATAAATTAATTTAATTCTGGGGACGGTACCTTTCCGTTCAAAACCACCGCACCTTAGCAAAATAAGATAGAACATTCAAGGTGCAATGAATGACTGATATGCTTTACAACCAGCGGGGAAACTAATCGTGGGAAAAGCGCCATAATAGTGCTAAAATGAATTGGTATAATCCAAAACTAGAATATAACACCGCAGTATTCTGGAATAAAAAAGCGCTTCTGGTATAAAACGTCACTTGGCGTAGATTTTGTCTAGTTTAAACTAATTATACTAGAACAGCGAACTTTGGAGTACCTGTTGTCTCTAGTTATCTTGTATGTATCTACCCAAGGCTATAAAACACCTATTCCCCGGCCTAACCCGTGCTACTCCAACCTTGTCTCAACTGCGTCAGCCACGTACAAGTTAACTTGCAGTCGGAAATTACGTGGTTTTCCCCCTGCAACGACTGCAATATATGATGCAATGTAAGTCTATCAATGTATGACGTCATATAAAAATGCATGAGGCGAAACTCTGACGCGTCTGATTGGTTCCTTACTTTCCGACTGTACCGACTGCACCGTGATGCCTGCTGAGCAGGGCTCGTGATGATAAATGCAATTGGGGAACATGGTTTGTCTGGGCTCTTTAGGAAGTCGACACATTTCCCTAGTACTCTGAGTCGGCTGAGGGAAAAAGTGACCCTCGGAGACAAAAAAGTATCTTTGGCATGCTGAATTGTTCCTCAGGCTCCTCCCCGCTCAGCGAACTTCTCCAACGAATGGACGCCGTATGAGCCTTTCCAAAGAAATGTTTCCCCGCTCCCTCCCCCTCCCCTAAAATACCTGGACTCGCCCATTATATGTATGTGGCGGAAATAGCCTCGTCGCCGCCAGCCGTACGGCTGAGGAAGCTATCCCGTCGACAGCTTCGGTGGCCGCAGCAGCCACCTGAGCGGCCGGGTCAGCAGAGGTTGCTGGTCACACCCCAGTGGGTTGCCAAAGTAAAGGGCTGACGTCGAAGAGATGACCGAAGCCTCTGACGTCATAAGATGAATTGATGATGTCACTTAACGTGTTAGCCAAAGCGATTATGATTTAGTAGCTCTGGCGACGTCTGAAATTTGTTACCCCGTACGTGTGATAGTGTTTGTTGTTGACGTCTGGACTAAAAGTTAGTTGTTCTCTGGGCGAATTTTGTGAGGTTAGTGGTGTGATCGGCAGGTGAAAGGGGCAATGTTTATTTGATTATTCCAAGAAGTAAATGAAAATGTATATGGCATTGTACATAATTGTTGCCATTGCATGATTGTGCTTGTTTGTAGTTAGGTAGGTATTTCTTAATAATGATTCCCGAGGATTCATTACCGTAGGCATTTTTTAAACTTTAGTTCAACATTTAATTTCCGTTGCACCTTCAGATGCCAAGATCTTACCTAGAGATACCTATCAAGTGTGCGACATTCAAGAGTTTAGTTTGATTTTTTAATTTCTGCTTTTTGGAGCCAGTCAATATGTATGGAAAATTATAGTTTCCTAGGTTCATCCTTGCTGCTGTGATCAATCAGTCTGTGGTCTTGAAAGGCATTCTTACTGGGTAGGTATATGTACTGAGTATCTAAATGTAGTTTTTACATTGCAAAAATGTAAGAGAAAAAACAATATTGAAGGGCCATGCCAAGTCATTTACCCACAATTTTGCAATGGAAAAACTTGAAGCAACTTCTGTGTGCCAGTCCTCGACTAGCATATGGTGGCCAGGATTTATTCAGTTCAGATTACTTAGGCAATGATGTCTAGATATCAGAAGTCTAGATGTGCTATTGATATTTTTGTGTTTTTCTGGGGAAATATGTTACAGCAGTACCATCTTTCTATTGTTGCAAGTGCCACATATCTGTGCATTCTCATGGCATTGATGATTTGGTAACAACAGGTTGTGGCTGCAACACAAGATGTGTCATTGCATTCTTAACCTCTGACAGAGGTTGTTTCTGCTGCCTTGTTGATGTTGCCATTCATCATCTCATTTTTCAAAGCTTCTTTTTAACATTTACATTCATATAAGAAGTGGCTAGGCTAGGGAAGCTGCAATGGGTTCAATCTTTGCATTTTGTTTCTAATTTGCATTCAGGGGCTTCTCATCACTGTAGGCAAATATATGGAAGAAGCCCCTAGGGAAATATTGGTTAAAAGTGTTTCTGGTGCTTTCTGATTGGATTTATATCAATTTGATATTAGCTCCTTTGGGAACCCATAACTTCTCAACATATATGCAGTTTGATTTGAAGTGCTTAGAGCTTAGTGATTAGTGCTTAGTGTAGTCAGTTTACCACAAAAAGAGCATCCAGTTCATTCAAATAGCACTCAAAGAGACACCAGAAAGACATTAGCAATGCAGATACATTTTGTTTCCAATTTACCAAAAATGGCAAGTGTGGAGTGAAATATGGGGTTTTGGTGGGATAAAATACAATTAAGTATAATGCAAAATTCCAATTTAAGCCTAACCTAGCCTGAACTAGTGGTGTTTAATACCCTGGCCTTCCCTAATGATATAGTGTTTGATAATCTAGCCTGCTAATGTTGAATGGCCAATTTAGGTTTTATGGCCATTCAACATTAATGGCCAATTTAGGTTCAATATCTGCTGATATTGAACTACCTGAAATGTACTGATGTTGGAATGTTTGTGACCCACTGATATTTCATTGCTTAAAACCTCCAGATGTTAGATCAGATAATTTCATGATGTCACCAAAGAAGTCTATGGCTTACAAGTTGTCAATGTTAAGTGGCATGATTTAAAATGTTGAATATATATATTTTCATGTGATTTCCCACCAAAATGGTAAAGGAAGATGTTGCTAGGTAAGCTTCAAGAAGCCAGTTGATGCATTAGTTTTATATGTTGTGCTTATAGGCTGCTGTGTAAATACATAAATACCAATTACATATATTGTGTGAAATGCAGTCTTTGAGGTTGCTTCATATTGACATGACATTTTGAATTTCCAGGTACCCCTACATATCTACAATGAAT
The DNA here is from genome assembly GCA_034440575.1 of Imbricaverruca yamaguchii. NCBI lineage: Eukaryota > Metazoa > Arthropoda > Thecostraca > Neoverrucidae > Imbricaverruca > Imbricaverruca yamaguchii. Next base: position 69,351 of record JAOTOL010001397.1, on the reverse strand, counting down.
GCATCTTTGATTGCATCTTTGAGCATCGTTCTAACAACTACTGTCATCAGCAATGCCTTCTACCAGAAGAAGCAATTCTACCCATCAGTTGTATACCTCACAAAATCAAATGCCAGCTTGGCAGTAAGTATATTTGTTCTCCAAAACAAAATTACATGGTCAATTTCAGTATGTTGATAATGCTTTGTTGTATGTATCAATCAGGTTGTAGTTAGTGAATCTCATTGTACTGTTCACATGCCCACACAATTCGGGTGTGTTTGTGTTGTTCCAGTAATGAGGGATATAAGGAATATGTGAAGTGTTTGAGAGTTAATATGAAATGCAGAGCCCATCCAGATTTAGCTTATGAATGTAAATGATATAAGAAGAGGTAATAGGGACTGAAGCTCCTTAATCAATGCTGTATACTGAGTTCTGGGGAAGCTGCTGATCACATTGTATTACCATGAACAATCATGTCTGCATCACATACCTGACAGCCAGAGTCCAGCCTGACAACCTGAGTCCACTGGCATGCACACCTGTTCCTAGCATGATTATCTGTTTGTGAACATTATGTAGAACCTAAAATATCCTGGGCCTAGTGAGAGCCTGTGCTCTTCCTAGATATAAGGTAATGCATGCAACATATTGTATTATCTGCCTAAAGCAAATATATCTCAACTCCTGAAGAAAGTTTAAGCACATGCAATGAAGAATTTCACCATCTCCTCAGGCAGCTCATTCTGAATTTTGTTAGTGCATTCTCTATTATTTACATTCCTCCAATTCTGACAGTTTTTCCACAATTTCCAATTTACTTCTACAATTTCATCTGTTATTCCCTGCTATTATAAGGCAGTGTGACTGACCCCATTGGCATCAATGTAAGTGATTTACAAGTAAGTCCAGTATTTCAAATAGGGGAGAAACATTACACAGTGTTTTGTTCATTTTTCAAATATTTTTTATCATGAAAAATTGTCAGTTGGATGTGTGTGTGTGTGTGGGGCACCCTTTATTCTGTGGGATATGTGTCTGATGTAGCTCTGTGTGTCAATGGCTAAGATCCAGTGAGGTGCTAACAGCTACAGTCAAGGCCCATTTTAATGCATAATGCCATACCTTAAAAATCGGCCCAGGTCAGTTCAGTTGATGCATTAGCAAGGGTGTTTTGCCAGTGATTTTATTTCCATAACCTTGATGTGTATGCATTATGTTTCCAGGTCATATATGTACAGGCATTCATACTAGTAATACTGTTTGGCAAGCTTGTCCGCAAGATATTCTTTGGTCAGCTGCGTGCAGCAGAATTTGAGGTATGTTCTGTGGTTCAACAAATAGTTGGTATTTTGCTAACACGTGCTAGTTAGTTATTGGGCTTAAGGGCGCATCAACTACATTGGTCATGTAGCGCCCAGCTAACACGTGCTACAACTCACCACAGTTACTGCAGTTGATGCAGCAGTTAATGAGGCGATCTTTGAGGTACAATCCAATCTCGATGCTGGTGCATTCCTAAGCCTCAGAAATTAATATATCAATAACTCTTTGTGTGGCATAGCTTCTGATAAAGTGGTGCATTTCTTGTGCAACACAACTGTTGATGTTGAGTGCCCTCAGCTCCTGCTGGTGTGCTCTCTCCTCTATGTGCCATGCTACACCTCAAACCTATGTGTGACTTACAGTATTTGATGGAATAGAGTTTGTGGTGTGCAATGGCCAAAGTTATCTATGTTTGGGTGCAGGATGGCATCCCGAAGGGAATGATTTTCCACTCTCATCTCTTCTTCATTAACAACTTCCCATCTCCCTCTGTGTGGTAACTGACTAAACATTAAAATATCCATACATTTCTTGGTAATTATATGTATGAGAATTTGTGCAGATTTGATAGATTTCATATATTGGTCAAATTATTATTAAAGTGTTCACAGATACTTTGTCAATATACTGTATCCCTTGAAGAAATAATGGTGAATTAAGCAGGTGTTTCTCATTTTTCACCACTGTACTGGAGTATCCCACCCTTTGTATCCTTTGTGGATTGATTTTTCACTCACAGCCTGGTGGGAAATTTATTTTGTAACAAATATGTGTTTCAGCATCTCATGGAGCGCTCGTGGTACGCCGTCACCGAAACTTGCCTGGCCTTCACCATGTTTCGTGACGACCTCAGTCCCAAGTTTGTGGCGCTCTTCACACTGCTGCTCTTCCTCAAGTCATTCCACTGGCTAGCAGAGGACCGCGTCGACTATGTGAGTTGCCTTGTCGGTTCCAGGCAGCTTGTTCCCAGCGATTTCAGTGGTCCAACTGTGTAATGTCACTGTCACTGTGTGTTGGTGCGGGGTCGATGGGTGGGTGGATATGTTCAGGGCCGTGGCGGCTGGTGTCATTGTCATTGGCTGGGGAAATATGCAAGGTATGACTCCTGACTGCAGACAGTTGAGGTGCCGTCGACTGTGTATTGGGCACATGACGCCACCACCAGAGGATGGGGCGGCGGGAGGAACCGTGCTGGGCGGTAAGACACGCGCTGTTGCCTGGTGCGTTTAAATGGCTGCGATTAGAATCGGTGTTTTGGAACAACTTAAGTGAACAAATTATCTGTAAGTAATATTTGTGCAAATCATGCTGTTATCATTGTATTCTAACAAAGCACAAAAATACTTCCGTGACCATTTGTTGCAGTGATAAAGTTTCGTGAAACTGAGTAAAATATACCACTCTGAACCAGTGTAAAATAATTGACCATGTGACCTGGAAATTCACAGTTAATGGAATTGTGCTATTTCATCCTTGTCTTAGGTTTTTACCATTTTTCTACATGTGTGGGCAGTCATTATACACATAACTGTTAAAAAATGTACAATGCATGTGACTGAAGTGAAAGGCATTCCGCTTTTCTAATCCTTAAGTGGTGATCCTTTATTTTCTCACAATCTTTCACTATTCACAAGCAACTTCTTTCTTCATCCACACAGTTAATGGTGGAGTAATTATATGACACTGCTCTGAACACTGAATCAACTCTTCTCAAATATGTGTGGACTTCTTCATGCATGTGGTTGGGGTTTTCATGCATCGTTCCTAACAGTACCTCGCCTACACGTATCATTGTTATGCTCACCACAGCGGGTGGTGCACACGTTCATCTCGTAGGGAAGTTCTAGGTAGATGGATTGTCTATGTGTTCTGTTATGCAATACTAGATTAGAGCGTCACTATTTTTTTTCGGCATGTAATATGTATTCATACATTGGATATTCCAAAACAAACGAGAACGTACCTGTATGTGTGTCATGCATGATATTAGTTCGGAATTGAGCCTGAAGAGCATTTAAAGTATCCTAGATAGCATTATTTACATGACAAATTTTGGTATCATGCTGTGCTCGTTTTGACATCTCACACCTTATGAAAAACCATTATTTTAACACTGATCTATCATCAAGGCATTACGTGATGACACGACTTAAGCAGACTAGGAAGAACGTATGTGCCAATGTACGTAAGCGCAAATGTGCGTAAGCACAGATCTGCATAACCGCAATAGCACGTATGCGTAAAAGTACGTATGTGCACATGTACGTATGTATAATTGCACGTATGCGCAAATGTACACACATTTACGCATGTGTACTTTTGTGTGTACGTACATTTGCTTAGGCATACATTTGCTTAGGCATGCCATACGTACATTTGCGCTTACATGCATTCGCTTACGTACCTTTGTTATGCGCACATTTGCTCTGACGTATAGTTGCCATTAGTACCTTTGACATACATACTTTTGCAGATTCGTACATCTGCGCTTACGTACATCTGCCAGACGTACTTTTGCGCTACCATGCCTTTGTGCTATCATGCTTTCGCGTTTACGCACATTTGCAATTACGTACATTTACGCATTCGTATATTTCCGCTTACGTACAATTGCGCCTACGTACTTCTGCGCTTACGTACAGTTGCGCTTACGTACATTTGAGCATAAGTACATTTGTGCTTTCGTACATTTGCGCTTACTTACGTTTGCACTTGCATACATTAGCCATATGTACTTTTGCGCTTACGTACAATTGTCATACGTGCATCTGCCGTACGTACATTTGTCTTACGTGCATTTGTCCGGTTACCTCCGACAGACGGAGGGAAGTCCCGTTGTCACGGGATTGTTCCACTTCAGGGTGCAATGTGTTTTTTTGTCGTGTGTTGATTTGTTCCGGATTGTTGCGTCCGACAGATGGAGAGAAGTCCTGTGATCACGTGGCTGTTCCACATCCGGATCGTCTGTGAGTACTCGGCGTGAACCACGCATGTGTTACCCATGCATCTATGTCACCACCGGCGGACATCTCCTGTTGCGTAAACGCATTTGGAGTGGGAAAGACCGTTACATTCCGCACTGTGTGGAATATGTTGGATTCAGTGAAGTGTGCTTTCAATGCACGCTTCCTGTTCTAGTAGGCCACTCCTTACAGCAGTCAGCTGTATCATTCGCGAGTTTTGGCGGATTTTGACGTTTGGTGTTTTGAGGTAAGGTGGTCCAGTGACTGGTGACCATATGACTGTATGGTGGGCTTGCTGTGGATCCCGTGACACGTGACCATGTGACTGTATAGTAGGCTGGCTGGTGACCCCGTGACTGGTGACCATGTGACTGTATGGTGGGCTGGCTGTGGACCACGTGACTGGTGACCATGTGACTGTATGGTGGGCTGGCTGTTGACCCCGTGACTTGTGACCGTGTGATTGTATGGTAGGCTGGCTGTTGACCCCGTGACTGGTGACCATATGACTGTATGGTGGGCTGGCTGTGGACCCCGTGACACGTGACCATGTGACTGTATAGTAGGCTGGCTGGTGACCATGTGACTGTATGGTGGGCTGGCTGTGGACCCCGTGACACGTGACCATGTGACTGTATGGTAGGATGGCTGGTGACCCCGTGACTGGTGACCATGTGACTGTATAGTAGGCTGGCTGGTGACCCCGTGACTGGTGACCATGTGACTGTATGGTGGGCTGGCTGTGGACCCCGTGACACGTGACCATGTGACTGTATGGTAGGATGGCTGGTGACCCCGTGACTGGTGACCATGTGACTGTATGGTGGGCTGGCTGTGGACCACGTGACTGGTGACCATGTGACTGTATGGTGGGCTGGCTGTTGACCCCGTGACTGGTGACCGTGTGACTGTATGGTGGGCTGGCTGTGGACCCCAGTGACAGTGTGTTTGGGTGGCCCCGTGACTGGTGACCATGTGACTGTATGGTAGGCTGGCTGTTGACCCCGTGATTGGTGACCGTGTGACTGTATGGTAGGCTGGCTGTTGACCCCGTGACTGTATGGTAGACTGGCTGTTGACCCCGTGACTTGTGACCGTGTGACTGTATGGTAGGCGGGCTGTTGACCCCGTGACTGGTGACCGTGTGACTGTATGGTGGGCTGGCTATTGACCCCGTGACTGGTGAAGCCCTGGATTGGCTGAAGTTCGACAACATGCTTCAGCAGCGCGATTTGGCCATGGTTGGAAGACTGCTTGCAACATCTGTCCCCCTTACATTGGCTAGCAGTAGTAAGTTCCGCTCCGAAGTTTCCAGTAGGAGCACTCGTGGAACTGACGCGAACAAATCTCATTGACGTTTTGCGTCCTTTAGTGTTTTTCATAAGTCGAGTGTCTCGTTTATGACTGAACCATGTACTGTCGTGAGTGCTGAAAAGCCATGAATATGGAGAACTCAATATACTACTACTGGTGACCATGTGACTGTATGGTGGGCTGGCTGTTGACCCCGTGACTGGTGGCCGTGTTACTGTGCAGTGTGATCAGCCCAGTGATGTGGATGGCAGCGCTGCTGCTCCTGCTGTCACTGCTCGACTGCGGCTTCATTGGCCTGGCGTATCAGTCGACGGTGAGCCGCGGCGCGTCCGTTCAGCTGGTGTTCGGCTTCGAGTACGCCATCCTGCTGACGGCCGTGGCGTACGTGCTGGTCAAGTACGTGCTGCACACTGTCGACCTGCAGCGCGAGGCGCCATGGGAGAACAAGGCCGTCCACCTGCTGCATACCGAGCTGCTCATCGGTCAGTTACGCAATCACCCGCTGTCGAGCGGGCCTCCCACTGGTAACCGGTAAAGCATCTCACTGGCTATCAGGCAGGCATCGTGTGCTAGTGTCAACCACACTATCTTTGAAGTCTCTGCTTTGTGATCGGTCGATCAGATTAGGCCTTAGGAATCATTAGAGGCAATCAGGCTTCAATCGGAACGCGTACAACATATACTGTAACAGTAAAGCACAGGGAGACCCGCGTATCCTGCAATGTGTGATGTTATTCGTACGTGGCATTTCAGGCTTCGTTAAGGTGATTCTCTACATGGTGTTCACCTTGATCATGGTGAAGATCCACACGCTTCCGCTGTTCGCCATCCGCCCAATGTATCTGGCGCTGAGGTGAGATTCAGCTGATACATTGAGAAGATATTCCGTCCAATGTAGCTGGCGCTGAGGTGAGATTCAGATGATTCAGTGAGAAGATATTCCATTCCGTCCAATTTAGCTGGCGCTGAGGTGAGATTTAGCAGATTCGTTCAGAAGGAATTCTGTCCACCTCAGATGCTATACGGAGAGATGTCTGTTGGTCTGATGACGGTCTAAGCCCATCATTTTGCGGGTTGGCTGCTCAATGTATAGGCTAGCATTCCAACGGTGCTGTGTCGGATCATTTGTCAGAGTCGATGACTGCCGCAAATCATGTTCCAACGAGCAGCGCAGTATTCCAATGAGCTGATTGGAATACTGCACCGTGTGCACAACCTGCGATCGGGCACATGGTGGCTGTTTGGGCGGCCACTCCGCGACTGAGCCGGCCCTGCGTCGTCAGGTCGTTCAAGAAGGCGCTCAGCGACGTGATCCTGTCGCGGCGCGCCATCCACAACATGAACACGCTGTACCCGACCGTGTCGGCCGAGGAGCTGGCCAACACGGACAGCGTGTGCATCATCTGCCGGGAGGAGATGACGGCAGGTCGGTGGCCGGCCTCCGGCGGCGGCCGTGTCGGGGCGAGTTGTCGCCGGCCGATGCTCAGCCCGCCAGGTGGCACACGCCCGACACCCTGGCCTCGGAAGCTGATCCTGGCACGGCCCTGACTGGCCCAGAACGACTGACCATAACTTGGTCCAGACTAACTGAGCATAGCCTGGACCTGAACAGCTGTCACCGATGTCACTTTGATTAATGACCATGGTGTCACATTTTGTCCCGTGAATGAATTACGTCCGAAGTCGGATGTCATCTGAGCAGTTTTTTTTGTGGTTCGGACCACTCGACCCTGACGAGACCGAGAAGCTAGTCTATGAGTTTATTTGTTTATTTATTTGGCACCCACATCTCGGCAGCGTTTGGGGAAGGTTGTGGTGGTCGGTGGCAACCTATACGTGTAAGAATAGATGTAGTGCTGGTGGTCCCAGAAAATCATCCCAGAGACAGCAGAGGCTCAGAAAAGAAAGAATGTCCGCACAGATGTGAACGATTAAGTTTAAAGTGTGCATTTTTATATGGGTACGAAGATGTTGAAATAGGCCATCCCTATGAGCCAGAGTTGCTTTATTGTGCTTGTGCCCCCACGCCTGGACTTAGCAGTCAACTGTGGCGCTCGTGGTCTGTATTAGACTGCCTGGCCCCCTAACACACATTCTCTGACCGCAGCCGCCGGCGCCAAGAAGTTACCGTGCAACCACGTGTTCCACGCGCTGTGTCTGCGCTCGTGGTTCCAGCGCCAGCAGACCTGTCCCACGTGTCGTATGGACATCCTCCGTGCTGCTGCTCCCGCCCAGCCGCCGCCTCAGCCGCAGCCTCAGCCGCCGCCTCAGCAGCAGCCGCAGCAGCAGCAGCAGCAGCAGCAGCCACCGCCGCAGCAGCCCAACAGTGAGTAGGGCAGCAGTGCAGGATGACGCCACTCCGATGGAAGTCTGGTCATGGCGCCGTCTCGCCATGATGCGAATGTTCAGAGTACCTCGAACTGGGCAGCCGCCATACAATGTGTCACGTCAATGACGTCTGGTCTGGCTCACCGTAACTTGGTGCCTTTTTGGCAGTGCACATCGCTTCCTATTATGCACAGAGTTACACATCCTCAAAAGTTACATATTTGTTTTGGGTAGGGAGAGGAAAATTCCACATGGTCCGGTTTCGGTGGAATTTACGCGATACCTGTGCGGTTATTGTGCTTGCCGGTTGTTCACGAAGGATGTGGTGTTGGTTGGGTCGATGGCGGGACAGTGCAGTCAGCGTGCGCTCCCCGTGCGCCGCTGACGAGCTACTGTCGTGTGCCTCAGTGGGTGGTCTGCTGACGAGCTACTGTCGTGTGCCTCAGTGGGTGGTCCGCTGACGAGCTACTGTCGTGTGCCTCAGTGGGTGGTCCGCTGACGAGCTACTGTCGTGTGCCTCAGTGGGTGGTCCGCTGACGAGCTACTGTCGTGTGCCTCAGTGGGTGGTCCGCTGACGAGCTACTGTCGTGTGCCTCAGTGGGTGGTCCGCTGACGAGCTACTGTCGTGTGCCTCAGTGGGTGGTCTGCTGACGAGCTACTGTCGTGTGCCTCAGTGGGTGGTCCGCTGACGAGCTACTGTTGTTCCTCAGTGGGTGGTCCGCTGACGAGCTACTGTTGTGTGTCTCAGTGGGTGGTCCGCTGACGAGCTACTGTTGTGTGCCTCAGTGGGTGGTCTGCTGACGAGCTACTGTTGTTCCTCAGTGGGTGGTATGCTGACGAGCTACTGTTGTGTGCCTCAGTGGGTGGTCCGCTGACGAGCTACTGTCGTGTGCCTCAGTGGGTGGTCTGCTGACGAGCTACTGTCGTGTGCCTCAGTGGGTGGTCCGCTGACGAGCTACTGTCGTGTGCCTCAGTGGGTGGTCCGCTGACGAGCTACTGTTGTGTGCCTCAGTGGGTGGTCCGCTGACGAGCTACCGTTGCTTTCCTGACGAGCTACTGTTGTGTGCCTCAGTGGGTGGTCCGCTGACGAGCTACTGTTGTGTGCCTCAGTGGGTGGTCTCGCTGACGAGCTACTGTTGCGTGTGCCTCAGTGGGATGTACAGCTGACGAGCTACTGTTGTGTGCCTCAGTGGGTGGTCCGCTGACGAGCTACTGTTGTGTGCCTCAGTGGGTGGTCCGCTGACGAGCTACTGTTGTGTGCCTCAGTGGGTGGTCCGCTGACGAGCTACTGTTGTGTGCCTCAGTGGGTGGTCCGCTGACGAGCTACTGTTGTGTTCCTCAGTGGGTGGTCCGCTGACGAGCTACTGTTGTGTGCCTCAGTGGGTGGTCTGCTGACGAGCTACTGTTGTGTGCCCCAGTGGGTGGTCCGCTGACGAGCTACCGTTGCTTTCCTCAGTGGGTTGTACACTGACGAGCTACTGTTGTGTGCCTCAGTGGGTGGTCTGCTGACGAGCTACTGTTGTGTGCCTCAGTGGGTGGTCCGCTGACGAGCTACCGTTGCTTTCCTCAGTGGGATGTACACTGACGAGCTACTGTTGTGTGCCTCAGTGGGTGGTCCGCTGATGAGGTACCGTTGCGTTCCTCAGTGGGATGTACACTGACGAGCTACTGTTGTGTGTCTCAGTGGGTGGTCCGCTGACGAGCTACTGTTGTGTGTCTCAGTGGGTGGTCCGCTGACGAGCTACTGTTGTGTGTCTCAGTGGGTGGTCCCCTGACGAGTTATTGTTGTGTCTCGGTGTGTGGTCTGCTGACGAGCTACTGTTGTGTGCCCCAGTGGGTGGTCCGCTGACGAGCTACTGTTGTGTTCCTCAGTGGATGGTCCGCTGATGAGGTACCGTTGCGTTCCTCAGTGGGATGTACACTGACGAGCTACTGTTGTGTGCCTCAGTGGGTGGTCCGCTGACGAGGTACCGTTGCGTTCCTCAGTGGGATGTACACTGACGAGCTACTGTTGTGTGTCTCAGTGGGTGGTCTGCTGACGAGCTACTGTTGTGTGCCTCAGTGGGTGGTCCGCTGACGAGCTACTGTTGTGTGCCTCAGTGGGTGGTCTGCTGACGAGCTACTGTTGTGTGCCTCAGTGGGTGGTCCGCTGACGAGCTACTGTTGTGTGCCTCAGTGGGTTGTACACTGACGAGCTACTGTTGTGTGCCTCAGTGGGTGGTCCGCTGACGAGCTACTGTTGTGTGCCTCAGTGGGTGTACCTGACGAGCTACTGTTGTGTGCCTCAGTGGGTGGTCCGCTGACGAGCTACCGTTGCGTTCCTCAGTGGGTTGTACATTGACGAGCTACTGTTGTGTGCCTCAGTGGGATGTACATTGACGAGCTACTGTTGTGTGCCTCAGTGGGTGGTCCGCTGACGAGCTACTGTTGTGTTCCTCAGTGGGATGTACACTGACGAGCTACTGTTGTGTGCCTCAGTGGGTGGTCCGCTGACGAGCTACCGTTGCGTTCCTCAGTGGGTTGTACACTGACGAGCTACTGTTGTGTGCCTCAGTGGGTGGTCTCCTGACGAGCTACTGTTGTTCCTCAGTGGGTGGTCCGCTGACGAGCTACTGTTGTGTGCCTCAGTGGGTGGTCCGCTGACGAGCTACTGTTGTGTGCCTCAGTGGGTGGTCCGCTGACGAGGTACCGTTGCGTTCCTCAGTGGGATGTACACTGACGAGCTACTGTTGTGTGCCTCAGTGGGTGGTCTGCTGACGAGCTACTGTTGTGTGCCTCAGTGGGTGGTCCGCTGACGAGCTACTGTTGTGTGCCTCAGTGGGATGTACACTGACGAGCTACTGTTGTGTGCCTCAGTGGGTGGTCCGCTGATGAGGTACCGTTGCGTTCCTCAGTGGGTTGTACACTGACGAGCTACTGTTGTGTGCCTCAGTGGGTGGTCTGCTGACGAGCTACTGTCGTGTGCCTCAGTGGGTTGTACACTGACGAGCTACTGTTGTGTGCCTCAGTGGGTGGTCTCCTGACGAGCTACTGTTGTGCCTCAGTGGGTGGTCCGCTGACGAGCTACTGTTGTGTGCCTCAGTGGGTGGTCCGCTGACGAGCTACTGTTGTGTGCCTCAGTGGGATGTACACTGACGAGCTACTGTTGTGTGCCTCAGTGGGATGTACACTGACGAGCTACTGTTGTGTGCCTCAGTGGGTGGTCTGCTGACGAGCTACTGTTGTGTGCCTCAGTGGGTGGTCCGCTGACGAGCTACTGTTGCGTTCCTCAGTGGGATGGTACACTGACGAGCTACTGTTGTGTGCCTCAGTGGGTGGTCTGCTGACGAGCTACTGTTGTGTGCCTCAGTGGGTGGTCCGCTGACGAGCTACCGTTGCTTTCCTCAGTGGGCTGTACACTGACGAGCTACTGTTGTGTGCCTCAGTGGGTGGTCTGCTGAAGAGCTACTGTTGTGTGCCTCAGTGGGATGTACACTGACGAGCTACTGTTGTGTGCCTCAGTGGGTGGTCCGCTGACGAGCTACTGTTGTGTGCCTCAGTGGGTGGTCCGCTGACGAGCTACCGTTGCGTTCCTCAGTGGGTTGTACATTGACGAGCTACTGTTGTGTGCCTCAGTGGGTGGTCCGCTGACGAGCTACTGTTGTGTCCTCAGTGGGTGGTCCTGACGAGCTACTGTCCTCGTGGATGTACACTGACGAGCTACTGTTGTGTGCCTCAGTGGGTGGTCTGCTGACGCTACTGTTGTGTGCCTCAGTGGGTGGTCCGCTGACGAGCTACCGTTGCGTTCCTCAGTGGGATGTACACTGACGAGCTACTGTTGTGTGCCTCAGTGGGTGGTCCGCTGACGAGCTACTGTTGTGTGCCTCAGTGGGTGGTCCGCTGACGAGCTACTGTTGTGTGCCTCAGTGGGTGGTCCGCTGACGAGCTACTGTTGTGTGCCTCAGTGGGATGTACACTGACGAGCTACTGTTGTGTGCCTCAGTGGGTGGTCTGCTGACGAGCTACTGTTGTGTGCCTCAGTGGGTGGTCCGCTGACGAGCTACTGTTGTGTGCCTCAGTGGGTGGTCCGCTGACGAGCTACTGTTGTGTGCCTCAGTGGGTGGTCTGCTGACGAGCTACTGTTGTGTGCCTCAGTGGGTGGTCCGCTGACGAGCTACTGTTGTGTGCCTCAGTGGGTTGTACACTGACGAGCTACTGTTGTGTGCCTCAGTGGGTGGTCCGCTGACGAGCTACTGTTGTGTGCCTCAGTGGGTGTGTACACTGACGAGCTACTGTTGTGTGCCTCAGTGGGTGGTCCGCTGACGAGCTACTGTTGTGTGCCTCAGTGGGTGGTCTGCTGACGAGCTACTGTTGTGTGCCTCAGTGGGTGGTCCGCTGACGAGCTACTGTTGTGTGCCTCAGTGGGTGGTCCGCTGACGAGCTACTGTTGTGTGCCTCAGTGGGTGGTCCGCTGATGAGGTACCGTTGCGTTCCTCAGTGGGTTGTACACTGACGAGCTACTGTTGTGTGCCTCAGTGGGTGGTCCGCTGATGAGGTACCGTTGCGTTCCTCAGTGGGTTGTACACTGACGAGCTACTGTTGTGTGCCTCAGTGGGTGGTCCGCTGACGAGCTACTGTTGTGTGCCTCAGTGGGTGGTCCGCTGACGAGGTACTGTTGTGTGCTCCTCAGTGGGTGGTCCGCTGACGAGCTACTGTTGTGTGCCTCAGTGGGTGGTCCGCTGACGAGCTACTGTTGTGTGCCTCAGTGGGTGGTCTGCTGACGAGCTACTGTTGTGTGCCTCAGTGGGTTGTACATTGACGAGGTACCGTTGCGTTCCTCAGTGGGTGGTCTGCGGCCTCCGTTCGTGTGGCCGTTCCCTCCTCCAGTACCGGCAGTAGCAGCAGCAGCAGCAGGAGCTGCCCCTGGCGCTCCCGGAGCGGGCGTAGCCCCGGCCGCTCAGCCAGGTCAGTGACGGGATGGCCACCTACAAGGACCACAACCGCATACCCAACCCCACTGTCATTGTCGGGCTTCGTTGTGTTTAGCCTGACCCCCATGCACGTGGCCCGACATCGACGACTTACTTTTGCCCCCGACCCAGTCCGGTCGCTGTTTCCTCGGTCCTCTGAGGGTAGTCTTGTCTGGCCCCAGCACTTCCGACCCGACCACTACACGCCTGAGCCGGCTCCGGTGGTTGTGACCACTCGTCGCCAGTATTGCTCAGTGAACCTCGATACTCTTGGCCCGGCCGAGGGATCCGCGGCCGAACACGACGCCATCGACCATGGCCTTTAGTCCTTCGGTCCGGTTCCAATATTGGCTGCCAGTGCCGTACGTTCAGGCCTGGGCTGTCCCTCAACAGCCCTCCGTATGGGACGAGTAGTCTAGGAGTAGGTTGCTCGTCTCACAATCGAAAGGTTGTAGATTCGAGTCTCACCCGTCGTTACTCTTCGCCCGCGACCAATCGGCGTAAGAGATTGGCGACGCTATATGACTCAATGGTCGATGTGTCGTAAAACCGATAACCAACCAATCAACAGCCTTCCATGAGCACTTCCAAATCCCCAGAATCGGATGGTGGTCTTCGAAATTTTGAAGCTTCTAGAAGTGCAAGTAGGTGGATTGGATATTAATTGCAAATGTATTAATCTTCCCTGTCTTTCTGGTCAGATCCTCACACCCCTTCTCAGAGGGGGTTAATATACCCCCATCTCCAAACTAAGCGTCGCGCAAAAACTAAAGAGGTGTCGTCGGAAAGCGTTCAACGGGTAGGGCCAGAAACCAGACGAACGGTGTGCCAGAAACCATCCGTGCTGGACTGCTCGACTGCTGTTATTTTATATATATATATATATATATATATATATATATATATATATATATATATATATATAAAGTTAACTTGTATTCTGTGATTTTGACCCTCTTTTACCTTTTGTGCTGTGTTGTTTTATCTATTTGACGCGATGTCGTAATAGCCACAAGTCAATTGTGGATGACCTCAAAAAGTCTGTCTGTCTGTCTGTCTGTCTGTCATCCCCAAGATGTTAGACAAAAAGACGTCACTAGGTGGGTCCATGTTTTCCTAACTTATGTCATGTTTTTTTGTGTGCTCTGGGGCGTTCATTATTAGGGAGATTTGAAAAACTAAACAATTTTGGGAATCATAAAAAGGTGAAATTGACCATGACCATAACATTTTTGTCGCCCCAAAATGTGTTCTATATGTTTCAAAATTTGCTTTGTCCGATTTTCTTCAATTTTTTTTCTAATTGGTAGAGAGGACCGCAAAATGTTGTCTGAAGTAAAGTTGGCTCATACAAAATTGCTTACTTATATGTACTATAATGGTCGAATATGCAAAGCAAATGAGTTATCAAAAGCGGGGGAAAAATCAAAGATTCCTCTGGCGCGTTTTGTTTTATCCCTGTAGATAAGCAAACGCTGAAAGCTTCCTTAAGATATCTCCATCCGTTAAAGCGTGACGACTGGTTCCACTTATGTGGAGGCGACCTCTCGACCTCGACTAACTCGTTGACCCTAGATGACCTGACCTCAAATTTTTCACACAACATCCCAAATTGATGTGGGAAAAGGTATGCGAAATTTCGGCGCGCTACCGCGCGTCGTTCTTTCGCTATCCGCAAAAGAGCCTTATGGTGGCGCATATCAACCCCCCCCCCCCCCGAGACGGCTGATTAAAAGCAGTAGGAGACTTTATGGCACTGAGCTTAAAGAATCAACGTTTCTGCTCTTATTTTGGTCTATTAATTATAGATGCTGCTCGGGTCCATATCAAAAGTCCCAGAGATAAGGAGTTGTAGTGCTGAAAATTTCGAAAAGCTCGGAAGAGATGCCGAGATCTTTGAAGGTCTGCCACGCCTTTTTATATTGGCTCATTTGCCCATAGATGCCATTCGGTCCATACCAAGAGAATCAGGGACGCAAATTTCCATGTTTAAAGGTTCCCAGGATTAGGAAGGTTCAAGAAATTGATAAATCCAGCGATCCAACATCTCACGGTCAATGGTGACCTGACCGGGCACTATCGCCCTTGAGACCTGTCCGATCATTATCGACCATGAGACCTGCCCGGCTACTGATGATCGAAAGACTCGCCTGGTCACTATTCACGTACCGGAGTGCTCCGGGAGGTGAGGAGAGCGCCGTGTTGTGCGATGACGTCTCCATGGCGGGTGACTGACCGCCACTGATAATGCGTGCAAGATGTGGTGCCGTTGCTGTGCTAAGATGTGGTGCCGTTTCCGTGCTAATGTGAGGTGCCGCTTCTATGTTAGGATGCTACTGTGGTACGATGTGGTGCCGTTTCTGTTATGATGTGGTGCCGTTTCTGTGCCTTGATGTGGTGCCGTTTCTGTTATGATGTGGTGCCGCCTCTGCGCTAAGATGTGGTGCCGTTTCTGTGTCTTGACGTGGTGCCGTTTCTGTTATGATGTGGTGCCGTTTCTGTTATGATGTGGTGCCGTTTCTGTGCCTTGATGTGGTGCCGTTTCTGTGTCTTGATGTGGTGCCGTTTCTGTCATGATGTGGTGCCGCCTCTGCGCTAAGATGTGGTGCCGTTTCCGTGCTAACGTGAGGTACCGCTTCTACGTTCGGATGTTGCAAGGTAATATGGCTCTAGCATAATAGGTCTGCATTTGCTGCACGTATCGATGCGCCCTAAAGCCCTAATAACTAACTTTGCTGCACGTAGTGAATATTCCACTGCGCACTGGTGACGTTCCAACCGGATGGAAGGAGGCGAGCGTATGAGAGGCGATCGTAGCGACCCAAGGAATTTTAGACCCATATCGATATTGAGCGTTGTTGGCAAGATTTGCGGGGAAAAATGGTTTGTCTCCAGCTTTCCACGTATTTGGAAGATAGTCATATTTTATGCCCAAGTCAGCACGGTTTTGGAAGTAGGCGTTCTACGGAGGCAGCAATGTTACAGACCGTAAGTTCTCTGTCAACAAGTATACACTGGTCGTGTGGCGATCCTCCTAACAGCGGATACGTCTCGTGTGTTTGGCACTGTAGAACTCAGTCGGCTGTTAGACAAGATGGGTTGATTCGGCATTGACGATCATTGATTTAGGGATTGGCTGCATGGTCGAACTCAGACAACTCAGGGCAGCTCCGTTGGGGCGCTACCAGTGACCCACGGTGTGATTCAAGGTTCTCTGTGTATCCCAAAATGATATTTGATTTTCACCAACGACCTTGGGTCTCATCTCCCATACGGAAAACAGGTCGCCTACGCTGATGACGTGCAATTTTTGGACTCAGACACCCTGGCAAATTTTTGAGTATTAAAACAACAAGTAGAGCACACCTTGATTATGGCTCTAACTTGGTTTACCCAAAATCCGCTCAAAATCAACCCTAGCAAAATGGAACTAATAGTTGTTAAATCTCGGCGTCTGAAACTTGGCGAAAACCTGTCTATCACATTTGGGGGTAACGAAATCAAGCCCTCGCCGCACGCCAAAGTTCTCGGCATCTATGTGGATTCAGCTTTGTCATAGTAAAAACAGATCCCAAGTCACTCGCCGCTGCTACTGTGTTCTCGTCGGGCTGTCAAAATTACGACACAAATTTCTCCCGAAACGAAAAAGTTACTGGTTCAGGCAATGGTTTTCCCCTATATCTATTACAATATGACTGTTTGGGGAGCTGCAACAAAGCTCAGAAACACCGAATTCAAAAGGTCTTCAATTTCGGCGCACGTATCGTCTCTGGCCTAAGTCGACGAGGGTACATTACAGCGACGCTAGAGGCCCTGGATTGGCTGAAGTACGACAACATGCTTCAGCAGCGCGATTTGGCCATGGTTGGAAGACTGCTTGCAGCATCTGTACCCCTTACATTGGCTAGCAGTATTAAGTTCCGCTCCGAAATCTCCAGTAGGCGCGCTCGAGGAACTGACGCGAACAATTTAGAGCTGCCCCGCATTAATACGGAAGCTGCGAAGCACAGCTTTCTGTATCGGGCGGCCAGCACGTTGAATAATATGGTTGATGCTCAGGGGCGTATTTGATGGCATGTTTTGTCATTTTATCTCTTTTCATTGACGTTTTGCGATATTTAGTGTTTTTCATCATTCGAGTTTCTCTTTTATGATTGAACCATGTATTGACGCGAGTGCTGAACAGTCATGAATATGGAGAACTCAATATACGACTATGGCTGTGACTGTGACTATGTTGCTGTGCTACGATGTGGTGCCGTTTTTGTGTCATGGTGTGGTACCGTTTGTGTGTTAGGGTGTGGCGCCGGGGGCCCCCCCCCCCCCTCCCCACTCGGCGCATGACCAGACGGTGCCACCTTGGGACTCATCTCTTCCGTTTCTCCTGCGCCAACATCTCCTGACCAGAGGAAGAGGGCGGGGCGGATGATTCCCTCCGCAGGGTGCAGAACACTAGAAGAGCTAAGAAAGGAAATACCATTTGATATACATATATATATATATATATATATATATATATATATATATATATATATATGTATATATATATATATATATCGGTAGCACTTCAATGATCCCGCATTGTTTTATGAATCGCGAGAAAACCCTCGTCACCAGCGCGCCTGAAATGATTATTTCCTACCTGCAACGGCCCACGCTGGCGGACATCAGTGGCCCACGCTGGCGGACATCAGTGGCCCACGCTGGCGGACATCAGTGGCCCATGCTGGCGGACACCAGTGGCCCACGCTGGCGGACCCCAGTGGCCCACGCTGGCGGACCCCAGTGGCCCACGCTGGCGGACACCAGTGGCCCACGCTGGCGGACACCGGTGGCCCACGCTGGCGGACACCAGTGGCCCACGCTGGCGGACACCAGTGGCCCACGCTGGCGGAACCCACGCCCCACGCTGGACCAGTGGCCCACGCTGGCGGACACCGGTGGCCCACGCTGGCGGACACCAGTGGCCCACGCTGGCGGACACCAGTGGCCCACGCTGGTGGACACCAATGGTGGTTGCTGAAGGGGGTCGTGGACGTGAACTTTCCGCTCGTACTCGAGAACGTATACTCTTACACTATGTACAATTGATTTGTATATTGGGGATTTAATATCACCTGCTTAAAGCTATATTGCTTAAAGCTAATATTGTTTAAAGGTACATCAGCCTAAGCTATGTGTCCAGATAATGAAAAACCGTTCCATCGTGTTCATAGACGTTTCGAAACTACAAATGTTATTTTTGGTAATGCATGAGTTTTTACGCCACATAAGTAGGCACTATCGGGAATAAAGCATGGGTGGGAAGGAATTTGTATAAGACATCACCTGCATTGAGGGATCATGACCTGACCCAAGGTCATGGTGGGTTTGGAGATGTCAATATGATATATACTACACGCATTGTCGGTATAAGACATGCCGGTTACGATATGTTACGGATATATTACCGACCGGTATAAGACATACCTGCCCATAATATATCCGTAATATATCAAATTAGTGGCAGGCAAAAAATTCCGCAATTTCACGTAATATGAAGTCGGATCAGGTGAACTTTTCGAAATGTATAAATATACACATTATTATATTTATGCCACACTGTGCGATCCCTGATTCAAAACTATACCGCCACCCCCGAAAGTTATGGAAATATCAACGTTTTAGGTCGACCACTTTGACATAGCCTAGGACAGTGACCTATTATGGCATCAAGTCAACTTTTTATCAAAGGAATGCCAAGTTGAAGAAGGAGCTGGTATGCTAAGTTTTGGAATTCGGCGTCTTCCTTTCGCATGTTATTCTCAAATATCCCCGTGACCTCATACGGGATAAAATGTGGTGCTGCTTGCGTTGAGGTGTAGCGCCGTTTCTATGTTCCGATGTGGTGCCGTTTCTGCTGAATTGCTTTACTGTGGAGCTGTGCCGTTTGTCCGGGTATACTGCGCCCCGGGCTGGTTTGTGACTAGACAGACGCCAGTGGCTCGGCCCGCCGGGTGACAAGGTGGAGTGTGTGAACGGCTCCCTTGTCCACCCTGGCTGTCCCGACTACTTCGCAAGTCCGCGCTCTCCTTGTCCACCACCTGGCCGCTGTTGCGTGACGTATGACGTCACGTATGGCTGCATATCATGGACAAACACAGCAGTGACCTGGCGCTGAGTGGTGGGCAGGGTGGCGGGGCGTCACCGTGTCAGATTGACCGGAACGGCCGTTGGTGGCGGCCTAGTACAGCTGTACTCACGTGCTGACAGTCAGACGGCGGATACCGATACGCTGAGGGTACGGCAGTGGCCGATATGGCAGTGACTTGACGCTGTGTGGCGGGCAGGGTGGCAGGGGCCAGTGTACCTGTACCGACGCGTCGACGAACGAACGGCAGACACTGACAGTTATCGGGCAGTGCTCCATCGGTATGGTGGTACTGCACCAGTCGGCTGTGTATCCTTGGTATGGTGGTACTGCACCAGTCGGCAGTGTATCCTCGGTATGGCGGTACTGCACCAGTCGGCAGTGATCCTTGGTTGGTGGTACGCGTGTCCGATGCACCGGTCAGTGTATCCTGGTATGGTGGTACTGCACCGGTTGCATTATCCTGGTATGGTGGTACTGCACCAGTCGACAATATACCCTGATATGGGGTACCCGTGTAGGTGTATCCTTGGTATGGTGGTACTGCACCAGTCGGCTGTGTATCCTCGGTATGGTGGTACTGCACCAGTCGGCAGTGTATCCTTGGTATGGTGGTACTGCACCAGTCGGCAGTGTATCCTTGGTATGGTGGTACTGCACCAGTCGGCTGTGTATCCTTGGTATGGTGGTACTGCACCAGTCGGCTGTGTATCCTTGGTATGGTGGTACTGTACCTGCATGCAGTATATCTTTGGTGTGATAGTAGTTTGTACTGCACTTGACCCACTACAGTCCAAACCGGTTTTCGTGTGAAATTGTCGAGGAACTATTCAACATCAGTCTGGCTCGCCACCTAGACTAGTAATTGCATCTTTAATTCCAATCAGATATATGCCAGGCATTTTCGGTGGGATAACTCAGCTATTTACGAGCGCTCCCTTAGTGGTGGCCATGATGATGCCCTTGTCGTGAACTACCTGAGTGTCAATTTTTAGGAACATCTGAACAGTTTGGCGTCACGCTATCTGGGTATCTTTGGACGCTAAATGGCCAAACCTGATTGATGCGACCTAAAGCCCAAATAACCAACCAACCATCTGTGTATCGAATTAAACATGATTGGTACTGTCAAGATGTTGATAGCTTTGCCAACTCCAGCAATTTCCATGCCAAGCTAACGTTGACAGTGATGTTCGGCAGCCTGCTCCTGTGATCTCGTGACGGACCTGCGTGACATTGTTGTCATTTGTAGCGGTGGGTATACAGTGGGTACAGTGAGTGGTGACTCGTGGCCATTTCTCAGCTGCTTTTAAGATTATCAAGTTCTCTAGGACATGTAGCCATGTGTTGTGTAGTATGCCTCTTATTCAAAGGGGGAGAGCAAAATTATTTACCTTAACTCTTTTCCGGTGGTGTGGGGAGCCAATTCTGCCCCCTTGTTTTTTTTTCGCATACGTTTTTACGTTTTTGAAGGGTGAAATTTTGTGACGCTTCACAACTTTCGTTTTTTTTGTTTCATTTC
Source organism: Imbricaverruca yamaguchii (assembly GCA_034440575.1). Classification (NCBI taxonomy): domain Eukaryota; kingdom Metazoa; phylum Arthropoda; class Thecostraca; family Neoverrucidae; genus Imbricaverruca; species Imbricaverruca yamaguchii. The sequence continues at coordinate 48,837 of JAOTOL010001397.1, read as the reverse complement.
GTGGGATTTTTTATTTTATTTCAGAGCTGCATCAGATGTGGCTCCAAGAGCGAATATTGGCAGGCACCACCACCAGATTTTTTTTCTCGCGAAAATGTAGGAATAACAAATATATCTGAATATTTTGATCGTTTTCTTGTTCAGGTGGCTATAATTTGGTATTAAACTGCTCGTGTTACCTTGTTCATGTACGGAAATGCTTGATCCTTGTTTGTTTTGATCCTAATCACTTCAGGGCGGATCCAGCGAATGGCAAAAATTAACAAGTGGCCGGTTTTCTCAAAGCGGTTTCGTTTACGGCCATTGAAAAGGTGAACTGAATTCAGGACAAACTGTAATAATGCATGACAAGCGGTGACAAAGCAAGACGATTTTTATCATGAGAGATCCAGGAGATGACGAGAGGTATTCATGACGCACCCTCCTCAAACCACCACAAGCAATGACGCGGCGAGGGTGGCCCTGCCAATGGGGGGGGGGGGGCAAGGAGGGCAAGAGTGAATTCAGGACAAACGATTATGATAATTCACAAGCAGTGGCAGAACCAGGACAGCTCCCAATAACCAATAATTGTAGCAGCCTTCCCTCACAGGTCTTTCAAGATCCTCCCTGCTACAGTTCCCTAGCGGCGCCCCTGGATGTAAGCTTCGTGACAAGTATTAATGCTATTTTGGAATGATAAAATAATGGATTTTGTGGTACTTACTGCAAAAGCTCCAATCACAGAGAGCAAATAATGGCCGCCTCCTTCATATGTTCCCGACTACGCTATTGGTTCCAAGCGCCCGAAAGCCCAAATAACTGACCAACTGACTACGCTATTGGCTGTTTTACATATGCATGTCGGTACAGCAACCGGTGCTTGGAACAATTAATGACGATGTATACCCAACTATGTACAATTTTGCCGGTGTAGAATATCCCAAATGGTTTTCATCAATTCCCCTCCCCATTTTTCCTCCCGACTTCGCCATTGCGAAGATGATTAAATTTTGACTTTCTAAAGATGCAGATTAGAGCAGTGGAATTCGTTGGAGCTGTTTAGTTTTTAAATCGGCCCAATAGTTTGAGGCCTTAAAAAGGAACGGTATCCCTGCCTCCACAGATTTATGTCTGAAAGAGCTCTACCGTAAGTGGGCTAAATGACTGATGGACCAAATTAGAAGTTTATGATAATTAAGCACCTGATTAAGGTTTCTTTTTGCCTTCAAGTCGCAAGCATTGGCGTGTTTTATGTATTCAAAATTATTGTAATGCTCCTCACGAACCTGACGGTTAGGGACATCCGCATTCCCGCCCGCACGCCCCCCACCCCCATCCCCTCTTGTGTCGGAGCCCATGAGTACAACGAATACCCACCGACACCGCTCTGAATGGGCACCTCCACGGGTCTTCAATGAGGGAGGGAGCGGCAGCGTTTTGAGGTCGATTCATTCTATGCAGCACGGAATGTGCAATGCTCAATTGTACGATGTTTTGGGGAACGCATTGGCCCATCGCCCGCGGTGGGGGCTCCTGTCCCCGTGGCACCGCCGCCCAGGACCTTGTGTCGCACTGTGCTGCATCGTCTCGGCGCTGATACCGTGGTGTTGTCCTCTGGCCACCGTCATTGTACAGCACTCTGACGTGCTACACTGTCTCGGCGCTGATACTATGGTGTTGTCATCTGGTCACCGTCATTGCACCGCACTCTGACGTGCTACACTGTCTTGGCGCTGATACTGTGGTGTTGTCCTCTGGCCACCGTCATGGCACCGCACTCTGACGTGCTACACTGTCTTGGCGCTGATACTGTGGTGTTGTCCTCTGGCCACCGTCATTGCACCGCACTCTGACGTGCTACACTGTCTCGGCGCTGATACCGTGGTGTTGTCCTCTGGCCACCGTCATTGCACCGCACTCTGACGTGCTACACTGTCTTGGCGCTGATACCGTGGTGTTGTCCTCTGGCCACCGTCATTGCACCGCACTCTGACGTGCTACACTGTCTTGGCGCTGATACCGTGGTGTTGTCCTCTGGCCACCGTCATTGCACCGCACTCTGACGTGCTACACTGTCTTGGCGCTGATACCGTGGTGTTGTCCTCTGGCCACCGTCTTTGCACCGCACTCTGACGTGCTACACTGTCTCGGCGTTGATACTATGGTGTTGTCCTCTGGCCACCGTCATTGCACCGCACTCTGACGTGCTACACTGTCTTGGCGCTGATACTGTGGTGTTGTCCTCTGGCCACCGTCATGGCACCGCACTCTGACGTGCTACACTGTCTTGGCGCTGATACCGTGGTGTTGTCCTCTGGCCACCGTCATTGCACCGCACTCTGACGTGCTACACTGTCTCGGCGTTGATACTATGGTGTTGTCCTCTGGCCACCGTCATTGCACCGCACTCTGACGTGCTACACTGTCTCGGCGTTGATACTATGGTGTTTCTTCTGTCCACCGGAGGCCGCACGGTACTACATTGTCTCTTCACTGATATTATGGTGTCTCTTCTGTCCGCCAGGTGCCGCACGGTACTATATTGTCTCTATACTGATATTATGGTGTTTCTTCTGTCCGCCAGGTGCCGCTGGATTCGCTGCACCACTTGCGCCCGGTGCACAACTTCCGGCATTCCACTTTGAACAGTTTATGAGTGAGTTTGTTGTATTTCTGTAGACACTGTCCAAAGTCCATTTTAGCGTGAGCGCTGGAGTGGGAAGTTTCTCGAAGTGGTCGTAAAAGAGGGGAAAATTGAAGTAGGAATTGAATTTGGTATGCAAGATATTCAAGCTGGTGTTTGTTTGTTGATTACGATCCTTAAAATCAATGACAGGAAAAAAAACAATGACATGGCTGCATTCTGATTCTTGGATATTTTAAGCACTTTTCTTCTTCTTGAGTGCATGAGCAGGAAAGGATTGGATTAAAAGCTGTCTGTGGTATTGGATGGCAGGAGTGGAAAATTATTCCCAACTTGGTGTTTTTTCTACGTCAAGAACCTCAAAATTTTGGAACCGAGAAAAAAGATATATTTTCTCGGTAGCAAAGAAATCGATAATTCTATCTGTGGTAATACGTTTCCTTCCGTCCTGTGCAAGGGTTGTTTAATTGTAAATAATTTCGTATATGCTTTTCAGCATATATGACAATCTTAGCATTTTCATGTGTAGTGTGGCCGCCGTCCTGTCTTTGTTGTTAGATGAATCTAAATTTAAATCCACACGTGCGGACACTACACCAGATGGGTAAAGCAAAGCGAAGGTGGAACTACCCAAACGATGACGTGTGAGCTCGGTGTCTCCGAGCAAGATGTGATCAGGATATATAATCACGGTCAGGTACGAGTGTAGGATTGAGTTATGAAGTTATAATTGTGACGCAAAGCAACAAGTGGTCATAGAACACAATACGGCGACTTTCAAGATTCATGATTTAGCTCGTCTAATGTTCGTTGTAGGCAACTCTGAGCGTTCTTTGATTTTGTGCTAGACATCGGTAGTGATTAGTCATGTTTGCGTTTTAAACCACGCGAGCGCCTGTATTCTAGTGGATAGATTGTATCTTCCTCGTAGCTTCAAGGCCAATAGTTCGGAATTCGTGAGCCCTGCAGGATTTCATCATCATGCAGCTACTCGGTGTGGGAGTGGCGGCGCTGCAGGAGCCCACTCTACTGTGTGCGCCGCAGAACAACCAGTGTCTCCGTTACGTGAGTGTATTGCGACTCTGGACGTGTGACGCGATGCCGTGACGTGACGTGACGTGGCGCGCGGGATGTGTGCTGACACAGCACTCCCACGTGTTACAGTGTTGCCGGCTATGCCGCCGCCGCCGGCCGACCTGTCTGCGCTGACCGAGCAGCAGCTGCTGGCGCTGGAGCAGCACGAACGGTCTGGCATTGAGGCGAGGATCCGCTGTCTGCGCGACATCGGCACCCTGCTGGACGCGGCCGTCACCATGATGGACCAGTACACCCGCGCCGCCACCCTCAGGTCAGGCTCGTAGACAGGTGCCCTGGTGGGTGTTGCCAGCTGAGTCCCAGGTGAGCTCCCTATTCACCGGCATTCCCGAGTGGTAGGGGGTTCGTTCAGGGAGGGGGTGACGAAGACGCCAAGCGCCGTGGTTGGATCGTCCCGACTTCCCAGGCCCTGATATCTGAAACTGAGCTCTCTGAGCCCGCTATACACCGACAAATCTTTGCCAAGTATATAATAATCCCTCTCGTTTTTTCAGTCTTAAGTATTTCCCACCCGCTGCACATACCGCCAGTGCTATGGAAACAACGTGGATATGAAGGGCGATACCCTATCTACGGCTGCTGTGCCGTTTGTCGCCCCGTCGCCGCCTACTCTATGAACGTTCAAGAAGAAATCCTAGCATGATTGTTGATTTGTGATAGTAGCCTGCATATTGAGGTAGGTGACCGGTTCTATCAGTCCGGTGATGTGTGATGGTAGCCTGCATGTTAATGTAGGTGTACGATACTAACAGCCCCGTTAATTGTGGTAGTAGTCTGCATATTGAAGTAGATTAAGGTGGGTGCTTGATATTTCGTTCTCGAAATTTCCGAAGTTGAGATCGCCATGCTATTTCTATCCAGACTTGGCTTCTGGCAAGAAAACGTTTTCTGTTTCATTAGTTTCTAAGAATACCGTTTTCCATTCCTGAACTGAATTTCTCTTCTTTTTGTTTTTGTGTTACTGTTTATCCGGAAGAAAATATTACGACTTGCTCTAAACGACGGGAACTTCGCCCCAAAGCCGTATAAGTTTGGAAATCCCTCTCAGAACAAAAGTTGTGATATAGGTAGACTTGCACGTGGATGAAGGGCGCATCGATCGTGAAGTCCATGTACATGTAGTCTCATCTTCTGAACACACCAGTCACTATCGCGCCACGCACGCACTCGGAGAAAATCCAGCTCCACTGGAAGTAAAGAAAGACGTGCTACTTTCCAGCTGTTGATCCCTGAACCAAGTTCCCCCCGGGCTATAGATATCGCCCGAACTGCCTGGCCAGAGTGAGAGTGAGAGTTGTCGGGCGATTACCAAACTGGTACTGATGCCCACAGCACTCGCCCGACGCCGACATCTACCGGAGCAGGGGTGGGCGCAGCCGCCGAGTCCGCATCTGCCGGTGTAGATACAGCAAGAGCCACGGGCCCAGCCACGGGAGGAGCCGGGGAGAAAGTCGTGGCTGAAGCTACGCCAGAGACCGCGACTGGTGGCACGGGAGGAGCGGTGGCTGGAGCTGCGGCAGGGGCGGTGGCTGGAGCCACTGGCGGAGCGGTGACTGAAGCTGCTGGAGGAACGGTGACTGGCGCTACTGGGGGAGCGATTCCTAAAGCCACTGGAGGATTGGTGGCTGGAGCCACTGGAGGAGCGGTTGCGAAAGCCACTGACGGAGTGGTGGCTGGAACTACTGGAGGTGCGATGGCTGGAGCCACTGGAGGAGCGGTGGCTGGAGCCACTGGAGGAGCGGTAGCTGGAGCCACTGGAGGAGCGTTGGCTGAGGCTGCGGAAGGAGCGGTGACTGGAGCTACTGGAGGAGCGGTGGCTGAGGCTGCGGAAGGAACGGTGACTGGAGCTACTGGAGGAGCGTTGGGTGGAGCTGCGGAAGGAGCTGTGGCTGGAGTTGCCGTTGGAGCTGCAGTGCGGCCGATACCGCCCGAGGCGTCGTCAGTGGCGTCCACGGCGATGGACAGACTGATGGCAGAGCCGACACAAGGGCCAGAGCGTCAACTGACACCGCAGGAGGAACTCAGGAGGAGGCGCGTGCAGCACTTCCAGCAGCAGCAGCAGCAGCAGTGAGCGACCGCAGGCGGTGGTTGTGTCCAGACAAGCACAGGCGGTCGGGAGCTGGCCGACTCCTGCACTGTCCGCGGCTCACGCCACCCGACAGCCGCACAGGTGCAATGCAGCAACACCCGTAACAATCGTTGGGTATAAATTGTGCGGCGCGGTGGTAAATTTCGCCTGCAATATTCCGTTGACTGGCTGGTCCGGGTTGTGTGGGCTATATAACTGTGTTGAGAGGCACCATTTATGGGCGTGCACCTCTAACAAGTGGGCGACGAATGGGATCGTGTTCCCAACGATGCAGCACTGGGCTGCTTGCTGGTGTCCCCAAGGGGCCAGCATTTATTTGTTTTTGTCGTGATGTGAAGGTGGCCGGCTTGATGGTTGCGTGTGGGCGAAACCTTTACCGACTGCCGGCTTCTACCGTGGCCCGGTAGGACCAATAAACTGAGCGCCAGCCACCCGACTCGCTGCCGCGTGCTTCCGTTGCCAAATATGTGGCAACGAGCGTCTGAGGTATGTCATGAAAATAAGAGCTACGATTGTACGACAGTCGCAGAACAAATACGCTGGGTTTAATTATACTTGCCGCAGGGTTTCATGAACGTCGGTTAGTTGATTAGTTGGTTATTTGAGTATTGATGTGCATCTACCAGGTTTTGTCATTTAGCGCCCATGACTAATAGTTCGTTATCGGCTAATTATAACTAGGCATTGCTCTGAAGTATTCACCTAAGGCTCGCTGTATTGTTTGTTTATTGGGTGGTTCACGACGCACTTTAGGCACATTCACGGCTAATGGCGCCGCCCACAATTTCCCGGTGGGCCGCGGTTTTGGGAAGTGTCCTGAGCTGCGCTAGTGTCGAACCCGGGACCTTTGTTACCTAGAGCCCGAAAGGCTCACTGTAGCCACTAGTATTCGAGTGCTAGAAGTTGTAATACGTACGTGCCAATACTGCAATATTTATTCTGCCGTGAAAACGGAAAAAGTTCGTATGTCACCATTTTTGGAAGTCTTAAGATGTTCAAGAAAGCCAAATGGTATTTCGGGCTATAAAACATTCATTTTTCTTCGCGCAACATAAGTAGTTATACGGTCGCAATCTACATATCATAACGCGTTTACTTACACCAAGGTTTTGCCATCATGATGGAAGTTGCTTCGAGAAATATACTTACTTTTTACCACGCTCAAAATTATCCCGTCTAGTTCAACCATACGAAGACAAAAGTACGTATGTGTTTAAATCCACGTTGAAACCACGTACGTCCAATGCTCTGAACGTTCGATTCCTGACCGCGTGTGTCGCTTCATGAGAACATAGGTGTTTTGCCACTATTCAATGCTTGATAAATGTAATGCAATTGTGACAGGCTATTGTCTGTCAGAATCGCGTATATTACAGCTGTGTCGCACAGGGGCCCGTTAAAATTACGCTGGAGGCCACCAGAGGTTCAAAGGTTGGGCCCCCGAAATGGCGCTCAGAACACAAGTCTGGCGGGGCCCTTGAATATCTGGTTTTGGGCCCGAGAAGAGCACGGATTCCCTAAAAAAAGCGGGACTCTCGCGTGGCCTTCAGACATGCGTTGCATCCGTAAATACACTCACCGGGAGCTTAAAAAACGTACCAGGGGCCCTCAAAGAACACCGGGGGCATGAGACCGCATGAAGCCTTCAAGAACAGGTTCGGCTCGCAAAAAGCTACGTGGAGTTTAAAAGGAATAAAAGGACTGGCACTAAAGAAACACATCGGGGTATTCGAAAACGCGCCGGTTCCACACAAGCGACGCACGCACATTAAAAACGCATGTGACCTTGAGTCACTGGGCTGTGACAATAGCCCCACAAACAAAACCAGGAAAAGCCACGCATGTGTATTGCGAGCATACCCGCGTATTCCAGCCAGCTTCAAGGATGCATGGGATCATCGATTGCACAAGTAAAACCACGTATGTCGTAGCATGCGCGTTCTTTGCCACCCCGTTCCATTCTCTAAGCATTATTAAACAATGTAAAATCGAATATGTTCGGACATAAGCGTCCCTGCAATATGTATAAAGCTGATAGCGCTGGGATTTTTGCCGCTTTGTTCCAATCTCTGAGCGATAGTTTATAAAGGCAAAACCGCATGTGTGGTGACACGTCATTATGCAATGGTAAATCCTACATTCTTTCGGACATACGCTCTTCAGACGCACATGCCACATACGTAGGTTTACCTTTGGAAGTCGTCAATTTTTCGCTCACATACGTTCTTTCACGATTTGTTTGTGTTAACTGTGTACTTTTTTAATACAACTTTCCACAGAATGCGTACCATCAAATGTGCCCTCGAAATGCCTGTCGAGAGGTATAAAAATTGGCCCAAGAATAACATACGCATTTTTCCCTTTACGATAGTATTAGTTCTGATGGAACGACAACGTCTACATATTCGAAGCATTTTTATTTTCAATTGTTGCGTCTCTACCTGAATCTTCTGAGCCAGTGGTCCGGTCGCCAGTCTGAGTTAGCCGCATACTCGACCACCACCGACAGCTCGCCGGCGCCTTACAGTGCCTTCTCGGCCGTGCCGGCATCGCCGCGTACCTGCCCCTAGCCGCCGGCCGGCGCCATACAGTGCCATCTCGGCCGTGCCGGCATCGCCGCGTACCTGACCCTAGCCGCCGGCCGGCGCCCTACAGTGCCTTCTCGGCGGGGCCGGCATCGCCGCGTACCCGCCCCGGCACCTCACCGGCGCCATACAGTGCCATTTCGGCCGTGTCGGCATCGCCGCGTACCTGCCCCTAGCCGCCGGCCGGCGCCATACAGTGCCATCTCGGCCGTGCCGGCATCGCCGCGTACCTGACCCTAGCCGCCGGCCGGCGCCTTACAGTGCCTTCTCGGCCGTGCCGGCATCGCCGCGTACCTGACCCTAGCCGCCGGCCGGCGCCATACAGTGCCATCTCACCCGGGCCGGCATCGCTGCGTACCTGACCCTAGCCGCCGGCTGGCGCCTTACAGTGCCTTCTCGGCGGGGTCGGCATCGCCGCGTACCTGACCCTAGCCGCCGGCCGGCGCCATACAGTGCCATCTCGGCCGTGCCGGCATCGCCGCGTACCTGCCCCTAGCCGCCGGCTGGCGCCATACAGTGCCATCTCGGCCGGGCCGGCATCGCCGCGTACCTGACCTAGCCGCCGGCCGGCTTTGCCATCTCGGCCGGGCCGGCATCGCCGCGCCGCGTACCTGCCCCTAGCCGCCGGCCGGCGCCATACAGTGCCATCTCGGCCGTGCCGGCATCGCCGCGTACCTGACCCTAGCCGCCGGCCGGCGCCATACAGTGCCTTCTCGGCCGGGCCGGCATCGCCGCGTACCTGACCCTAGCCGCCGGCCGGCGCCATACAGTGCCTTCTCGGCCGGGCCGGCATCGCCGCGTACCTGACCCTAGCCGCCGGCCGGCGCCATACAGTGCCATCTCGGCCGGGCCGGCATCGCCGCGCCGCGTGCCTGCCCAGTGCCCCCAGCCCATGACCCAATCGGGCCGGCAGGTGCACAACAGCCAACAGACAGCCAGTATGTCAATAATTAGGTGCGTACCTACCTGATAGGAATAAACATTCGTTTTTATAGGGAGCTGTATTCGTCTGGAGGATCGGCTTCGGCACAATTTCGGAGGAGACTTCGCGTCAGCGGAGCCGTGCCACGGGCGTGGAGGCACATGTTCCCGCTCTTGCGAATTAACCGTCCTACCCTGAATTACCTAACAATCTACCCTGCATCAAAACGTATACAATTCAGCGGTTTAAACAAACCTAGGTCGGTGCACATGCGAGGACCATATGGGCGCAAAACGTAGTAAATCTGGCTACGATCTTATATCCGATTCCTTACTCCTCTTTCGATAGTGGTGAAGGAGAATGCAGTGCTTATGTAGACAATCTACGTAGATGAGTTATTTTTATTGAGAGTTCTATCGAACAGGCCTGAGGACAGTACATATGTCATCTCTGACAGATGCAACCCACCATGTCTTACGACTGACGCAGCATCGCCGAGGGTCGTCGTCGCTAGTCCACCACGGCAAGGAAACAACACGCTCTACCACAATCTGTTTAATAACACTTCAACTTCAGCACGATTGACATTCGATGACATTGGATGGGTGTCAGTATGGTGTGGTTGAGCAGTATGGTAATGATTCCGAAGGCGACACTGGCGGTGTCAGTTTGGCGATTGTGCAGGTCACGTCCGCGCCAGGGCCCTTCCCGTCCTGGAGCACGTGTGGAGTCGGAGGTAGTCGGGCGCCGCGCAGGACGGTCCCGGTGTGGCCGATGGGTGATTGGAGGCTTCATTGACACGTCACTTGTCGAGAGGATGCCGCCGGCAGGGCCGTCACGTCCACCCGGGGTCTCCGAAAAAGCAGCACATGTGGCTCTGAAACGTGACACAGGCGCATTGCATATATCACATGGGCCACCTGGGATTTTGTATGTTGGGTGAGGAGCATGGTGTACGCTTTCAGGGGTAGGGTGTGCGTTTTACTCAACGCGCCTTAAAGCCAATAAGGGGCGGGGCGTACGTTTCACAATGTCAGGAACTAGAAAATGGACCTGCTAAAGATGAAAAATAGTTAATTGCTGCGTGGGAGTGGAGAGCCTAGTGGTACGCGTGACCTACCCGTGACCATCCAGAGACATTGCGCTAGTTTGCTATCTGAGGCAAATTTCACAAGCATCACAAGCTGTGTATTCACGCTAAATTTGGTGTGAATAAACTTTTAGGTAATCTTCACCCCACAGACTTTCTAATATCAACAAGGCATTTTTGTCACCAACTGATCGCCAATGAGATATCGGTGACTTAAAATTTAACAGGATGAAATATCATTAATTACATAAATCTTATTATATTATTTATAATTAAATACAAACCTAAAGGGGTATTCACACCAAATTCCATCCGAATACATAGCTTGTGATGTTAGTGAGTGGCCTCTGGCTCTTAGGACACCGGATACAGTGACCACGTGGAACCAATAACCTAACTGGTTATAATGCAGGCCATCACTATTTAAGTTCCATACTACCTGAGACCTAATGTTATAAGTAATAACGGTCGCAATATATTACAGACCCAGATCCTTTGCACCTGTAAAGTGGCCATATACCACAGGGCCTGATGCCAGCCCTTCACAACCTGGCATCGGGTTTTTGTCTACATGTCAGCTGCGGTACTCAGCCCTCTGTCCTCGGTAGGATGGAAACCAACACATTGTGGTATCCATTGGGCTTCGAGTTGGCTCAAAGAATCAAAATTAAAAAGTCTGGCTCTTCCCTCTTGGCGGGAAAGGGTGCTTTACAAGCAGCTTCAGCTGCCGTCAAACCATTAGTGAAGACAACCCCCCCTCCTCCCACCATGATAAGGTGGTGCCTCGCCGGGTAGAATAACTAGACGAAATGTCAGCTGTGCCGTTCAGTATACGCAGCCTACGCTGAAATTTGCCGGCTTTGGATCTATTCACGTCACTAAAAACCAAGCACGGCGGGACAAAATTCGAAATGTAAACGAGTTTCGCGCCGAAAGATAAAAAGCCATCATGACACAAAACGGTCAAGGTCAACAGTGCAGTCGCGTACGCAGCGGGAGGGGCAATAATACCCTGCCGTGCTTTGGGCCCCTTGAGTAAACAGCGAGTACATAATAAGAGAACAGGACGCATATAGAAAAAAGAGCTGATAGAGGGTCAGCAGAGCCAAAGTCTCAGGAGAGCACGTGAAGCACCTCGCGGCTCCCGCCCTACCCACGAAATTTGCCAGATGCAATCAACTCAAGTTTTTGTCTAAAAGGAATTCACGCACCTAAATTTGCTGAGCATGCCGAGATTTTCCGAGAAATATGAGGGTGCTAGAGGCACCTGATTAGGTGACGCAATTCCCACCTGGTGTAGCTTGACGCAGTAGGAGTGCGATCGCCTGCATCAGCTATACAGCTGGTGTCGCTGCAACTTGATCTGACAGTAGATATTTCCAACTCTTTGCATTGCTACCTTAGAAGCGTCTTACAGACCCAAACAAACCAAAATACTATAAGATATTCACGAACGATCTTAAACAATACAAATATGTTTTAGTCTGATCAAATAAAGAACAAAAAATGAACTAAGGCGTGCCATGTGCACCGTCGCATGCGCTCCGCATAGCTTCGTCATATGAAAGCAAATCGTTCACCATTAAATCGAATGCAGAAAAAACACATGGCCACTTTGTGGATTGGCAAGGATGGCCAGGCTGGCCGCAGCGGCATTCCGCCCGTTGGTGGGCCAGTGATGAAAAATTTCCTATGGTGTGGTACCTGGGAGGTGGACCATGTAATGTATCCAGCCAGGAGACTGCTGCACGCCCAGGTTCCTCCACTCGGTCTCCGTCATCAGGTGCGTCATCGGCACGCCCTTGGCTAGGTTCGATGGCAGCATCACGTGTCTGAAGAGCCAATCAAGCATCAGTCCAACCTCGATAAGCACACACGTCATCACCGCACCACATTTGGCTGCATAGGCAATAACATAGGATTGTACAGGACCTCTCTAGCAAGTGGTTTCAGTCTAATCTAGTCTAACGGTTTCTGGTTAGGTGTAAGATGTCGAAACGAGTACAACAGGATGACGAAGTTGCCACGGGAATAATGTTAGTTAAAATACTTTGAAAGTCTTTCAAACTCAGTTTTGAGACAACTGAGTGCATATGACCGCCCGTCTTGGGTGTTTTGAGAGGTACATAATTTGGGATATCGGTTGGTTATTTGGGCTTTCGGGCGCATCGACTGCGTTGGTCATACAGCGCCCATTAATTTGGGATATCGATGTCGACGATAACAATAGAAATGCCTATGCCATAAACCTATTTTGTATAACACAGCACCTCATATGGTATCCCTTTATCTGGAATACCGTGGTGTTCGGCATCACGATCTAGGATCAGTTATGGTGAGAATAAATATTATACTTATAAACAGAATACCATTTGTAGGGAGACCCCAAGACACAAACACGCACCAAGAAACACGATGTGGATATATGTTTGGCAAGGATGTTGATTCAGTGTTTGGTAATTCCACCCTATTTCACAAATGATTTATCACTGCTTCTAGCTGTCCATATTCTTCTTCACTTAGTATTAGGCCTGCACAGAGCCGGATGTTCTCACGAAGCTGCACAAAGGTACAATGAAATTTCAACCACCAGAAAATACTTTAAATACTTAATTATTGTTAATAAATCACTTACGTAATCATTTAAATTAACAAAGCAACAGCTGGAAGTTACTTCCCATTAATGTATGAACATTTATCAAAGTCATTAGATGGGGACAACAAGGAACTTGCTGGATGTCATACATAATTACAGAGCATCAAGTGGTTGTGCTGGACAAAAATGCAACCCGCAAACCAATAATGGCTAGTGTGCTGACTTATTAACAAGTACAAAAGCTTGCATAAAATGCACATATATATGTACATACATATATGCTGACAACCTATAGTATTAGCTGATGACTGCATGCTATTAGTCCATCAGTTTACTCCATATATCCAACATACACTACTAATAATTGTGCCAGATACAAGGTCTGATACCGATGTTACAAAACCAGAGGTGCAGGCAATAGGGAAGTGATGGGGCCATTTACCCCCCCCAGGGCACAAAAATGTACTAGATTAAAGGGAAAATTTTGAGATTTTCACTACACAACATAAAAGCATTTCATTGTGTAGCATGTGCTCTGAAAATTGAAAGTTAAAGCCCAAACAACTAACAAAGGCTATCATAATTTTATCTTGTTTTAGTCCTCAGATATGTTGTACAAGATTTGAACTGGGAAAAGACCAGAGGAGTAAAGCTTGTGTCCTGCCATGGGTATGTTTACACTGCAGTGACCTACACCACTAAACTCTCTTCTTTGGTTGGTTGGTTATTTGGGCTTAGGGGCGCATCAACCGCTTCAGTCATACAGCGCCCAGAACTCTCTTCTTTGAGATGCTCTCTACTTACTTTAAGTGAGTATACTTACCTATAAATATATATGAATATATATATATATATAACACTTCATTACTTACCTACTTGGTAGGTACCTACCAATGTAGGTGCAAAGGACAGAACCAATAATTGGCATGGGGGCACAAGTCTGGCTGGGTACCACTACAAAAGCACCTGGAGGGACACCTTTGCCTTCTGAGGGACTCCTCTGGCTGAAAAATATGAGGGTCTGGGTGAGCTGCACTCAGTATGGAGTGCCTTTCCAGATGTTTGCCTTTTCCTGGCCAGAATGGCATGACTTTTCCATGTGTGGGGGCCACATTCCCCAGTGCTTCCTTGTATTCACCCTTGCTAGGTACATGTAACTACCTGTATACACATATACATGTAAGAATGTTAATTTAAGGTTTCAGTCATTGATTAATTATTCAAGTCATGCAAATGTTCATTTTTCCAGTGATGTAAATGTTAATTTTCCCACAATATGTTTTTCAGCAAAGGATGATTACTGAGGGGTGGATACAAGGGGGCACTGGAGCATGTGCTGCAATATTCTCCAAGTATTGCCTCTCACACTTCCTTCATCTCAACAATGTATCCAAGCCATCATCAGTTGACTGCCAGTCAGATGTTGGTGATGTCACTCAAACCTATCAACACACTCCTAGCTGGGCTCACTGAATGGCCTAAGGGCATCACCAGGAATATTTATGCAGGTTAGGTTTTGTTAGATCAGGTTTTCACCCCCTTATAAATATTCCTAGTAGAGCTGTGGGCTCATTCATTGGTCATTCATTGGAGGTGTCCTTACATTTGTGTGGCATCACCAACAGCTGACTGGCAGTCAGCTGCTGGTGACTCAAGTGCATTGTTGATATAAGGTGAGTCTGAGGGTAATACTTGAAGATTACCCATGTGCCCTCATGGGAAGGCAGGGAGTGGATGCCTCTCTGGGAAGGCCCAAGTTTTCCTTACAATTTTTCAGGGTTCCTTTGTGGCATGCCCCCAAACCAATTGGCCCCCATTGGCTTCATGCAGTCCTCCCAATAATCTTGAGAAACCTACACACATGGAATATCCATTCCCATGGGAAAAGCATGGCAACAATTTTTGTGGAATATTTTTTTGGCATTTTTGTACCATGCTTCTTGACAAAAAGATGATCATCCCACTTTGGGATGTTGGAGCAGTTATGGGGACATTTCTCAACTTTTTTTTTAATGGCAGACAAGTGCATGTCAATATATAGGTACTCAGGATGTAATGGTAAGAAATGAAATAATTTTCACATAAAATAGTTAAGCGGTCCCATCATCTTCACAAACATGGCATTCCAGACAAATTCCACAAAATAAAAAACATTTTAAGACAACTTTATTGGTATGCCTACCTACCAATGTAGGCAAATGAAGCGTATATAGGTAGATACATACCTACCTACGAACGTACCTATCTAGGTATCAACATCGGCGCGGGCCAAGTGATTTCAAAGCAAACGAACCGAAATGCGGCAGTAATAAGCAACCGTTGACTTCGCTTAATAAGACCTAAAAATACATACCTGTATTCATATTTATCGTCAGTGTATTTCTCTGAATACTGAATAGAATTAGTTGGCATATCGAAACCACGGCCCCGTATCGCTTGAAATAAGCCCTGCCGCAACCAGACCACAACGCAATCCGTATATTTGACTGCTGCTTTTGAAGCGGAGTATTAAATGTCGCGGGCGCGGGTTTTTCAGAACTTCCAAAACCGTAACGTCCAAAGAGAAATGTCCAATTGAAAAAATATAACATTCCCAGTTTAAAGATCTACAGATTCCAAGATCTAAGATTAAAGATCCCTGTCAATCTACAGTCAGTCATCAAATACAGACAATCTAAAGGTCATCGAAACATCCTAGATTTGTAGTCCAAATATAGGCATTCAACATTCAAAGGTCCAGAATTCCCAAAGCAAAACAGTGTCCAGCGATTCTAAGCGTTCAATGTAGGTAAGTCTAAGACCGTAACATCTAAGAGCCAAAAATCAAGAAGTTCAAGCAGGGGTTCTTATAGCAACCATTGCTTCAGAGAATAAATATTGCATGTGCCAACTGGGGGCACGGCCGCTGCTCTGTCCCACTTGGACCCCAGTCGGGACCCGGTTAAAATGCTGGCTGGTTGCCATTAAGACCACTAAGAGACATGATCGCTAGGGCCCATTAGGACCACTATGGATCATCAGGACCACTGGGGACCATTATGGCCACAGAATCGTAAGGACCACATGACCGTTAGGGTCACAGGACCGTTAGGACCACATGACTACCAGGGACCATTAGGACCATCAGGACCACCAAGGCCCATTATGAACAACAGGCCACCAGGGACAATAATGACCACTAGGAGCCATAATGCTTATTTAGACCATTGGGACAATTAGGACAGCCAGCATAACTCCGAAATTGTGAGTACATCTTCACCCAGGAACCGACTGGCGTTGCACTCTTGGATCTGTCAAGTTTTCGCGATGAAACGCAGCATGAGGCCGCAAATTATTGTTGCCCAATGGTATCTATCAGGACCCTTTAAATACCTATCAGTCAAATTCTACAACTGTGATTACAAGCAATCTACAACTAAGTAGCTACAAGTAACTAGTTATTGGTCAGCAGAAGTAACTAATAGCCAGCACAGCCAGCACAGCCAGCACAGCCAGCACAGCCAGCACAGCCAGCACAGCCAGCACAGCCAGCACAGCCAGCACAGCCAGCACAGCCAGCACAGCCAGCACAGCCAGCACAGCCAGCACAGCCAGCACAGCCAGCACAGCCAGCACAGCCAGCACAGCCAGCACAGCCAGCACAGCCAGCACAGCCAGCACAGCCAGCACAGCCAGCACAGCCAGCACAGCCAGCACAGCCAGCACAGCCAGCACAGCCAGCACAGCCAGCACAGCCAGCACAGCCAGCACAGCCAGCACAGCCAGCACAGCCAGCACAGCCAGCACAGCCAGCACAGCCAGCACAGCCAGCACAGCCAGCACAGCCAGCACAGCCAGCACAGCCAGCACAGCCAGCACAGCCAGCACGGCCAGCACAGCCAGCACAGCCAGCACAGCCAGCACAGCCAGCACAGCCAGCACAGCCAGCACAGCCAGCACAGCCAGCACAGCCAGCACAGCCAGCACAGCCAGCACAGCCAGCACAGCCAGCACAGCCAGCACAGCCAGCACAGCCAGCACAGCCAGCACGGCCAGCACGGCCAGCACAGCCAGCACAGCCAGCACAGCCAGCACGGCCAGCACAGCCAGCACAGCCAGCACAGCCAGCACAGCCAGCACAGCCAGCACAGCCAGCACGGCCAGCACGGCCAGCACAGCCAGCACGGCCAGCACGGCCAGCACGGCCAGCACGGCCAGCACGGCCAGCACGGCCAGCACGGCCAGCACGGCCAGCACGGCCAGCACGGCCAGCACGGCCAGCACGGCCAGCACGGCCAGCACGGCCAGCACGGCCAGCACGGCCAGCACGGCCAGCACGGCCAGCACGGCCAGCACGGCCAGCACGGCCAGCACGGCCAGCACGGCCAGCACGGCCAGCACGGCCAGCACGGCCAGCACGGCCAGCACGGCCAGCACGGCCAGCACGGCCAGCACGGCCAGCACGGCCAGCACGGCCAGCACGGCCAGCACGGCCAGCACGGCCAGCACGGCCAGCACGGCCAGCACGGCCAGCACGGCCAGCACGGCCAGCACGGCCAGCACGGCCAGCACCAGCAGGCCAGCACGGCCAGCACGGCCAGCACGGCCAGCACGGCCAGCACGGCCAGCACGGCCAGCACGGCCAGCACGGCCAGCACGGCCAGCACGGCCAGCACGGCCAGCACGGCCAGCACGGCCAGCACGGCCAGCACGGGCCAGCACGGCCAGCACGGCCAGCACGGCCAGCACGGCCAGCACGGCCAGCACGGCCAGCACGGCCAGCACGGCCAGCACGGCCAGCACGGCCAGCACGGCCAGCACGGCCAGCACGGCCAGCACGGCCAGCACGGCCAGCACGGCCAGCACGGCCAGCACGGCCAGCACGGCCAGCACGGCCAGCACGGCCAGCACGGCCAGCACGGCCAGCACGGCCAGCACGGCCAGCACGGCCAGCACGGCCAGCACGGCCAGCACGGCCAGCACGGCCAGCACGGCCAGCACAGCAGATATCATTTATAACTATATTGTTCGTACTCCATGCTTTGATATATGCTCCCTTTTTATATAAGAACAAGATTCCTAAATGTTGCTTACCCTCAGTAGTATTTCACTTCAAGTGTGCCTCGCGCGAGAAATCGTACGTGGTGTCTGCCATACGTACCCTCTACACTCTACACTGTAGAGTACAACATCATTTAGGGAGATCAGACCGCACTCAGCGTGTCCTTCGCAACCCCGATCCGTCACCAGTCAAAGAAGACTCTTTTCAATCTTGTCCCGGTGTAATTCTATCCTCGACCTGAGTCTTTGTACATACACATGAGTGTAGCCACGAATTCGAAATTGCTTGATTAGCTTGAACAGGATAGAAGGGCCTGCCCCTCCCCCCAAAATCATTGTATTTCGGGCACTTTTTTCAGTCATTTTCAACCACTTCAATTCAATATTCAATGTATTTCGTACTCCAATTTCTCTAGCTTCATGCTCGAAACCTCAAACATCTAGCTTTATGTCGTATGTGCTGGGCCCGACTTCACGATCACCACAGAGCGATGCTGTACGTATGTTAAACGTTGTCCTCTTGTAGCGGGAAAAACATAAAATGTTTGACGATGATTTTGTGGTAGGAAAAATGAACATACGATTACCTTCTCCATGCTTTTCTGTTTTGTGGGCGCATACTTCGATGCAATGACAACCAATGCGGGTGAAGGGTGTAGCACTTAGGGCACGTACCTCCACGTGGAAGGCGGTGTGCCTCATGCCATGGAAAGGCGTCCCTCTGAAAAGGTTCCAGTGTACCCGCTCGAACTTTTCGGCCGGAGGTGCCCTTATGAAATAAAAAGGCAACCCATTGGAGGGAAGGGTCCAGATTTTCAGGAAGGCCCGAATGCAACCACCCCCCTCGAGCTTTACAGCCAGAGGCGCCCCTCCAGGTGCTTTCGCATTGGCGCCGCGCAAAAGAAATGGCGCCACTCCAGACAAGTGCCATTCGTCTAACACATGTCGGACCTTCGACACCTTCGAAATTATTTCGATATCTCAGCATTGTGATGCCGTGCGGCGAGCCACATCGAAGGACACCCACATAATGCAAATTGAAGCCATAGCCACGAAACGCGAGGACTCTGGAAATTAAACTAACCTTTGACCTTAAGACTTGATCGACATGTCCCGGGTTGAAATGTTACTCGGGGAATGTCCACGATCTATATCTAGATACCAGTCATGGGTAGCTGTGGGAGAAATCGAAGAAACGCCGGGCGACGGAAGAAATGAGTACGACCTTTGACTGTGAAAGTTTATCTTGCTTTTTTCTGAACAGTTTGCTAAAGTACGACACGGCACATTGAATGACTTCACTTGATGAAAATTGAAGACATAGCGATGAGGCGCGAGGACTTCAAACGATTTAAGCTAACCAATCGGTATTGTGGTTTGATATTGACATGTCCCGGTTTGAAATTTTACTTGAGGTGCACCTCGCCTGTTGCTTGTTACCAGCTGTGGATAAGCTATAAGCTATAAGCTAGGGCGAAGAAAAAAGTGGGAGGCGACCAAAGAAATGGATTTGGCCTTTGATCTTAACTATATTTTCTGTTTGGTAGCATTATAATTCGGCAGAAGCCACGTTGAATCAAATCCACTTTGTAGAAATTGAACCAATAGCGACAAATCTCCAGGACTTCGAAAAATGCGAACTATCCTTTGACCTTGAAGTTTGACCTTGACATATACAGGTTTGAGAATGTTACTCAAAGGTTCACCATGGGCTGTCGCTTGATAGTGAATCTGGGTAAGCTTGGAGGAAAACAAAACAAAATGTGAAGCAGCCCAAGAAATCACCGTGAATTTTTAACCGTACCCATATTATTCCGAAATATCAACTTTCTGATACTGCACAATACGACAACACGAATGACATCCAGGTTCTGCAAATTGAAGCCATAGCGATGAAACGCGAGGACATCCAAGAAGTCAATTAAACATTTGACCTTGACATATTCCGGTTCGAAATGTTACTCGGGTGTTCACCGCTGGTTATTGCTTGATGCCAGATTTGGATAGGTTTGAGAGAAAACGAATAAATAGGCGACTGGAGGATCAGCGTGGCCTACGTCCTATGAAAAACGATTGTTTATGTTTCTGATACTCGATGGCAAGCCACGTCGAGGGAGGCCCGTTTCATGGAAATTGAAGCGACAGCAACCGCACATCGCGTCCGGTCGATATCGCTTCCCTATTGCCATCCAATAAATCAAGCTAACTTTTGACCTAGAAGTTTGACCTCGACATGTAACGATTTCAAATGTTGCACGATGGTTCACCACAGGCTACTCAAGTCAAGTCCAGTCATTTATTAGGCACTGCCACATGGCGGAACTCACGAAATACCTAGTCAACTGATTACATTCCTGCCATCACGTTAGATACAATTGTAAAGCACCTAGCTACCTAGTTGATGCTGATTGCACGCACGAATGTTGCACGGCTAGTTGGGTCGAGTGCTTCACCGGGAAGCGAATTCCACTGGAGAGTGGAGCGGTAGGAGAAGCCCCGCTGGGTAGCTGTTAACCTACACCGTTGCAGGTGAAGTGCCCCAGCATCGGTAGCACGAGTGCTTCTCTCTGACACAGCCGAGCGTTCAACGAACATTTCCCTGATGGCAGGCGGGAAGTTCGCGCCGTGTACGGCTTTGTGTGCGTTGCACAGGTCACGGTGTCGCACCATCTCCTCAATCTTATCCCAGCCCAACTCGCGCAGAGAGGACGAGATGTGGTCGTGCTTCCGTCTTCCAGTGACCAGCCTAGCTGCGAAGTTCATGCATTCTGCACTCGCTTCATGCGGCACGCATCTGCCCCACCCTATACGGAAAGGCAGTAAAGGATATGGGGGAACACATGGACTTGGATGAGGAGCTTCAGGACTTCAGGGGTGAAGTGCTGCCGGAATTTGAAGAGGGACACGATGATGGCGGTGCACTTCCGGATGATGGAGGATATGTGCTTTTCCCACGTCAGCTGCTGGTCGAGGAATACTCCGAGCACTTTCACTGTTGGGGCCGGGTGGATGGATTTTTTCGAGATCATGACGTGAAAACCTGAAGCTTTTTGTAGAGAAGATCTCGTGCCAAGAATGGTGAAGCAGGTCTTGTCCGGGTTCATTTTGAGACTATTGGACTGGAACCACTTTTGGAGTGCATGGAGAGATTCCTCGACCCGCAACCGAAGGTGGGAGAGGCTGACGACGTCTGGAGCAGAGTGGTCTAGGAGGTCGGTGTCGTCAGCGTAGGCCACAAGGCGACCGTGAGGAAGGAAGGAGGGTAGATAATTGATGAAGAGGAGGAACAGGATCGGCCCAACGATAGAACCCTGAGGGACACCGTGGGTCAGGAGGAGTGTGGAGGAGCCGCCCGAGACCATCTGCTTCCGATCGAAGAGGTAACTTTTGAACCAAGGGGACGGGATGCCGTACCACCCCAGCTTACTCAGGAGAACGCCATGGTCAACGCTGTCGAAGGCCTTACTTAAATCAATCGTCGTTAACGACGCAATGTGACCAATGTCGATGGCTCTAGATATCCATTCGACAGCGTTGAGCAAGGCGTCGTCCGTTGAATGACCGGGGCGGTAGGCGTACTGAAACGGGGACAGAATATTGTTCGACAACAGATAAGCCACAAGTTGAGAGCAAACAACTTTTTCCGTGATTTTGGAGAGAACAGAGATTCTAGATAGGCCGAAAGTTGTTCACATCATCTCGCGTACCAGATTTGTGAATGGGAGTGACGCGGGCGACTTTCCAAGCACTCGGGAAGGTTCGTGAGGTTATGGATGTGTTGTCGAGGTGGAGCAGGTGCGGGCCGATCACTGCAAAACATCGCTTGACTGCAAACAATGGTACGCCATCAACTCCCACCGCTCGAGACGTGCTCATACGGCTTATGGCCTTCGACAACTCGGGGAGCGTGGCGGGATACAACACAGGAGCAGAGGCGCACACTCCGGGTGGTCTGGGTGGGCACTGCTCTATGTCGCCGGCTCGTCCCGCCTCCTCAGCAATACGGGCTCCCACCGCCGCGAAGTGGGCGTTGAAGTCGTCTGCCCTTTCCGTGGTGTCGTCGTCTCTGCCTGGGAGGCCTGCCGCGGGACGGAGACCGAAATGCTTTATTCGGCTCCAGAATGAGCGCCGATCGGTCAGCATGTCCGCGCACAAGAACTCGCGCCTGGCCCTGATCTGCTCGCTCATGAGCCCATTCTTGGATCTCCGGTACTCCTGGCGTGCGGTGTCGTCATCTTCGCTCCTCCTCCAGACCTCGCACGCCTCGCGACAGTCCTCTTTTGCAGCATCAATGCCGGGGTCATTACGCAGCCACGGACAGTTAGGGTGCCGGATCCTGCTTGTCACCAGCGGGCAGTGCTGGTCCACGGCTGCGTTCCAGATGCGCATGAAGGTTTCGAGCTTGCCGTCAATGTCGGCACGGTCGTACATTGGCTGCCAATCGGTGGTGATGAAGTGCAGGCAGAGTGCGTCCCAATCCATCTTCGCCCACGGCCTTCTGGTAACGGGTAGCAGTGGCCTGTTCCGCTGCCTCCTGACCTCGCCCCTGAGCAAGACCGGCAGGTGATCTGCCACGGGCTCCGGTAGGACAGTGGCTGTCGCCTTCCCCTCGGGCAGGTTTGTGATGGCTACGTCTAGCAGAGACGGTCTGGGGAGGAGGTGGGTTGGCTCTCGCACGAGCTGCCTCAGGTTCAAGTCGTTGAGTGAGGACAAAAAAACGGCGTGATGCAGCGCTCTGTGCTCCTTCCAGTAAGTTCAGGTTGTAGTCTCCAAGACCCAGCACTGGATGTCTTCGCGATACTGCTTCCCGGAGCTGGCGCCCGATCAGGTCAGTGACGCGGATGGTGGCTGATCTGGTGGGTCGGTAGGTCACTCCCACGGTCCCCGTCCGTCTTCCTCTCCCGCCCACTGACATCCACAGCGACTCCAGCTGTGTGTCTGATCCCCCGATGTTGAGCCTCACGGCTCGGAGTGAGTCGCGGATGATCAGAGCAACTCCTCCACCCCGAATCTTGTCGGCGTTGGGGTCGGCGGGCGTCTCCCGGTCGCGTCTGGTTATCGAATACCCAGGAAAAACTAACGCTCTGTCCAGTACTTCCAGCGTTAACCATGTTTCCGAGACCGCCAGTACATCCAGGTCGTGGTCCTGAAGCAGGTCGTTGACAAGGTTCAGCTTCGGGGCGAGGGACCATGCGTTAATGTGTCCTAAATTATAGGTGGCCGGAGCGGTCACTCTGTTGGGATCTGTGGGTGGCCGCCTCTGCTGACGGGTCTGCTGGATACTGCTACGTCTACGATCTTGTCTACGGCACTCCACACGACGGGGGGCTTCCCCAGTGCCGGGAGTGGCATACAGAGCAGCACTCCTTTGAGCTGATAGTTTTGCTCGTTCAATGGCTCTTCTCCTCACTTGTTGTCCGCCCCGGCATCCTCGCCACCTCAGCCGTCGCCGGCGTCCGACCGGGACCGATCCGGCGGGGTGGACCAGGCCAGGGGGCGGCTCGGCGTTGTTTTCTTTAGCGCCGGCTGCGGCCGGGCGCGGCTGGCCGGGGTCGGTCCGGACCT
Organism: Imbricaverruca yamaguchii; assembly: GCA_034440575.1. Taxonomy (NCBI): domain Eukaryota; kingdom Metazoa; phylum Arthropoda; class Thecostraca; family Neoverrucidae; genus Imbricaverruca; species Imbricaverruca yamaguchii. Next base: position 25,229 of record JAOTOL010001397.1, on the reverse strand, counting down.
CCAGACACGTATACATCTGTGGCGGCTGTTCTAGGGGGCGGTGTTGACGGGGGTAGAGAGGTGCGAAACGATTGATGTTGGTATGGATGCGCGTTTCCGACTGGTGGCTGTTCTGCGGCTGGTGAACATGACGATAGTTCTGTTTGTTTTGCCGTTTTCTCATATGCTCGCACTGATCATGAAATTTTGCTGACAGGACCGGGAACTTGGCTTAATTACGAATTTTGCCTTACGCGTCAAAGGGTTCTCTTGGGTAATGTGGCTCGCCCTCGCACACTACAAGCATCAGTATCCGTTGAGGTATTTAAACTTAATATAGCGGCTTTCAGATGATTAAGGCACTCACAGCTTTTGGCGGCGTCACACATTCACGGTTCGATGTTCAGGATGTACGTAATCACACTATGCCGTAACAATGTTGTCTTGTTCCGGAGAAATCTATGAAAGAGCGTGGAGCGGCCGGGGGTCGCTGTCAAGCGCCCGCCACCCGGCCGGCTACTGTCTGATACCAGATATAGACAACCGTGGTTGAAAACGAAAACAAAAATGTGAGGCAACCGAAGAAACCGGTTTGCGTTTAACCTTGGCTGTTAAAGTGCGAGACCAATATAGTTCTTTGTAGCGTGTTCAGTGCAAGCAAAAGCATTTGTGCTAATTGATTCAAACGATGGTAAAATCGTTGCTGAAGCCTAATGCCAACACGAATACCCCTATGGAAAATTCGTACGGATACGACCCTAATAATCGCACGAATACGCGAATACGACGCAAATTCGCACGAATACGAAATGCCACGTAAGACCTATAAATCCTTGCGATAATGCAAATTTGTTACCTAGCACAACGAAGTTTTCCACCCAAGCGGAAACAGAAGATGGTCAATGTTCATTTTATTCAGGAATGGGTTGGAAGCAGAAATTTATAACGCTTGCTGACTTGCCATTCGGAATTTTTTTTAATGATAGATAACCTGCGAAGCTCGTTGATTGAGTAGATCGGCTTTGAGCATTTTTGGTGATTCACTGGTATATATATATATATATTGTCAGTTTATCAATGATCAAGAATAATCCTGCGGCGATGATACTCCGGTAGCCGAGGCTGGGGGAGGGGGGGGGCATGGAAAAAAATGAGGGGGACAAATCGGCACTTTTCCGAAATGGTGGATGGACATGTCCCAGCCCGCCAGTGGTTACACCCATGCGTACATCCGTACAGTACTAACATATACACCGTTCAGACCATTCAGACTCAGAAAAACATGTTCTCCATAGCACAAAATACCAGCATATATTTTCTTAAGTCGCAGCACGTCAACCACATAAGACAGACGGGGAGAGTTCCCGATTAGCGTCTGACGCATCGCACAGACCATCAGCGCTGACGTCAGCCCGCGGCCGTCATCAATCCTCGGCACGGCAGCCTGATCACCAACATCCGACGATCTAATGAAGACGGTCGCCAGCAGCAGAAGCATATAACCTGTGAAGAACAGGTACAGATATGACATGCTGCTGATAAAGGTAAATGCAACACAATGATCCGAATATCATTGAAGCCATCCCAACGCCGGATTTAGCGACGGTAATCTAGCATTTTAGCACGCATATTAAACCACTCGCTCGGTTTCTGAAGTCATATTATACTTGCACATATACGAGATGGCGTGACCTTGGTTGGTATTTACAGTCTTCAGTTTTCGCTGTAGAGAACATCCACGTTTTTTTGGAAGTAACCAAAAGCATCCCACTAATCAGCCCGGGATTGTGACTCTGAGACTCTGAGAAACCTAGCTCGTATAGTCAGACGACAATCGTTGGTCCCAACATTGGAATCCCAGGCTTGGGAGGAGACATTTTCCATTCCGTGGTTATCCTGAATAACATCGAAATTAATACAGAAGAGAGGCTGGAAAATCGCCGAACCCTGTATGACTATGGAAGTTACCTGAGCAGAAAATTAGCTTCATTTATGGTTGTGTTACTGTTGGTTCGTTAATGTAATTACAGCTGGTGACCTTTACTTTAGTAGCGCACGCATACATTCAACCACGTGGGATGTACACACATGCACACACATGCACACACTCACATACATATACATACATACATACATATACAAATACCAGGCCACTGTCATCCCAATGCTTTCCCGCGTGTCGGCTCGAATTGTACAAATGACGTCATCTGGGGTACCACTTTTGGGCCGTTTTAATGATTTCATGCATTTTAAAATGGAAATATTTTCAATTCAACCCACTTTCTAAATCCTATAATATCACGTCTGTGTTCTTGGAATCGGCTTGAGGTGTTATTTTGTCATCCTCAGTTAGGCTGCGAATTAGGCGACGTCCATCACGAATGCAGCGTTTCATAGGCACGGATTTTCCCAAATTCTTAGATGGCGCAGTTGAGTCATAAATAGCGCAGTTGCTTACATAGCTCCCTCGTAGGTTGTTTTATGCTTGGTTTTATGTCTGTCACACATTGTGTTCGGTGTACATGTGTTTTAGTTGTAGTTTTATTGTATAGTGTTCTGTTGTGGTGTGTCGTGTGTGTAGTTGCAATGTTATTAGTAACTTTTGCTGTCGTTAATTAGTGATGAGAATTCAGGTGTATTCCGTATTAGGTGTCTAATACGGAATATGCTGATTCCGCTTATCCGGTAAATTCGCAGTTTTAGGTAATTTATGATTTCAAGGAATTTCTTTTTCTAATACAATGCTTATGAATGTGCTCAACATGATGAGACCACTTGATTCCTCTGCAAAGGCATGCTGTTCAGTTGGAAGACAGCATATCACCCAAAAATGGTCTTTGAGTTTGGTAATATAACATAAAAGGTAATGTTTCAAATCAAGAAAAACTGATGTACCATAACCTAACTTAGCCCAACCATCTATGGAAGAAAGCAAAACATTTTTGTAAAAATGGAAAATTTCCAAACAATTTTTCTTCTAAAAAATGTTCAAATTCAGAAAAGCCGAACCTTATGAAAACTGTTTTCAAGAAAAACTAAACTACAAGAAAAATCACCTCCCCATCCAGATAATTTTCCAGCCTATAACAAATCCCTAACCTTGCTTAACCTAACTAAACATAATTCCCATGTATGTGTCATGAAGGTATAATGCGTGTAAAACTTGTTCCGTTGGTTACCTGAAACTGCAGTAATGCTGCTTATCTTATGTATCATGATTGAGATGGAGAAGGTGGCAGAAGATTCAGTGTCAGTATCCTATGGTTTATTTTTCAAACATCTGGAAGAAACATATGGAAAGAAGAGATTGCCAACCAACATGCTTATGTTTCTAAGAGATGAAAATGCATATAAGACCTGGCTGACAGTCAAAAGGAGCTGATGGAGTTCAACCAACCAGCCCATCCATTTGTTCCGACCACTTTACCTCTGATGATTATGATCCTGGCCACGGATGCAGCTGAAATAATGTCAGTGTCAACACCTGCCTTTCCTGGTGTCATTCCATGAATTAGCCTGCCTATCATATCTGTATGGTATGGAGTGTTCCATCATGCTTGTCTGGTATGCTTGCTGGATTTTGGAGCATCTTAGACATCAGGACACAACAGCTCAGTGTGACTATGAGCCACAAGGGCCCTTCTTGGTTGCACTCTGAACACTCAATCAGTTGCCCACCAAATCCGTCGATCAGCCCCCCCCCCCTGGAATACTGAAAAGCAAGCCCTCTATTCTTGTAATAATTGCCTATGGTGTTCTAAAAGATGTTCAATGTGCCGCGCTACTGAAAATGGTTTTTGGCAGCTCGTTCCAGTGTTATATTACCCTGTTGGGTAATGTAACACTGGAATATTATATGGGAATGTTATAGGGCGATGTCAAACCAGTTCAATTCTGATGTCTACTTCATCATGGACTAAACCTGCACAGGCGACACCAGCATCGTGAGACGCGGGGTGGGCGTCATTAGTAGCCGGCAGCCGAAGCTAGGAGTGTGGCTAGTTGTGTGAGATGGAGGCTGACTCGAGTTAGGCTGCATGTGCGCAGGGGCGGGCATCTAGGCAGGTCCGCCATCATATCACCAGGCAGCGATAGGATGTCCACCCTCACACTGCCGGCCATGTGTCACCGTCTCTGCTGTGTGTCGTGTGTGTCGTGTCGCTCGGTTCTGCCCTTTGCAACCGTGTTTGTTGTTGCCACCGTGACCAGGGGCGGACTGGCGGCACCTCCTGTGTTGCCCGTTCTGGCGGCACTTCGCATTGGTTTCATACCGCCCGATTCTGCCGTTTTGTTGGCGTGTTTTGCTGCTGCCGCTGTGACCAGGGGCAGACAAGCTGCGCTTTTTACGATGGCCCGTCCTCGCGGGACTTGACACTGCTACCGGGTCTGGTACTGCCATGAAACAGGTGTGGCGTATGCCATTTCATTGTTGGTCATGAGGCATATGATCATTTATTTGAAAGAACGATATGCAAAGTCTCTTTGCTCCACGAACTTCGATTGTGATCCTTCATTCATGCTCTGATTCGGGAACAGCACATAAGCCGACTAGGTCGACTACGCTGACGTGTAGGAGCGTTTTGAATCATCCAGATCTAGTTCAGAATGCATTGTTAGGGAATGTTGCCAATACATTCCTGACCGCTTTTAGCAACCCATGTCTGACCACTTTCCAGTCCATCCGCCGAATGTAACTTCCGAACTAGAGTGAAGTTTTACATACTTTCGGGATGGGTCAACCCCGCTTACGACTGGCGTGAGCCCACCTCCCCAATTCATATTTTAACGCGTGGCGCTAATGGGGCCTCTCGACTGAAGGCCTTCCTGTTACCTCTAGGCATTGCGTCCCCAAAATCGTTATCTGGAAGTTCCACCCATGTTGCTGAGCTGGTACGGAGGTTCACAGATGCCCCCATAAAAGGAATGCCTGCCTCTCACGTGCTCCCTATGGTCCTGTCGATCTTAAAAGAAGAAACGATTGTCCCCTTCCTTGCCGCATATGGAGGGGTTAAAAGGCCTTCCGGGCAATTAACTTTGGCATGCAGCACCATAAGCTCAATGGTAAATTTGATGTAAATTGAGGGACCCGACCCCCCACCTGATTCCAGCATGGCGACGACCACACTTCAGACACGTCCTTAATGCGTTTCGCCGCGGTAAGATACTAATTCTCTGCCATATTTGACCTGTCCTACCTCGCTTTGTACGTTCTTCCGGGTATAATATGTATATAAAAGGTATTGGAGATCCCTTCCGGAACTATGACGCCCTAAGTTTTGCACTTGCACCTCTTAAATCCTCATTTTATCCGCCGTACTATGCATACGCTGCGTACATTCGACAGCGTGTTAGCGGCTTGGCCCATATTAAGTGTGTACCCCTGATGACGTCATATAAGGACCTGCGCAGAAAGCTGCGCAGTAGGGATGACGCCACCTCGTATATATCGCCTTGCATATACATATATGCACATACATATACATATATACAAATATACATATATAAACATGCACACACATGCATATATATGTGTATGTATATAAATAAATAAATAAACAAATAAATATATATATATACACACACACACACACACATATATGTATATATATACAATATTGGAATCACAGGCTTGGGAGGAGATATTTTCTATGCCATGGTGTTCATGAATAACTCCTGAATTAATACAAAGGGAGGCTGGAACATCGCAGAACAACTATTCAGTAGGACGAGCACTTCAATCTCTACAGGCCAAGCAGTGGCATTTGGGCTAAAAATGGTGTGCCACATGTAATTCAGAGTATTTAACTTAGCCGACGAATGATTCCAACGTCTATAATTATACACACACACAGCCATATATATGTATATATATATATATATATATATATATATATATATATATATATATATATATATATATATATATATATATGCACATACCTTCCTAGGAACTATGTTGGTGCATTCTTTGACATCTATTTCCACAATGGTAAACGTCTTACCTATATAGGTACCTAAAGCGCAAACTGAGAAAAATGGCCACAACCGAACCAAGGCACCCACCAGCCCTCACCGACCCCGACTGGCGCAATCACAAGACTGCGGGGTAAGAAAACAGCATGACAGCGACTGCCCGCGGCCCGCCACTCTTGCGTACGCAAGAAAAGCCACGGCTATCGAAATACTAACCGAAAAAAATCGTTCTCTACACGTCACCATTTCTAGGGCACGTTTGGAGCTCGGATCCTGCGGAAAGTTTTCCGTGTGACGTCATACTTTTGGATCAGTATGACCAGTATGTATTGGGGCCTGATCTGCCAATTCACCGTTCGAAGCTCACAGGATCCGGAAAATTATACGGATCCTGCGGACATTTTTTCAGACGAAATCTACAGGATCTGTGTGACGTAACTGGCATTGGCGGCACTTATCGCGCACACATTCATACAGTCGCGCCATGTTGTTTTGATTTATTTCAGTCATGGTGCTGGATAATGGGAAGATGTAGGTAATTTTCCAGCTCCAGTTTGGATGTAATGATTTCGATATTTTTGAGCCCCGACAAATCAAAAGAACACAAATCAAGGACAGATCAAGGACCAACTTTACCAAGGTACCAAACCAGGAGATCGGATCCCTCCTAGTGCCTTGCAAAGACGCCATTCAGCTCCTTTCATCCAACAATGAAGCGCACATTCATCATTCCGGGTAAGATAGTATCAAGGTTCCCTTTGTCGGAAGTGTCTGGCTCGAGAACGTTCATGACCACATCCAATAACCTCCCAGTGAACATGCCGATAGCGGCCCTCGGTCGGCTAGGGAGTGGAATGTTCGCCAATGCCGACATGCAGCCGACAGGTATCCGACGTGAGGCCGATGTCAGGAAGATGTCGGGCTGCTATCGGGGTGCCAGGGGCACACTATCGGCTGCGGAGTGAAATGGGGAGTCCTCCCCCCCCAAATGTTCACCTTGCCTTCTCCAATAATTTCAACTTTTAGCATGGGACCTAATTGAGTGTACCCCCAATCCATTTGGGGTTGCTCATTGCCTTCATGTATTTTGTTCCACCCTCTAATAATATTAAAAAATCAACCCCAGTGTTTGATATTCCAGGTCAGTATGCCGATGTCGGGCCGATAACTGCCCCATATCGGCATACCATTAACGAGATGCCAAGGTTACCTCGACACATGCCGACAGAGGGACGACATCGGCATTTTTATTGGACTGATCATCCCAGACGAATTCAATTTTTACTAGACCCACCCAAACCTCGTAAACCGCTCCTGAACTTATTGCAACAATACTGGCGATGGGAGCAAGCGTGCGACTTGCGTAGCACGGTCGCCACATTTGACTCACAAGCGCAATATTTGTGTTCGATATTTGGCAACCCGACAGGATCCGGCTGGAATCTCCGAACGCCAGACGGAAAATTTTCCGTCCTCGCGGAAATTGTCATCCGAGCTTCAAACGCACCCCTAGGGACACTGTGTATGTATATATATATATATATATCCATAGGAAACTTTAAAAACAATGCCTACTAAAGTTATACAAGTTTAATAACAATTCCTCCTAGAATCAGCTCCCCTCTTAATAACAATACACATGAAGCTCTTTCGCGGATGTGTTGCACAAGGGGGAAGCTCAAAGATCTACTTTCAGAAGACCTACGTTCAGTAGATCTACTTTTAGAGGATTTATTTTCACAGGATCTACTTTCAGAACATCTATTTTCACAAGATCTACTCTCGGGACTGGGTTGTTCAGAAGATCTACTCGAAGACGAAAGTGTTCACAGGATCTACTTTCAGGAGAATGTTTTTCACAAGATCTACTCTCGGGACTGGTTTGTTCAGAGGATCTACAAATAGGCCTCAAGTGTTCAGAAGATCTACTCCCGAATGCAAATGTTCAGAGGATCTACTGAAAGCTGGAAGTGTTCACAAGATCTACTCTCGGGACTGGTTTGTTCAGAAGATCTACTCGAAGACGAAAGTGTTCACAGGATCTACTTTCAGGAAAAAATTTTTTTCACAAGATCTACTCTCGGGACTGCATTGTTCAGAGGATCTACAAATAGGCCTTAGTTGTTCAGAAGATCTACTGATGGAAATGTTCAGAAGATCTACTACTGGAAATGTTCAGAGGATCTACTCGGAGGATGGAAGTGTTCACAAGATCTACTCTCGGGACTGAATTTTCAGAAGACCTACTCTTGGCCCGGAATGTTCAGAAGATCTACTCTTGGGCCGGTATGTTCAGAGGATCTACTTTCTGGACTGGATTGTTCAGAAGATCTACTCTCAATTCCGATGTCCAGGAAGCATAAGTTCAGCTTTCTCTCGCTAGGTAGCAGCACGGTCTTGGTATTACCGCGTTGAATAAGGAATGAATGTCAGATTGAACGCTGAAGCATAGGTAACAATATTTCTCGGTAGATGGCAGGATGATGCTATTGAATACGAGCTCGTTGTGTGCCTGTATTGTTAGCGTTTCATAGCTTGGCAATCGGCTGCCGTCCCGTGGGAAACTGATATGCAGAGTAGTGGCGGATAGAGAGGACGCACACATTGTTCGGACCTATTTGTATCTGAGCTTACGGTTGGCTTAAAATGTTAGATGCACTGTGATACTCTCGCAATATTTACATTGTATCCACCCGCAATATGGCGTTGGCCATTCCCTGGTGACGCCATTGACTAGCAGCCTGGGAAGGACTGAGAAAACGCAGCGTCTGTGGCGCTCCAAATTTGCTCCCGTCACGCCGGCAATGATTCTGCAGCGGGAACGCTTTCTCAGCGCCCTGCGGCGCTGCCGTAGCTATCGCCCATGCTGAGGCGGATGAGATCGTCATGTACTGATATCATTGTGCGGCGGTGCCGACATCTGCATGCATGCATCTACTGCATGTTATTAATAGTAGCATTGTGAACTGGAAAATCATTACAATAGTGCCGATAGATAAAGGCGACGATGCTAAGCGGTGCAACTATCGACCAATGTCGATATTGCTGGTCGTGAGTAGGCTTTGTGCGCTTACAGTATGTACAAAACTGGCGCAATACGTACTTAGTCTGCATATTATATTCCGTCAACAATATGGCTTCCGCCCTGACCTATCGACGAAGGCGGCAGTGCTTGCTTGAGCTGTAGTATATGCGACTAGCAATGTTGACAAAGGTATGATGATTTCATTAGTCACGGCAGACACCTCGAAAGCATTCGACAGTGTTGCGCACTGCCTCGTGGAGAAGCTAGGGTGGTACTGCATCGACAACCAGTGGTTCGCCGCATGGTTTAGCAATGGCATGCAGTATGGGTGACACGTCTATGGGTGACACGTCTATGGTGACACGTGTCACCCATAGGCCCTATGGGTGACACGTCCACGTTCAAATGATTCACGTTCATCCACGTTCAAATGGACCCAGGCAAGGTTGGAATTCTGAACTCACACGGTGTCGAGAATAACCCCTTTTATCTTGGCATGGCGCTTTTGTCTTACAACACAACATTACGCATTTCATCGAGTGGCAATTTATGGAGGTGTCCAGACGTGTGAAAATGCTATGTAGCCTGACAATAAGTATGAAACAAATAGATGAAACGAAAGTGTTTCTGAATATGGACAATAAAAAAGCTATTCAAGTTTACCAAAAATGTTGGTATGATCTAGCACACATGTTAAATACTGTATTTTTTAGCAAATACTGCCTTTTTAGCTTCAATTAATTACCGACAAGTAATGAGTACATGATACATGATGGTTATCTGAAGAACTGGATACATGACTATATGAGAGATATTGGCTAATAAAACACCTCTCGAAGCCAAAACTGCATACAGACCAGTGGTCACCCCTGAATTGTCGCCGCTTTCATTCACACCGATGTCTTGTCGATCCAGCGAATTCGACCAGTGGGCATTTGGTCGCTGTCATATGCGTCGTAGATAATTCACGATGCAACGCATGTACGGTACGTAGGCTTCGGTTGTGAACAATATGGGTTAGAAAAAAATAACTGATATACCTCGTGAAGGAAATGTGGATTTCAGCAGATTATAATCAGATTGATCACGTCGAAATCCAAGCTATTTTTACACACGAAATGCATTATTTTCGGGTGAAGAATAGAGCACGGGACATGGCACAGAGAATGGAGTCGGAAAGGAGAGCGCGAGTGACGGCTTTCAAGTGTCCAAATCTGCGACAAGTGACATTTATTAAGCTGCCTTTGGAATCCAACACCAATCCAGCACCTGCGAATTAGACAGCACATGTCAGACTGTTGCAAGCAGCTCATCACTGCTTAATCCATGATTCCGACGGAGGGAGGGTGGGCAGGTCAAAACGAAGTGTCATAGATTAGGAATCAAATTGTGAGGCACTGAAAATTAGCACTAAAAATAAGCACTAAAAATTAGTAGCGGAGTACAACCTAAGCATACATGGGAGAAAAATATAACTTGCAATGTCTTTATAACCATTGAAGGGTTTTTTAAATGAAGTACTAATATTTCAAGAAATTTCCAACGTTTCGGATTTCGTGATCAATTGCTGGGATTCGGTGATCATGTCGGAAGCACGAGGCGTCGGCAATCTAGTGGAACAATATAACTTTTGAATCTACAGTCGAAGAACGTTTTGTTTGTTTGTTTGTTTATTTATTTAGCACATCATAGCACACATAGCATGAACAATTTTGCGATTGGCACAAAAGACCAAAATGATCTTAATTCGAGGTGCCTCTCGCAACAACGTTTCCATCCAATAAAACTTGACCACCGACACGATGCGACAATCGCCGCCCGCCCCGCCAGCACGCCCGGGCCCCATCGTCACAAAGTATGCACACATGTGTGGTACTCATATTGCGCCCGCACCCGGCAGCACCTGGTTAGTTCTGTATGTTAATTTTTTGTGTTAAAGCGTTTTGTGTTGATAAGAAACGTCTGAAATGCTAAGGCTACACACAGCTGAAGGTTCTTACCGAGACCATTTCCAAAAATGAGCGTTTGTGAAATCTTCTTTTAGGTTAAGTTAGTGAACATATCTGTCGTGTTTCTCAGTTTGGTAAATAGAATATTTCTATGGTAAGCATAAAGAGGACAGTGAAATATGAAATGAATTGCATCTTGTTTGGAATAGCCGCATGAGCATGATGGGTCATGTAGAGGATTGACAACAAATGTGTCTGCGTTTAGTTCAGTGAGGCCCATCCTGAACCTTGCATGCAGCGTGTTGCCTGGTTTCGTACCGAGACAATAATATTGTGGTGGTATCGTGGCACCTGTGCGGCCCATAATTGCCCTCTTGAATTTATTGATGTTTTGTCTTCAATCTTCCTCAAATGTTCAGGAAGATTGTTCCACACCTTTGTTGTAGCCAGGAAAAACGATTTTTTGGAACAAGGCGATTCTATTTAGCGGGACTGTCAGTGTAGTTGAATTTCTGAGACGCCTTCCTGTAACTGTATGTCGTGGTTCAGTAACTAGTTTTCTAATATAAGTTGGTAGACCCGGACCTGCGTGCTTGATTTTGTGGAACAAAAGAAATTTATGAATTTCTCGCCGTGTTTTTAGCTCATCCAATCCCAATTTCGGTCTAATTTTTCCGGATGATGTTCTATATAGTGCACCTGTGATTAATCTAATTGCTCTTTTTTGTAATTTTTCAAGTCTGAGTGCATCAGATATTGTTATATGTCCGTCATATATAGTATCTGCATAGTCAAACAGAGGCCGAATGTAAATTTTATACAAGTTACAGAGGATTTGTTTGGGAATCTTACTTGCAGCAGGATAAAGGGGGCTTAGTGCACAATTGACCTTTAGGATAATATCGTTTATGTGACTATGGAAGCGCAAGTCGGAAGAAAATGTAAGGCCGAGGTGTTTATGATTTCCTATGATTTCCTAAGCATAGTCTAAGCCTCCCATTCTGAGATTTAGCGGTTTACTGATACTCTTACATGTGAATCTTTGTTGGATCGTTTTTGCCGCATTAAATTGTATGCCCCATGTTGTTCCAAATTTGTGTATAATATCGAGATCTTTTTGAATCGATTGTTGTGCTTCTAGTGAGCCTTGTATATGTGAAGCGTAAAGTGACGTGTCATCAGCGAAAAAAAGGATTTCATTTGTAATCATGTCTGCCAAGTCATTTAAATATATTAATGCCAAAAGGGGTCCCAAGACAGAACCCTGTGGGCAACCCGCATTTATGGTAGTTGGTGGTGAAAGGCTGTTTCCTACCCTTACACGTTGTTCCCTATTATGTAAGTATGATTGCAGCCACATCAATGCAGTGCCGTCAATCCCACAATGGTTTTTGCACTTAAAAATAAGCCCTGCATGCCATATAGTATCAAAATATTTTTGTATGTCCAAATATATACATGTAAAGTCAAGATTTCGATCTAAAGATGAATATAACGTATGTGTCAAGTAGAGCAACTGTAGTTGGGTCCCATGATATGGACGGTAACCACTTTGCCTTTCAGAGAGTATATTGTTATCAGTTATGTGTGAATAAATTCGTTTAAAAACTAACTTTCCTAGGATTTTGGACAAGCACGATAAGAGGCTAATTGGCTTATAATTTGTGGGATAAAAGCATGATCCTTTCTTTTTGAATATGGGCGACACATTTGCTTGTTTCCATTCCTTGGGGAAAACTCCAAGTGATAACGAATTGTTGAATAATTTAGTAAGGGGTTCGTAGATAAGAATAGCAATTAGTTTAAGCAGCCTGGGAGGTATTTCATCGGGTCCTGTCGATTTATTTGGATTTAGATGGTTGAGTTGCTGAAGAACTTCATTTTCAGTAACTTGCATTTCTGCCAAACTTGGAATGCTATGATTATTTTGTGCGTCCATAGAAGGTAGTTGCAAGTTATTAGGCGATTGGGATTGTTTCGCAAAATGGGCGTTCAAGAGTGTTGCCTTCGTAGCTTACAATCGTCTATGAAACCTAAACTGATCCACCTTAAACTTTACTTCAATTACTCATAGTTCCTCAGTTGGACACGGTCATGTCGTGTGCGTTGGTAGACGCACACCGGCAGATGCTACGCCAGACGTTCAGCAATGACACCATCATTGGAGGGCCCCCGAGCCTTGAGGCCTCAGTCGGCGCGATTTTTTATCCGGTGCATCCATTGTAAGCCTCAAAGCATATTTTTATAAACTCTGCTCGATATTTCAAGGGTCCCCTTGTTTTTTATTGATATAAACTGAACCATTCCGGGACCCTGTGCAAGCTATGAGGCCACGGTGCAATTTTTCTGCTTCCATCGCGATTTTTCGGGAGGATGGGTCTGACGATTTTTGGGTTCTGGTACGATTGTCTTAGGCTGCGGCGCGATTTGTTTGGAGCCCAGCAAGGTTTGTTTGAGCACTCACTATCGCCGTTGTGGGGTCGGGCGATATTTTTTCAGGGGATTCCCAGCGTCATTGTTTTGAGGTGGGGGTTTAGGCCTGCATCGACTGCAGTGGACTGAGCTTTGTTTTGAGGTGAATGGCTCACTTAACCTAACCACAAGATACCGTCTCAGTCTCCGTAACACCCAACCCTACATCTTGTATTGCAATGTTTTGCAATGTCCTTTTCGCAGCGTTTTAAAAACAAATTGTGATGCCTATGATTATGAAAGTACTGAAGCCAATGTATTACGAGTCGCTACACGCCATGGCCTAAGAGGATCAAAATGGCACAGTCCAGGTGGCAGCTTGCGAGGTTTCCATGTAAACACATGAAATAAACGTGACAACAGTAGTAGGGGAGACCGGGTCTAGTTGATGCACGGGATTGTTGATACAACACCATTCTCTCCAAAAGCATGAAGCCGGTTGTCATTGCTACTGTTGCACATGTTGCTACTGACACCCTCATCTCGCACAAAAAACAAACCCGAGTCCTTTCGACTTCTGACTGCGGAATGGTGACGATGTGACACATTTGTGGACCGAAAGTAAAGTTTAAATCCCTTTGCTTCACCCTTAATTTCTAATTTGTCGCCCACTTGTTATTTTTTGAAGTGTCGGCTATCATTACTATGTTCTCCCAACTTTGCGACTGTGAATGCGTTTAAATTCATGATTAAAATGGACTGAAAGTAAACATTAAATCCCTGATATATTACTCAAATTTTATTCCATTACATAAATTTAATCCAAGTTCTTCCTGGGGTTGCTTTATGAGGCAGGGCTCTGTTGCTAAGCAGAGCTCGTTGCGTGAACCATGACCTCAACACCCGATCAATGAATTCCAGTTCAACGGCGGAATTTGGGCCGAAGGTTTGAATTGCCGTCAATGCACCGACACGGCGCCCGATAGCTCGTCCCAGGCCTTATCGGGCCGGCTGCGAACTGACATCTCCTCGCTACGTCTCCAAAATGATGAATTATGTTGAGTTTCGCCAAGGTTGTGTCAACTTGATTCGGTTTCCCCTGCCCAATGATTGCAACAATGACGTCTTTACAGTTTGCTTCACCTCAAGCGTAACAATTGTTGCTCTTGAGGTGAGAAGGCTGTAGCGAGAGAGAAGAACATGAGCTAATCACGCGACGTCACCAGATAAGTACAGTAGATGCTATCCTAAAGTACGCCCACACATCCGAAAAATTAACCTGACTTCGGCCGCTTTGCTTTAGACACGGGGTATTTTTAAAACATTTTTTCCCAACTGTAAAATCAAGCATGTATTTGGAAGTTGAGAGGGCCCTGCCTTCCCAACTTTGAAGTTGGAGTGGCAGTTTCCCATACTGGCATCACAGTACCTACACCAATGATGCATTTCACCTCATTAAACTTAAAAATTCAATAAGTAGTACTGATATCAGATTACTTCCTGAACGATCTCCACAGCTTGAATGAGCTAATTCTTGCTTTATTTGTGGTTAATAAGATGCATTTCAAGACATAAATATACATAATTATTGATCTAATTTTTCTGACTGGAATGTCCACAAGAAAGTGAAAGCGGCACGGAGATAAGTTTTTTTTCGTATAACGCGCCACGGAAATGAGTCGCGTTTTTTGTTTTCACCGTGAATATACACGAAATCCGTTCCCGAAAATCCCTCTTGGGGGACAGGATTTCAGCCCACACTGAATTAGAAGTTACTAACTGGCAAGTCTGGCAAGCGTTTTCAGTGGACGGCAAATGCTACTCTGCGCTAGTTAAGGTAGAAATTCGAATTATCACGGCCCATACAAAATGGGTAGCTGATTGCATGAGTTGGCTTAGATGCTGTACTAGCTGCATGTGCATGCGAGCAGCATGATTTCAAGCTTAATAATCCATACATTTTACATATCGTTCAGCACCTTGCCAATAAACATATGTGTATCGACCTTAAACCAGTCAACCACATCGGCCTTTGAATAAGCCGACCATCCGCTGGCGTCAGTTCCCAACAGCCCAGCCCCAAGCCGGCGTGGGAAGACCACGCATCAACTACCCCTCCCCTCCCCGACGACCGCACGATACAGTGCCTCACCCTCGCCGTACCGAGTGAGATGTGCACGTTGCCAGTGGCGTCTTCAGCTTGATCTCTAAGGACACTTACACATGACAGTGGCAGGGAAAAGATAATGAACCAACGGCGCAGCAGCATACAGATCTGAAGATACTGGACACGTTGACAAAATGATGAACAGTTCAACAGCTGTGTCCGCCACTGCAGTCGTCCGTTTCCCAGCCTGCACGTCTAAGCGCCCGACGTCGCAGCCCGGTTCATATTTCCCAGAGGAGGCGAGCTGGCCGCGATCTGAACGGCCAGCCTGCGTCTAAAGCAGAGCTGATCTAGAAATGGCTAACTAATGGCGATCTTGCAATTTCTAATGGAGCACTGAATCGATACAAAGCAAATGAGTGTTTCATATCAGTGATACAAAGGCGTAAAATAACCTTATGCTCATAATAAAACAAAGACATAGATCCAAATTCCCACTGTATCTATTTCTGTCACAGGCCTTCCTCAACAGCAAACATTTTGCTTTAAAAAAATCACAAAAATACACGCCTAATGCACCTCATCTCGTGCCACCGCACAGTGAATCGCCTTCATTTTATATGTAACAATATCTACCTACTCGTAAAATACATACAATTTATGATCCGTGTGTGTATTATGCATGTGTCAACTGCGGCTGCGGTTGTATTGCATGTGTGCTTTCGTCAGGTGGTGTAAGGAACTGGGTTTTCTGAGGGTCCAGGATGCTGTCATTGTGTTTAATGGAGGTCTTTTGGCCCTAATTTCAATTGGTTCGGTGATTTTGAGCTCAGCTATATCTTAAGAGATAAGGTACAGAGAGACATGATCGGTGGCCGATGGACCGGCGCGTTTCCGAAGACCCGGTGTGTTTATTTACTGTCTCGGCGTACTTTTTTATGATGATGTCACTTTGCGGGCCCCTGGATTCTTTGGGTTCTCATGACGTCTGCAGCTCCTGTGCGGTTTGAGGGCCCGGGCGCGTTTTGGCCCCGGTGTATTTGGGCTCCTAGTACGCTAATATAAGGTTCCAGCGCATCTGTATCAGCCCTATCCAGCGTTGTAACTCTGCACTGCAACTGTGTAGCTTTTCTTCTGGACTCACTGTGTTTTGGAGTCTCCCGGGATTTTGTTGGGTTTCCGGTGACTCAGGTCACTGCTATGATTATTTATAGCCCCCGATGGGATATTTGGTGTCCTCAACACAAATTTAGCCCCAGTTCGACTTTTGTGACATATTTTGAATACACTTCATGGCATGTTATGATAGAAGAACCATGGCGGTGAAGATTGGTACGATGAATTGAATTCTCATATTTTTTGGTTGGGTGTAGGGTTACATGCGAATATAGGTGTACAATAATTTTTGGGATTATTTTCTGTTTGCCGAGGAAATGTCATCGTGTAATGGTAATGGTAAATATTATATCAAGGTATAAATTTATCAGGAAAATACAATAGCTGAATGCCAGTCCATCTTATCCCTAAGGAATGGGTGGATCGATGAATTATTATGGAGGCACATGTCCAGAAGGGAACCACTTAGCCTTTCAGGGGGACCTACGGTTGAAAAAAAATTGAGGGGCACACGCGAGCATTCCCGCAGGGGCGCATTTTCCTCATGGAGTGGCGCCCCTGACTAGAATATTTGAGGCAGGGATACAGTCGGGTCTTCCAAGAGGAGCGCCTTTCCTTCAAAGAGGGAGTACCCCAAAGAGGGAGTACCCCTCTTATAGGGCCTTCTCCTATGGGGGCATATCTGATTCTAGGACAAGTGTACGTATGGCAGATGTACGTAAGCAAATGCACTTAAGCTCAGATGTACGTATTGCAATTGTACGTAAGCGCAGATTCACGTATGGAAAATGTACGTATGCGGAAGTGTACGTAAGTGCAAAAGTACGTATGCGCAAATGTGCGTAAGCGCAAATGTAAGTTGTATCCGTGCCTGCAGATAATCGCATTTGAACTACAAACAATCGCTCTTGGGCCACCAATATTCCCGTCACGCCCCCCCCCAAAAAAAAAAAAAAATTACCTCCCAGTCAGTGCCGCTCGTTTTACGCCCACAGGTAATGCTTGACTCATGACGACGGGAGGTCACGGTTCACAATGCTACTATTAATGGCATTCACTAGGTGTGGTCCAACAACAGTAAAAGCACCGTGATTCTGAAGCACATCGTGATTCTGATGCTGTCAGCACTGCACGCGCGTGACGATCCGTCAACAACGCGGACACACAACGAGCGCTTGTTCAATGGTGTCATCCTGCCATCTAGCGAGAAATATTGTAACCTATGCCTCAGCGTTCAATCTGATGACATTCATTCCTTATTCAATGCCGTAATACCAAGACCGTGCTGCTACCTAGCGAGTGAAAGCTGAACTTATGCTTCTTGGACATCACAATTGAGAGTAGATCTTCTGAACAACCCAGTCCCGAAAGTAGATCCTCTGAACATACCGGACCAAGAGTAGATCCTCTGAACATTCCGTCCCGGGAGTAGATCTTGTGAACACCTCCGTCCTCGGAGTAGATCCTCTGAACATTTCCTGGAGTAGATCTTCTGAACATTTCCAGCAGTAGATCTTCTGAACAACTAAGGCCTATTTGTAGATCCTCTGAACAATCCGGTCGCGAGAGTAGGTCTTGTGAAAAAAAATTATCCTGAAAGTAGATCCTGTGAACACATTCGTCTTCCAGTAGATCTTCTGAACAAACCAGTCCCGAGAGTAGGTCTTGTGGACACTTCCAGCTTTCAGTAGATCCTCTGAACATTTGCATTCGGGAGTAGATCTTCTGAACACTTGAGGCCTATTTGTAGATCCTCTGAACAACCCAGTCCCGAGAGTAGATCTTGTGAAAAACATTCTCTTGAAAGTAGATCTTGTGAACACTTTCGTCTTCGAGTAGATCCTCTGAACAATGCAGTCCTGGGAGTAGATCTTGTGAACATTTCCTCCTCCAAGTAGGTCTTGTGAACATAGACCTTCTGAAAGTAGATCTTCTGAAAATAGATCTTCTGAACGTAGATCTACTGAAAATAGATCTTCTGAAAGTAGGTCTTATGAGCCTCACCCTTGCACAACACTATGATGTCCTCGCTGCGCCACAGATGAATCTTAGCCTGGTTCTTAACCGTGGTTGGAATGTTTGCCTGACGTCACGATATATACCAAAATCCTGGTAGATTCTACTACAAATCTCGTACATTCCTCGGTACGTCACTTGGGCTGGAACTAGAAAACATGCTAGATTCCGTTGTACGTTCCGCTGTCCCATGTGTTAGTTCCAATGGTTCTGTAATGTCGCCCCCCAACCCAAATGAACAAACCACAGTCGACGGTCCCATTAAGGTGGGTAAATGTTTGCAGCGTTAACTCATGAAATACCGCTTGCATTGCACCTTTCCTCCGTATCTTGCATATGATGTCGTCAATTATATCTATCGCCGTTGACTTAGAAGTAGTAATTTGCGGAGAAAACCAATGGTCGGATTGTCCTCACCACATAAAAAGACATCTTGGGTAGGTACCTAGGTAGGGACATTCCTGCTTACCTAGGTGCCTACCTACCTATTAATAAATTATTCCAAATAATCAGATTTTCCTTCATCTCCAAATTTGCTGCAAGCGAGTTCTTTTTTAAATGAAAAATGTCACAATATTGTGAAAAAATACTTCAAATTTAAAAGCCTAATATGACATAACCTAGCCTAAGCAAGCCTGAATTATTTTGAAGGATAAAATCTCTGATTCATTGTTTGGGCATTGGATGTTGTCCAGAAGGACTTTGTTTGGAAACTAAATTATTTGTGTTATGAATTTGAATGTTTGTTCTACCTGTGGATAAAAGCAATCTTCTTTGTCATTGCAAGTGGATTTGGACTGCCATATGTAGAAGCTGAAATACATAATGATTAGGTACACCCATGTTATGAGCTGTTAGTGTTCTCACTGGAGTCCTCAGTTCAGGTGACAACTGTGGGTAGAGGTTCTAGGTTGGAAGTGTCACACAGCAAGAATATTTCCTCTTGTAAAACAACAATCCTAGTCATTATGGCAGGTTATTTATTCTATGATTTATTCATTAGTAGTCAGTAGACAAACCCCACACTGCCATCCTCATCACTTGTTTCAGTGTAATTACACTGAACTGAAAGCTTTTTGACACAATCAATTGATTGTGTCAAAAAGCTTTGTATTAATAAATCAAAACTTACCTTGATCAATATACTCACTAACCATAGTTTGAGGGTTGTGGTCATAAAAGAACCTAAGATTCTTCTTAGTCAGATGCATCAAATATGCACTTGATGTGTTTTATTTTATGTGTAATACCATTATAATCAAAAGTTTCACAGCATGTGTTACAGTATGTTTGGTGTACTGATATGTTGAGCCATTGTATCCAGTTATGTATGAGTGATCACTTATTGGAGAGTACTGGCATCCTGCACTGGTCTGCTGCATGTTTCTGGTGCACACATACCTAACAGTAAAATAATCACAGTGCTGGCTACCTTCATAACTTGCAAAATGACATCTTCACCATAACATTTTATTTGCGAACACCAGGAATTCTTTCTCTTTAAAAGTTTAACAGGCATATGTACAAGAGTAAAAATGTTGCTTGTGTGATCAACAATATATACAAACCCACCAATTGTTTAAATATGACATTTTTAGGGATGTGTTTTCATCTTGCTTGGGTATGAATATGGAATGTATTTTCATGTGATCAGAACCTGTAGGGACCAAGATTCTATCTGCAAATTTTGGAACCCCACTCCAATGATATATTTTTCACTGATAAATAAGCTTGCTGTCCACCTACCAACTTCGTCTCCCTGTTGCCATGTCACCTGCTGCGCTGTGCCAGTTGCCAGCTGGCCCTCCTAGGAATGTGCTGTTTTTTATATTAAGAAAGACAACTTGGTGCCACTGAATTATCCTGAAATTCTTAAGGGAAAGAAATTCCCTTCCTTAATTCCTGCAAATTCCCTTAAGGAATTTGCAGGCATATAGAAACCTTTTGCAGAACTGTTTGAAAGAGATCACTGTAGTATGTATTGACAACAATTTATCCCCATTGCTGGTCCAGAAGAATTGTGGATGTTGGCATGCCCTTAAACTCCAATCCACCACCACCACCACCACCACCACCACCAGAAGAATGGTGCTCAGTGGGGAGATGTTCTTATTATGCCATGTTTGACAACATGCTTGACAACATTGGGGATTCCATTCAGTGGAACATGGGGCATTTGCTCTTTGTGGATGATTTTGTTATTTGGTTCTGCACCTCACTGCCATTGTGATTGGAGTTGCATACCAGGAGAAGTAAGGAAATGTTTTCCATTCATTCATTGAAATAATCCCTCTCATTCATTCTCCCCATGCTTGTCATCCTTGATCTTCTCAAGATTTGCAAATTATACTTGATGGAGAGAAGGTACTGGTTCAGCCAATGGCCCAATCTCTAGGAGTGAAATTTCAGGCGGCATTGCATGCACCAGCACCAGGGCAGATATTGTGCTGCACTAACTGGAACATGTTATAGTCTAATACTGTGATATGTAGATGGATGAAGACAGATTCTCAGAATTGGGGACCTGATTTTGCTTCAAGAAGGTCTAGTTGATAACTCTGATAGTTGCATCTGGATGATTGGGTGATTATGATCTGATTATGTGATTATGATGTTATTGCATCCATTATGACTATGCCACTCTTTCTGAGATGCTATGTATAGTAACAGCCTGTAGAAATAGTCCAGTTATGAGCACCAAATAACCATGGAAGCCAGTGTGCCCTAAATCTCATATAGCTAAGTAACTACTCAGCTTACCATCTAAAGTGAAATCTAAATCCAAGTGCATGTAGTGACTCATTTATCAGAATGGGGCTAGGGTAAAGCAAACCGGTGATCTCACTGACTGAGATATGAGGAGCACCATGAGCACACAGTAGATAACAGCACCAGATGAAGAAGAAAGTAACCAAAAGCTAAGCACATGCAAACATTTGCATTTACCATGCTCTGCTGACTGTTTTTTTCCCCTGGAGCTCACAAATCAACGTCACACTTGAAAGGGAATGGTCAGACAAATAATTGGTGCTTAACACTGGACTGGTTTGAGTGGTATGCAATGTCCTCAATTTTATTTTTCTTCTCACATAGTAGTGAAAAAGGTGGTAATTTAAGATGCATTGCTATGTCACATTATCCTCTGAAAGTGACCATATTGAGTTGCAAAGTATGAGGGCTCCACCCTCGCATTTGAAAGAGAGGTTGATGTTTGATTGTGCATTCCTGATAACATGCCTTCCACTTTCAGGTTTTGGCATGATCACCAGTTCTCAGAATGTCTCTACGTCAGCTGACAACGCTTCTGAGGCGAAGAAACACCATTTGTCTTCTCCTATGTCTGGTCGCGTTGTATCTCGTCTGGTTCCAGTTAGGTAATGCCATTTGTGTTTATCAATACCATACAGAACTGAATAGTATTCTGCCTTAATATCCCTGGATATTTGGGTTCACTTTGCATTGTATCATGCCATGTTATTTATAAGTGTGATGTATGTTTACATCTACAGTATTCTCTTGTGCATACACTACCCTGTCTGTGTGACACTCTAAGCTTCCAATGTCATCTTTTGAGATAATTAAGAAGTTCCTCCTGCATATTTCTGCAGTGTTCTGTAGTCATTCCTGTGTTCCTGTGTTCCATAATTGCTGACTGTGTGTTCGTGGTATGCTTTAGCCGGCCTCCGTATCCTAGAGGGTGCTGGCAACCAACACTCTGACCAGTGGGAGGCACGCATCGCCAAAAGATGTACATCCTCAGGCTGCAGGTCAGTGCCAAGTGATGTCACAGCTGCGCTTCATGACGTCACAACATCTCCGAAAACTTCTACTGTGAATGTTGATCCAATTCAAGTATATATGTTAGTCACCTTCAAATTTTATGAAGCATTTGGAAGACCAGCTCCCCTGGTGTTTTCCCATTGCTGGGCGGCCCAATGGGAAGCGTGCAAATTTCAGCTTCCTAGCTAAATGTTTGCGTTTGCCTCAAAGGCTCCAAAGTTTTCCCCATAGAGTATAATGGAGACTTCAACGCCGGTGTTGGTCACATTATGGCAATGTCGTCACGCGCAGTTTCCTGTTACAATATCGCCGCGAATAACACACGATTCAACTGCTGTGTCCTGAATAAAGTGGACTAAGCTTACTGTTCCCTTTTCCCTCTCGTGGAAGTAGAATAGTCTCTGCATACATTGCCTATTTGTAGGAAGCTGAGAGCATGTGAAGCTTGTCGGTGGTCCTCCCGATCATCCACACACCTTTCCTGCCCCGGCATCGCTGAGAGCGAGCGGCCGGCTTCCTCGGTTTGGGTGGCTCATGCCGCGCTTCTCTGCCACCCCTTGCAGTTGGCATCGTGATACCTGTCGAAGTGAATTTCTTAACTTTTCGTCTTGTTTGAAATTATGAACGTGTAGAACTAAAACTATAAGTTTCGATCAACATTTACCCTGAAGCAAAAGGAGGGGTGTTTAATGAGCATTGTAGGAAATTCATCAAAAATAGGTACACTTCAAAACATGCGAAAACCGGGAGGGCAGGATGCGTGGGAGGTAATGGGGGGGGGGGTGAGGGCGAGGGGGTAAAGGTAAGTTTAGTCCACTTTCTTCCGGACACAGCAGTTGAATCGTGGTTATTCACGACGATATTGTAACAGGAAACTGCACTGTGACGATGTTAGCATAATGTGACTGACACCGGCGTTGAAGTCTCCATTACACCGTATTGGGCAAACTTTGGAGCCCTTGAGGCAGACGCAAACATTGAGCTAGGAAGCCAAAATTTTGCATGCTCTCTATTGGGCCACCCAGCAGTGGGAAAACATCAGGGGAGCTGGTCTTCTAAATAGTTCATAAAATTTGAAGGGGGCAATATTTTTTTTTTTTTTTAAAAAAAATATATATATTACATGTGCGTGCCCATGCGGTTGTGTAGGTATTGAAGTCACAACTATGCATTTGACAAATTATGGAATTAAATGAGCTTGCTTGGATGCAAAGATGTGGATTGAAAAAGGTTAAATGTATTTTTTTGTTTGTCTGTGAGGCTGACGAATGTCATCAGTGGGTGTTGCCACTAGTGGTAAGGTGCGAGGGTTCGGGAAGGGTGGAAATACAAGTTTCATTGGTGTACTTGCGTATAGTGCAACGTAGCTGGAGGTTGGTCCACACAAATTAGTTTTTGTG
This sequence comes from Imbricaverruca yamaguchii, assembly GCA_034440575.1. Taxonomy (NCBI): domain Eukaryota; kingdom Metazoa; phylum Arthropoda; class Thecostraca; family Neoverrucidae; genus Imbricaverruca; species Imbricaverruca yamaguchii. Next base: position 1,472 of record JAOTOL010001397.1, on the reverse strand, counting down.
CCTCATGAAGCTTGCATATAAGATATGAGAATCTAGATATGATACAGGTATATGGATACGTCATACCAATTCGTTTGAGTATTATCCCGCGTCGCAAATTCATGTACCAGGGTTTTAGAACGGGGAATTGCTTGCCGAAAGTTAACTCAGCATTTCGAAATTCAAGCGAAGTGTCATTAACACGAACAAATCTGTATTTGTATAAATATATTTAATTATAATATTAATATTAATAACTTTTAGAGATTTGGCCTGCACTGGTCTCCACTCCCTTGGCGGCACAGGTTTTGAGCAGCTATGCGCACTCACATTTAGCCCCCAGGCAGGTGAGGGGGGCAGTTGGCAGCTGTCCTCCGGCTAATTGGGTCCTTCGGTACCTTGAAGACTATTGAGGGAAGTTATGCAGGCAGCCTTAAGCACGTATTTCTAGTTAATGCTGTATTGTTAATGAATGATAGGAGCGCTGACCTGCACTGGTCTCCCTTTCATGGCAACACGGGGTTCGAGTCGCTTCGCGCGCTCGCATTTATTCCCCGGCCGGGAGTGTCAGTGGCAATTTGCCCGATAAGGCCGGGGACGAGCTACCTGGCGGCCGTGTGGGTGCATTGGCGGCACCATAAACTTTCGGTCAAAATTCTGCTGTTGAACCGGAATTCGTGGATCAGGTGGTGGGGCCAGGGTTCACGCAACAAGCTCTGCTTAGCAATAGGACCCTGATTCATAAATCCACCCCATCAAGAACTCGAGTTAAATGTATTTTATTTTTAGAAAACAAATTTATTCCATGCCCATGGTCTGCCACCATGGCTGGTGAGCACAGCCAGCCCTCCGATGTGTGTGTGTGTGCGTGTGTGTGGCAGGCAGCCGAGATGCGGCGTGAGCTGGTGCGGCTGGGCAGTGACCCGGGACACTGGCGACACCCCGACATCCCACCATCTACGTCATCACACCGACACACGCCGTAGCTACACAGAAGGCCGACCTGGTGCGGTGAGTGCCTCGGTCGGCGGCGTCGGGCCGTCCGAGTCTGTGACGCCAGTGACCCGAGCCGAGACGGCCTGTTCCAGCTGTGCAGTGCCGGCGCCAGGGACACCGAGCCGAGACGGCCTGCTCCAGCTGTAGCAGTGTCGGGCGCTAGTGACCCGAGCCGAGACGGCCTGCTCCAGCTGTGCAGTGCCGGAGCGTATTGGCTTCGTAGCAGATGGCTGACGGAACCGATGAACGCCATTGTTTACAGTTTTGACAATTCTGGAACTGTTTCGGTGCATCGAAGTGTCACGGTGCAATTTTAGTGCTTCATTCAGGTCGTGGCCGGGAGCATTCTAACCTGCTGTGCTTATCCGGTGTGTTTCACCCCCCACCACCATTTTTAGCGAGTCCGAGTCAGCTCCCTTCAGCTTGACTGCGGTTCGCATTTTCCGCTTTGCTGGGATATGTCCGATCTTCGTCTTTCGAGGTTGACAAATAAATGT